>JANAVB010021399.1:3153595-3501095 GCA_029216955.1 Iris pallida
AAATAAATCGATAATAATAAATAAATATAATAATAATTCCAATAGATATAAAACAATACATAATAATAATAATAATAACAATAACGAATCACAATATCCCATAATCGGTTACTGCATCTACTTAAATATGTCTACATGAAATCTTCGTGTACACTGGATGCCTACATGGCTTGGGCTCAGTTCGGATCCAGTCCGGGCTAAAATGGTATAACCAGTTTCTGCAAAGTCAATAAATCTAATAATAATAATTAAAACTATTTCTAATGGTCATGCTATAACTTGGCCTGGTTTTCCTAGTTAGGGACACACCGATGGCTTGGCATTCTCCTACCATGGCTAAACACTAGTCAAAGTACGTCACTGCACTATCCGTGCCATGATTCCTAGTCGTCTGGTACTTCAAACCCAACCATAGCTAAAATCATCTACCGTATAATTAACTAAATAATCATTATAAAATTCTAAAATCACTATTAAAATCGAATAAATAATAAAAATATTTTTAAAAAATTCTCCGGGAAGGGAAGCTACAGACAACGCATGACAAAGAATCAAAAGTCAGCCGTCTGACACAGATGTACGGGGCTTTCAAGATGAAGCCTAATGAGATGATCACTCAAATGTTCACCAGATTCCTCGACATCGTCAACCCGCTATCTTCTCTTGGAAAAGATTATTCCAACCATGAGAAGATACGCAAAGTGCTACGAGGAATGCCGAAGTTTTGGAACCCCAAAGTCACGGCGATCATCGAAGGCAATGATCTCACGATAATGTCACTAGAAACATCGATGGGCAAGTTAATGACGCATGAGCTCCATCTAAAAGACTTCGAAGAAATAGCTCCAAAAGAGAAGGAGATTGAATTGATAACTCATTAACGAAGAACTAGCTCAGAAGATACCGATGACGACGACTCCAAAGTGACGATCAAGCTCTCATAGTTTGAAACTTCAAAAAGTTTCTATGCTTCAACAAAAAAAAGAGAGAACAAAGAGATGATGAGGAAGAACTCACCTGCTTAGGATGCAAAAGATGGGACATGTCAAGAAAGATTGTCCCTTAGCAAAGAAGAAAAGCAGGTATGAGAAGCCGTACAAGAAACCAACTACAAGGAAGTATGCCAACACTAGCATCTGGCATGAAAGCGAGGCTAGTGATTCAGATGAGGAAGAAGGCTCTCCACAAAATATGACTAACGTCTGTCTAATGGCAACTTCAGAAAAGGTAAAAGATTCTTTTGATGATTTCTCTTTTGATGAACTTGGTGATGCCTTTGGTGATCTACATGACGATCACAAAAAGGTAATCAATAAATATAAACATACAAAGGATAAGATCAAGGACTACGAAACCGAGATCCATAAACTTTCATGTTTACTAGAAGATGTTAGAAATACTACACCCACGGAAAACATTGAAGAGGTATCTAAGCTTAAATTAAGCTTACATGATGTCGAATCAATCATTGAGAAATAAACACTTGAGATCACGGCTTTAAACAAAAAATTTGCTGAAGAAAAAAATAAGTTCAAAATTGCTACTGGTAGAATACATGGTCTTACTGCTAAATGTGATGAGTTGAATGATGTCTCTAAGAAATTAGAGATTAAACTGGGCAAGCAGATCATCCAACCGCAAGTTCAGTCTCATAGTCACAAACACATGTGAAACCAACATAAAAAGGCACGTCACCACAAAAACACTCATCCACATGCTAAATAAAATCATGCTTTCATATACACCTATTCCCATACATCACGTAAGACAGATACACGTAATCATTATCATCATCATGCTGTTGCACATAGTCACTATAATCATAATAGCTAAACCACTGCTGTACACAGTCACTATAATTACTCTGCTGCTGTACACAATCACTATACTCAATCTACTGCTGCACGTAGCTATCATCACCCTACTTATAGACACCTCTAGCAACATGCTCCTAGTATAAACATGCATGCTAGATGCACATATCGTAACCTACATGGACACATTTATCCACAATGTAGGATTAGGAGATTAGTTGATAGAAATATATATGCATGGGTACCAAAGTCTAACCTCTCAGGACCCAAAAGAATCTTGGTACCAAAGGTCACATCTACTCGTGGTGTGGGTGGACCTTTCCTCCTCAACTAGAAGAAATGGATTCTCGATAGTGGGTGTTCGTACCATATGGCTGGAAATGCAAACCTATTCACAATACTATCGATGAAAAAGGAAGGATGTGTTTCCTTCGGCAATAATCTTAAAGGCTACATCATAGGTAATGGTACAATTGGTTATCCTCCCTCTCCCGTCATTAACGATATCTGTTTAGTGACCGAGTTAAAGCATAACTTGCTCAGCATTAGTCATCTTGCTGATCACGATTATGATATTAACTTCGGGAAAACTAAATGTTTTATCTATGATCGATCATCTGGAGACATAGCTTTTGAGAGAATAAGGGAAGATAATATTTATATTTTCTATCTAGTGATACTAACAGTACATGAAGATGCATTTACGCTCACAAAGATAAAAAACTCCTATGGCATCAGTATCTTGGTCATGCCAACATGGATACTATATCCAGACTATCCACCAAGAAGCTAGTCAGAGGACTGCCGGATATCACATTCAAGAAATACACAGTATGTACCGAATGTGAAAAGAATAAGGCCACCAAATCTTCATTTAAATCAATAAACATTGTAAGTACTACCCGACCTTTGTAATTACTTCATATGGACTTATTTGGTCCTAGTTGAGTAGCCAGTCTTGGCGAAAAGCTCTAAGTTTTTATTATTGTAGATGATTTTTCAAGATTTACATGGGTTTTTTTCTTATAAACAAAAATGATACAATTTTTGTTTTCAAAGTATTTGCTAAAAAGGTCCAAACCGAAAAAGGCTACATGATTACTCGTATCTAAAGTGATCATGGTGGCGAATTTGAAAATTCTGATTTTGAAAATTTTTATGATTCAAATGGTTTTAGTCATGAATTTTCGTGTCCAAGAACTCCTCAACAAAATGGTGTTGTGGAGCGGAAGAATAGAACTCTTGGCGATATAGCTAGAGCTATGCTAAATCAATTCTCTTTTCCGAAATACTTTTGGACAGAAGCTGTCAGCACAGTGTGCCATGTTTTGAATAGGATGTTGATTCGACCTATTTCGAAGAAGATACCCTATGAGCATTGGTTTGGTAGGACTCCTAATGTTTCTTATTTTAGAGTGTTTGGTTGTCGCTGCTTTATCCTAAATACCAAAGACAACTTAGGCAAATTTGATGCCAAAGCTGACGAAGGTATTTTTCTTGGCTATGCGGCCAAGAGTAAGGGATATAGAGTGTTCAATAAGCGCTCCATGATTGTTGAAGAGTCTACTAATGTAACTTTTGATAAGGATAATAGTACAGTTGTTATTTCCAACGACGATGATGAACCATCTACTTCGACATCAATAAATGCAACGACTGAAACCAGCTCTCCAAAGGAACTACCAAAGAAGTTCCATTTCACTCCCTCTCATCCATAGGACTTGGTAATATGTGAAATATCAAAAGAGATAACTACTCGATCCTCTGTAAGAGATACTATAGCTAGCACTGTATTCATTTCCCAAATAGAATCGAAAAACGTTTTAGAAGCTTTTAATGATGAATTTTGGATTTCCGCGATGCAAGAAGAACTCAACCAATTTGTGAGAAGCCAAGTTTGGGAACTTGTTCACAAACCTACTGGCCACTCAATAATTTGCATGAAATGGGTTTTTTGTAACAAAGTAAACGAGGATGGTTCAGTCACTCGCAACAAGGTTCGTCTCGTAGCCCAAGGATACAATCAAGAGGAGGGCATCGATTACGATGAGACGTATGCTCCTGTTGCCCGACTAGAATCCATTTGGATGCTTTGTGCATTTGCAAACTTTTAAAACTTTAAACTTTTCCAAATGGATGTGAAAAGTGCTTTTCTAAACGGTTTTATCATGGAAGAGGTTTTTGTCAAACAACCACCTGGTTTCGAAAATTATAAATTTTTCGACCATGTTTTTAAACTTAGGAAAGCTCTCTATGTCCTCAAACAAGCTCCTCGAGCTTGGTATGATCGTCTGAGTACTTTCTTACAAGATAAAGGTTTTTCAAAGGGGAAAGTGGATACTACATTGTTTATAAAATCTCTTGATGACACAATTCTTTTAGTTCAAATATATGTTGATGATATTATTTTTGATCTATTAATGAGGGTCTATGCAAAAAATTTGCCAAGTGTATGCAGGATAAGTTCGAAAAGAGCATGATGGGGGAGCTCAACTACTTTCTTGAATTGCAAATCAAACAACTCTCACAAGGCATCTTCATCAGTCAATCGAAATATGTCAAGGACATGCTAAAAAAGTTTGAGCTTGACAGCATAAAACCTATCAGTACCCCTATGGCTACTACCACAAAGCTGGAACCTGATGAAAGCGACAAACCGGACGATCAATGTAAGCATCAAGGTATAATTGATAGTTTATTATATTTAAGTGCTAGTCGCCCCGACATTATGTTCAGTATTTGCTTATGTACTAGATACCAAGCCAATCCTAAGGAATCACACATGACCGCAGTTAAGCGTATCTTTATATACCTTAAAGGAACTATTATAGTAGGCTTGTGGTATCCCAAAACCACTTCCTTCGATTTAATCGAATATTCCGATGCTGATTTTGCGGGATACAAAGTCGACCGTAAGAGTACCAGCGGCACGTGTCATTTGCTAGGAAAGGCGTTAGTCTCATGGTTTAGCAAGAAGCAGAACTTTGTCTCACTATCCACAACAGAAGCTGAATAAATCGCAGCTGGTCGTTGTTGTGTACAGATTCTATGGATGCGGCAAACCCTTGAAGACTACAACTTATGTTTCAAGCACATACCTATTTTCTGCGATAACACTAGTGCCATTAATCTGACCAAGAACCCTGTTTGTCACTCACGCACTAGACACATAGAGATTAGACATCACTTTTTGTGTGATCATCAACAACAAGGCATGATTAATTTAGAATTCATAGACACTGAACATCAGCTAGCCGACTTCTTTACCAAACCTCTGGCCGAAGAGTGCTTCAAATTTCTTTGTTTTGAATTAGGAATTTTGGATGAAATGGTCATTAAATAAATTGGCCTGCGTAAATAACGATTATGACATATATCTTTATGGTGAACTTGCTATGGGTACAAGCCGAAAGGGTCCTTCTAACAAAAAGACGTAAAAGCCTAAGCGACACGGTGCACTAGTCTTCGGACTACCACTAGCTGGAATCCGGCCTCTGCAGCGACCCCATGGCAGTTTCAACGTAATGGTCATTGTCATAAATTCTTATTTATTATATGGTTTAATTTCATTTATAACTATGTTGATTCAAATTTTCTAAATTCTATTCTTTTTTATCAAATTTTCTAAATTCCATTCTTTTTCAACAAATTTGCCTCTTTTCAAATTTTCAAAATTCTATTCATTTTTGAACCAACACTTAGCCATTTTTCAACTGTCCTATGTTCTGTGCCCATGGAGGCAGAGTTTGGGCCGAACTCTGCCCCACACAGAGTTCGGGCTGAACTCTGTATACTGGTCGCAGAACCTTCCCTGATGCTCAGCCATCCATTGATTTGATCCGACGGACCAGATTTAACCCACTTGGCTGCTCCTAAACTCCTTAAACCTGAGAAACAACTCTCTCTTCACTTTATTCTTCTTCCACCTTCCTTCAAACACAAATTTCTCAAACCCTAACCCTAGAAACTCCACTTTTAGGGCTCTCCTTCTTCCCAAACTCAAGATTTCAAGCTTTTGGGGAGATCTCTTCTATCTTTTCTCATCTTTGTGAGGTATAACTTCATATTCCTCTCTATTTCTTTTTAATTATTTCAAATTTTCCATGGCTTCTAGACTTTTTGCAAGAGGCAAGAGAAGAAGGAGTGAAGGTGCTTCATCCTCCAATCCTCCTCCTCCTCTTGCTCCTCCAATACATCCACTCTTTAATCCACCACAACTTTATGACCCCAACACATTCAATGACTAATTTTTTGTATTATTGGAGGCTTCCAATGAATGGTTCAATGACTTTCATTCAAGGAGTGTGTATGCGGGTCATCCTATCAATTTTATAATATTTTCGGCTTATGACTCATTGTTCCATGATCTTTGTCTAGATGAGTTTGTTTCTACATCATCTTTTATGTATTTGAATGCTATCCAAATGTTTTATTGTAATCTAACCTTTGACGACATACAAATCTGTTATCGTGTCGCTGGTATCGACATTACTTTTGATGATTTTGAGCTTGCGGAATATCTCGAGATCTTGGAACCTAATTCTTGGAAGAAACTTGTCGATGCACGCAAGTTTCAATTTCCTGATGGATCGTCCATTGAGAGTTTTAAGGATGATTTGTGTACTCCCAACACTCGTCAACGCAAGCTACGGGCTAAATATCTTAACCCGTATTTCTATGAATTTTATCGTATTATTTTTTCCACGATCTTGCCCAAAGCAGGATCGACCGATGAAGTATCCTATATAAAGATCTCTGCACTTTATCATCTCCACTGCCATGTCCCTTTTAACTTTCCGTGCACTATGATGGACTGGATGATTAGTACACGAAAGCGACCTCGATCATTGCTCTACGCCCTCTATTTGTCGATAATTTTTTGTGCGTTCCATGTTCCTCTTGATGAGTGCCAGTTCCTTCCTGCCCCTGCCTATCTGTCTATGGCATGGCGGCTTCTAGCAGCTGATGAGTCTCCTGCCTAGTCAAAGCATTCCGAGCCTGATGCTCAGGCTGATCCTCCAGCTCTTGGCCAACCTGCACCCGAGCCCCCTGCTACTCTTTAGTACATTCAGACTATACTGCATAATCGTTTTCACTTGGAGGACGATCGCTAGACTCAGATGGACTATCGCACCACCTTACAGATATCAGCTATCAGCAACACCCTGCATGATATCCAGTACTCCCTGGCTACTCATCCTACGGTATCTTATCCTTTGGTACGGGACCCTTCTCACGAAGGTTACCATATCGACGACACCTGGGTCAGGTGGTATTTGGATCCAGATGCGACGTTTGTTGATCCTCGTCGCTCTGCCAGCGACCCATCCGACTCTGCTGTACCTTTCCGTGCTCTATGACAGTCGTGGTCCATTTTATAATGTTGCTGATGCTTAGGATGTCTTTTGTTTATGCACTTTGTCATTTTTATTTCAGTGAATATGTAGTTGAAAACTCTGCTTTGTATTACTTTATGATTTATGGCTTCTATTTGGCTTATTTGCTAGTTATCTCTTACGTTGGACTTGAGCTTGGTTGTGTGATTGCATATTTTCTCCAGGGTTATTTTCTTACGGGGGAGCTTCGATTTTATTTTGCTAAATGTCAAAGGGGAAGAAATATGTGATATTTGCTTAACCATGTTTGGATAAATACTTGTGCTATATTGTGCTACACTGTTTGGACTAGTACTTGTATCAGGACTTCTCTATTTACGGGAGAGCTGAATTGTCCATCCACGGGGGAACAATATATGTGTCCATGTATGAATGTTGCGACACGCAAATATCATAATTTTGTCAATTATCAAAATGGGAGAGATTATTGACCCAAACTGGATCGCAGTCAACCTAATCTTGATAATTAATAAATTGATATTTGACATGATCCAACTCGACATATAAATTTTCATCAAAGCTACAAATCAGACGACTATAACACATCAAGTAAGACAATCGTCATCGACAACTTCTTGAAGAATAATGTTGGATATTGTCTTTGGAAGTCTGTATTTTTATATTTTATTTGAGTCTAGGCTATTGTATGTTGATTCGCACTGAGTACCGCAACCATAGACTAGTTAAACAAAAAGTCCCACAAACAAAAAGCCAAACTACTAAAGTCCATTAGCCCATTGAGCATTCTGTCTCCTAGGAGGCAGAGTTCGGGCCGAACTCTGCCCCCACACAGAGTTTGGGCCGAACTCTGTCTCCTAATTTCCAGGAGCTAATTTTTAGGGATTGCACATTGCAAGTTGTCCAACGGCCATAATTTTGAATTTTGGACAAAGTTCTGGCTGAACTCTGCCTCCCAGGACTAGTATATATAGGCACCCTTTTCTCCTATTCCAATCCATCAAATCTTCTCATCTCTTCTCTCTTATGGCCTATACATCCCAAAGAGCTATACTCTTCTCATCTACTAGCCATAAAACTTCCCAAGCCTACAAGGTGCTCGGTGCGAGTCAATTAGAAGTTTTGTGCAAGAGTCATCAAGAAGTCACTTGGAAAATTTCAAGTTTCGTCTCAGCGATCTTTTCAAGAAGTTGGCGTGCTCTTTTGTGTAAAGGCACGTGGTTGTAAATCTATTTCACAAATAATGGATTTCAATCCTGAGCTAGAGTTTTCAGGCCTGAACTAGTCCTCCACGAGGGAAACCAGGTTAAAAATTGCTGTGTCTACGTATGCCTTCTGATCTCTATTTAAATTCCGCAATTTTACTCTAATTAATTTTTACTAGTTGGGATTGAACAGAGTTAATTTTTTAATTGTTCATTATTGTCACAAGTACTCTATTCACCCTCCTCTAGAGTTGCCTACACGTTCTTCAACATGGACCCTTAAAAAAATAGGTACCAAAGGATTCATCTACTTGTTTTATAGGTAGACCCTCAACCCTCTTATGCTAAAAGCAAGTGGATCCTCGATAGCGGCTGTTCGCGGCACATGACTGGTGATGCATCTTTGTTCGCTACGCTATTGATGAAGAAAGAAGGATACGTCTCCTTCGGAAATAACCTGAGAGGTGATATCATTAAAAATAAAATTATTGGTATATCTCTTTATCCTGTAATAAAAGATGTTTGTCTAGTTACAGAATTGAAACATAACCTACTGAGCATAAGTCACTTGGCAGATAATGGTTATGGCATCAATTTTGTAAAAGATAAATGTACAATATATGATACGTCATCTGGTAATCCCGTTTATGAAGGGATTAGAGAAGAAAATATTTATATTTTCTTTTTGTAGAGTACTAATAATATAGGAAGATGCCTAGTAGCAAACTTAGATGAAAGCTGTATGGCATTTGAGGCTAGGGCATGCTAATATGGACACTAGCTTACGACTAAGCACTATAAATCTGGTAAAAGGACTCCCTGAGATATCATTCAAGAGAGATATAGTTTGTGCAGACTGTGAAAAGAACAAAGCACATAGGTCTACATTTAAATCCATCAATATTGTAAGTACTTCTAGACCTTTACAGTTAATACATATAGATTTATTTGGTCCTAGTATAGTCGCTAGTCTTGGCGGTAATCTCTACGCCTTTGTTATTGTTGATGATTTCTCTCGCTTTACTTGGGCTTACTTTTTATCAAACAAAAGTGATGCAATTTTTGAATTTCAGATATTTTGTAAAAAGGTACAAAACGAAAAAGGCTTTATGATTATTCGTATCCGAAGTGATCATGGTGGCAAATTCAAAAATGCTGATTTCAAAAAGTTTTGTGATGATAGTGGATATTACCACGAGTTTTCTTATCCTAGAACTCCTCAACAGAATGGTGTTGTGGAGCGGAAGAATCGTACTGTAAGCGAGATGGCTAAAGTCATGCTAAATTAATATAATCTTCCTAAATATTTTTGGGCAGAAGCTGTTAGTACAACCTATCATGTTTTAAGTATGGTGTTAATTTGACATATCTCGAAGAAAACACCATATAAACTTCGGTTTGGAAGAATTCCAAATATTTCATATTTTAAAGTATTTGGATGTCGCTGTTTTATCCTGAGCACCAATGACAACTTGGGAAAGTTCGACTCTAAAGCAGATGAAAGGATATTTTTCGGATATGCTGCTAAGAGTAAGTGATATAGAATTTTCAATAAAAGATCTACGATTGTTGAAGAATCCATTAACATTACTTTTGATGAGCTCAATAGTCACAGAACCAGCGACAGTGATGATGAAGATGCACAAGCTAGAACCAATAAAACCCTGTGGAAGATCTGACTCATAGATTCGAGTCATTGAAGTTCTTGCCAGATCATCCAGATACGCTCATTATAGGTGATATATCAAGACGTGTAAGTACACGCTCTTCATATAGAGATACTGAAATAGCAGCTAATATAGCCTTCATTTCATAAGTAGAACCTAAGAATGTAGCAGATGCTTTTAATAATGAATTTTGGATTGATGCCATGCAAAAGAAACTTAATCAATTTGAGAGAAACTAAGTTTGGGAACTCGTTCCTAAACCTATTGGTCAATTGATAATTAGTACTAAATGGGTGTTCCGAAATAAATTAAGTGAGGATGGACAAGTTCTGCGCAACAAATCACGTCTAGTAGCACAAGGTTATAGTCAAGAAGATGGTATTGATTATGACGAGACATATGTTCATGTTCCTAGACTAGAAGCTGTCCGCATATTTTGTGCATTTGCATGTTTTAATGATTTCAAATTATTTCAAATGGACGTGAAAAGTGCATTTTTAAATAAATTTTTGAAAGAAGAAGTTTTTGTGAAACAACCCCCTAGTTTTGAAGATTTTCAAAAATATGATCACGTCTTCAAACTTAAGAAAGCACTCTATGGACTCAAACAGGCACCTTGTGCTTGTTATGAACGCCTAAGTGCCTTTTTACTTGAAAATGGTTTTTCAAAAGAAAGAGTTGATACTACTTTATTTATCAAATCTTTAGATGATGATATTCTTCTTATACAAATATATGTTGATGATATCATATTCGAATCTACTAATGAAAAACTTTGTCAAGATTTTGCTAAGTGTATATAGCGTGAATTTGAGATAAGTATGATGGGAGAGCTGAACTTCTTCTAGGACTATATCAAACAACACTCAATAGGAACATTCATCAATCAAGCTAAATATACAAAGGACATACTGAAAAAGTATAACTTCGACAATGTAAAGCCAATCAAAACTCCAATGGCTACATCAACAAAGCTTGACACTGATGAAAGTGGCAAACCTGTCGACCATCGTAAGTATCGAGGTATGATTGGTAGTTTATTGTATTTAACTGCTAGTCGCCCTGATATTATATTTAGTGTTTGCATTTGTGCAAGATATCAGACAAATCCTAAGGAATCACATTTATGTGTCGTTAATCATATATTCCGATACCTTAAGGGAACTTTAACAGTCGGCTTATGGTATCCTAAAGCCAAATCCTTTAACCTGATAGGTTACTCGGATGCAGATTTTATAGGATGAGAAGTAGACCGTAAAAGTACCAGTGGTACATGTCATTTCCTAGGAAAAGCCTTAGTCTCATGGTTTAGCAAGAAATAAAATTCTGTAGCACTATCAACTACTGAGGCTGAGTATATCACCACATAACGATATTGTGCTCAAATTTTATGGATGAAGCAAACCTTAGAAGACTACAATCTTTACTACACTAAGATTCCTATTTATTGTGACAACACTAGCACTATTAACCTGACTAAGAACCCTATATGTCACTCACGCACAAAGTACATAGAGATTCGTCATCACTTTTTATATGATCACCAACAATATGAAGATATTTGCTTAGAATTTGCCGACACAGATCATCAACTAGCAGACATTTTCACAAAACTACTGGCTGAAGACCGCTTTAACAATCTGCATCGAGAGCTCGGCATACTTGAATTTTCAGATTCATAATATAGTATGATTAGTAAATCAATTTATAACTCAAAACTTTGAACTTTATTAATGGAAGTTATTTTGGGTACAAGCCGAAAGGGTCCTTCTGTCATATAGGCTTAAATAGCCTGAAGCGACACGGTGTACTAGTCTTTGGACTACCGCTTGCTGGGATCCGGCCCCTACAGCTAACCCAAAGTAATAGAAATTATTAAATGAAAAAGTATGCAAGATGTACATTAAATTTATCAATTATACTGCATTAATGACATTTGAAATACAAGCACCCGATCTCGGGCATAACTCAGACCAAGTTCGGGCCGAGTTCGGATGGTAGCTGTACGAATTTCCAGAACATAAAAGCCGGCCCTAGCATTTATATTTCCTTCTTTTACCTCTTCTACTCTCATCATCCCACCGAGAATTCTTCCCTAAACCCTAAGTGAAGGTTTTTCTCCTCCTCTTCAAGTTTTATGGAGCTTTGAAGTGATCTCCTTCATCTTCTTTATCTTTTTCTTCCTTCTTCCAAAGGTAATTATCTATCTTCTCTCTTTTATTATATGGAACCCAAAGCCCAAAAGAGAAAGATTGATGCCTCCTAAACAGGATCATCTTCATCTGACTCTGTCCCAACCAATATTTTTAGTCCAGCTCGTCCCTCTGATAAAGACGACTATAACCCCGGACTATTTCCTGATAGAGAATTTTTTGATCTTTGGTTTGATTCCTTCTCTAGTCGTAAAATCTGTGCTGGAGCTTATGTCAACTTCACAATATTTTTTGAATATGCTTCTACCTTTAATCGACTTGGATTTCGGGACTTCTTTGAAGTTACTGAAAATATATATATGATAATGCTGTTAGGATGTTTTACTGCAACATGCAAGTAAAAGATATTAGCAATTTCTATTCTTGAGTTGTTGGACAAGAATTTGAGTTCAATGCCACTGATATCAGTAAATATTTTTACATTCCTGATATTGGTGAAACATTGGTGGATATTAACCACGTCCAGTTTCCAGAAGGTGTCACCCTTGACTCCTTCAAAGAATTGATGTGTCACCCTCGTCGTGTCCCACATAGGGTGTCTTCAAAACACTTGAATCAGCACTTATGCGAACTACATCGCTTTACCTTCTCCGCTTTACTTTCGAAAAGGGGATCTTCTGACGAGATCACCTTCATGGAATTATCTGCGATGTATCATATTCACTTTGGCATTCCTTTCTCCATCACTAAGACTGTTATGGCCTGGATGCTCAATTACAGAAGTGCGGGGCGTAACCTTGTTTACCCTATGTACCTGGCATCTATCTTCAAGAGATTTGAAATTGATCTTCAACTCTGTCCTTTCTCTTCTCCTGCTATTGAGCTTAGCAGAGCTAGGTTGTATTCCAACCCTCCTCCACCACCTGGTGCCGAACCTGCTGCTCCGGTTCATGATGATGACCCTCAGGCCCCTGCTCCAGATGCTCCAGCCCCAGCTCCTGGCATCGACCCAGGCTTTTATCAGTGCTTTGATGACTTTGTTGCCCTCTCAGCGCGATGCCATCAGAGTCACATTGACTCTGAGTTTCGCCACATCATCCAGACATAGGTATTACGGAACAGCATTGCGGATATACACTAGAGTCTATCCTATGATCCCACACATCCTGTTCCGATGTTCTGCCACCCCAGATTCACTGGTCTGAGGTTCGATGATGAGGCTATCTTTGCTCATTTCGATCCTATTACAGCTTACTTTCTACCGGATGCTCTTGGTGGTGATGATGCGCCATTGTGATGTGGTACAATTAGTGGTTTTTGGATGAAGTTGCTAGATGATGATCTATGTAGCTTTTTTTTGTGATGATCTACCAGTCTGAACTTTCAAGTTAGACTTTTTATTAGATCCTTTTTGATAGTCATAAACTTTTGAGTTATGACTTATGCAGTTTATGTTAGTTGCATCTTATTCAAGTGTTATTATGAGATTTCAGTTATTTCTTTTCTCATTGCTACTTCTAGTTTACTTTTGCGGCGACTTGTTCTATATGGATATTTTATTTCTTTGTCTTCTGGTGAGCATTGTTGGCTTCACATATTATGGGGGAGCCAAAACATTTTGATCATGACAAAGGAGGAGAAAGAGCAATACCATTTTTTTAAAAACAAAATCAACTAGTTGATTCAAAGAAAAAAAACAGGTATTTTATTTCAAGTTATTAGATATATTTTAGTATAGACTAAAGTTTGTCAATTATCAAAATGGAGGAGATTGTTGGCCAATTACCTAATGGTCACACCCGATTTTGATAAATCAACAAATGACTTAAGTCAATACACAAAATATACAAACTGCTGCTAACATTTTAGGTCAGGTAAATTCAATATCAGAGTGTACTACAACATCCGCAAGTATGAAAATCATCATTCCGAAGCACTTACGCACTGGAATCAGTCTGAGTCATTTTACAGTTTATTATGTATTTTATTCTTTATTGAGTCTAGGGTACAAATTATAAAATCAGCTGGATATTACTGGCTTAGGTTATTCACAATCCACTTTTCTATAAAAGCCTACACATTCATCCAAAGTTCACTTACCAAAAGTTACATCTATCTTATGCAACAAAATTTGATAAAACATTCGTCCTAATACTAGATGAACTTTGACAGAACTCTGGCCGAGTTTAGGCCGAGTTTGGTCTGAGTTCAGAAGGAGTTCGGACCGTGTTCGGTCGTTTCAAATTCAAATATTTGTTACCTCCAAATCTGCATGCGACGTTCGTTTGCAAAATCTTTGCATCCGAACTCCACCCGAACTCTGCCCGAGTTCGATTCTTAAAAATACCTATAAATAGAAGAGAAAATTTTCTTTTCAAATCACTCATCATTTCTTCTCTCTATCTATTCCTAAAGTGTTTTTTAGTATTCTAAAGCTTTCATACTCCACCTATATGTCTCTTAGCCAAAGCTAGTAATATCAATTCGATTTAGAGTTCTTTGGTTCTCAGGGTTGTAAAGAGGTCATCCAAGTTTAGAAATCATCTTTGTTTTCGGAGTCGGTCGTGCGCTCGTCTCCAAGCATGGTGTTGTGAAGTTGGTCGTGCACTTGTCACCAAGTACGGTGTTGTAAAGAGACTACAAGCTCTCAATTAGCATGTGAATAGTGGATTAATGGCAGGCAAGAGTACTTTTGACTGGATTAGTCCTCCAAGAGGAAAACCAGTATATATTGCGGTGTTCACTGGGTTTGATTCTCTGATCTCTTGCTACATTTATTTACTGTCTCTTTATTTACTGCCATACTTATCTACCTTTAATTTTTAAGTGGTGATTTATTCCACTGCACTCGCACAACTCTATTCACCCCCTCTATAAGTGCTCAACGGTCCTACATGTGAGACCTCTAAATTTGTTAATGAGTCACTTGAAGAATCATGCAAAATCAATTACTTCTTGTATATAGTAGATCATGCTATTGCGTTACTCAAAAGAATGTTCGAACAACATCAAAATTATGAGAATTTTTTTAGTTTTTTGTTCAGTTTAGAGAAGTTGAATTCATTAGATAGAGATGGATTGAAAGATTGTTGTAGTTGTCTAGAATGGACTTTGAGACATGGTGATTACTCTGACATTGATGGAGGTAAATTGTTTGAGGAACTAAAAATTTTATGAGATAATTCTACAAAAAGACATCCAAACACTTCATGTATTAAATTTTATAAAGAAATTTAATTCTTGTTCTACTAGAAGCATTGCCTATAGAATTCCATGGATAATATCAATGACTGTTGCATCTGTAGAAGACCGTTTTTCTAAGAAGTTTTTAAAATCGTACACGCGACCAACCATATTGCAAGAATGATAAAATGGGCTAGCTCTAATTCCATTGAAAATGAGTTATTGGAAGATTTTGATTATGATCGACTGAATGATGATTTTGTAGTAGAAGATCGTTCTTAATGTGAAGATGAAGAAAGATGCTTGTCTATTTCGCTTTACTTTATCTCAATTAGTAGAATATTATTTCAATTAAAAGATATTGGAGTTGAATGATTTTTATTAGTTGATGTTAATATTGGATAATTTAATTTCATAAAAAATTAATTAGAATTTTTTATATGAGAATAGGCCTCCAATTATTTTTTGTACCAAACCGATCCTCTCAATAAGAATATAGGCTATAAATAGATAGATCGAATTGAGAGGCCGATCTCTCGACTACAAACACGAAAACCCTAATCCCAGAGCAGCCCCGACCTGGCGCGCCTCCACGCCGCCTTGAACCACCGCGCGCGGCCGCGCCGGTCGTCGTCGGCCGGCCGGAGACGCCAGGCCGCGCGCGAAACAGGGAGCAGCGGCAGCATCAGTAAGTCGCGAGCCCAACTTCACCGTACGATCCCGTTCTCCACGATCGACCAATTCCTAAACCAATTGTGCAGGTATGAACCTAATATAACCCTTTTTAAACTTGTTCAATTAGTTTGTAGGTAACTGCCACAGATTGGTCGAGAAATCGATGCAAAGTCGGAGAAAAACCTGTTCGAAAACAGGATATATACAGTCCAAATATCCATGTTCGGAGACCGATTAAGATCGAACTAATACCATATTAGGAATTCTACTTGAACACACTTTTAGACAACATGTAGGGCTTCACAACCCAACTCACAGGAGTCGATTTCATCGACTACGCGTCGAGAAGTCGGATCCCGAAGTTGAACGAAAATCTGTTTTAAAAACATTAAAATCCTCCGATACCACGTCCGTCCCGCCATTTCGGGCGACGTGGTCGCCAACCGAAAGCATCGAAAGGTGCGTAACGGCTTCGTGGTCGTGTGGGCTTTGGCGGAATTCAAATTGGTCGCGTGTGCGCGACGAATTTGATACGTATCTGTCGAAATTCACCGTATCGGCCCCTATGCAAGTTTCCCAATTACTTTGTGTACGCTCGTCTGATCGAGACGAAACTTGCGCCAGCAGGACCATATCATTTTTTTGGTCCTGTATGCCAAGTTTGGTCCAATTCTGAGACAGTGAAATCGTACGTCATTTTGCGGGCCCCACGGTCCCACTCAACGGGGGATTTTGTGCACGGCCCGCCGGAATCCAACTCTGGACATACAGTTGGGTTCGTATCGGAAAACCGGATTCGTAGACATATAGTTTGACGACTTTAGAGACCGTTGACTCTGGCACACTTTTCGGTGCAAAGCGGGTCCAACGGCGGACATCGTTTTTGCCCGAAATTACCGTTTTGCTCCTGTGTCCAGAATTGGACTTAAGGACAGACAATCCTAGCTAATTTGACTATTCTGAGAATGTTGGTACTGTTTATTTCAGCATCTGGAGACTTCTGCATGTGTTGACTGATTGTGGGTCATTGAGTGGTATAGTGTTATTGGTTTCTCCAGCTAAGGACCTCAGGCAAGTGCACTTTTTGATTGCTTTCCGATTCATAGTAGTCTTTTCATTTCATGTCTATACATATATCTTGCTGCTTGTTGACACGCTCGTCACACGGAGTAGTCGGGAGGGAAAATATCTTAGTAGACATGTGGACTACCCAGAACTATCCCCCGTGTCTTTCGTAAATGATAGCAGCTGCACACGACACGTGCACTGTGCCGTATTTACCCCCTAGCCGTTCACATGTTGAAAAGGATATTTCACACCACCTAGATAGATGTCTTTTATTAGTTTTTCCTTGTTTACTTCTCTATCGTGCTATGTCATCAGTTATCTTCCAGTTTTTATCTCTCTTATATTATTTTCATGTCTTGTTAATTCTATTGTGTTTTCGTATTATCGTCGGTTTGTGTACTTGTTCCATTCCTGAATGAAAACCAACATTTTTTAGGTTTAGCCTCGATCACTCTTAGCATTGGGAAGGCTTGGGTATGCTGAAGACAACCTAGAAATAGAAAGCAATTGTACCAATTTCATTAATTGTAAAATCTTGTATTTTCTTTAATTGTAAATGTTGTAATAAATCTAGAAATGTGAATGAGCAATAATGTTTATTTTGAGCATTTATTTCTTGCGGGCTTGACAGCGTTCTACCGTCGACTCTGCGGCGTAGGCTGGCTTGGACACGTCTCGTATCCGAAAAGCGGGTGCGGGTCGTGACAAAACCAGACTAGCACATAGCCTTTAATGTGTAGCCATAAGCACATGTGACTACGTTGTGTGAGTGGAAAGAATTGTAGCTTTGGTATAGAATTTAGGGCTTAGTCCATTCTTGTATCATACTGTTGTTTGACCCATACAAAAAAATTCAATTCGTCAGTGACATCAATCCTAATACATGATGGACAGTCACTGTAGGGAACACGCAAAACCATATATAGATATATGTGGCGGATTGTTAGTATTTGGCCTTAAAGACTAGAAAGATAGTCCCACGTTGCCTAGGCCAAATGAGTAGTATCTCTATATATAGCTTTGCTTGTATAGAGAGATGCACATGAGGTGTGGATAAGCACATGGGTGCCATGTGGGAGTATTTGTTTCTTAGTGGAAAGAATGCTAATTCCACTAAGGAAGCATTTACGCTTTTTTATGCTCATGGAACTAATTCCTTAGGATCTAAGTCCCATAGGGGCTTAGCGACTCTGACTCGGACTCATGGTCTCATAAGACGCAATAAGGCATTTTATTGGCGTATTTTGCACTTAGCACGTCAGCATCGTCACTAGATGCATAGTGCGCTTAAGTTGCGCTCGTTGCACGAGCCTCTGTGCTGTCGATCGTACCCATTCGTGCGGCCAGATCGTGCGGTCAGATGGTGCGACCAGATTGCTCGGCTAGTTAGCATGGTCCGTTCGTAAGGCCAGTTTGCGCGGCCAGTTTGCGTGAACAGTTTGTGCGCAGTGTGTGCAGCGCACGTTGTGCACGTTGTGCGCAGGTGTGCGAGCGGGCGCAGTTCGTGCAGGTGCGCAAGTGCACCCGTACGCAGTTGGCACAAATTGTTGTAGCGCGCGCGTCGTGTCTGTTTACGATTTGAACAGTTACGAAACAGTTCCTCCTTTAATGGACCTGTATTAACACATTTTGAACGTTTCGTATATTGGGCGGTTACTAGACATAACACTATATAATTTCTCTCTTCTCTCTCATTCGATCGGTTGATTAAAAACAAGTTTTCCTTACGAAATTCAGAGAGCAGAGAAGAGGAAAACGAAGAGAAGCGCGCACAGTTCTGTTCATTCGAGGATTCAGAAGAGCAATTCAACAGAGTGTTCCAAATGTTCATCTTCAAACTTGCTGGTTCCTGGGAGCTGTTTGTGTGGGGCGAATCTAGCTTTGAGCAACGGTGATCCGTCACCCAACAAGCTTTTTTCTTCTTCAGTTTATCTGTTTTCTGATCTAATCAGAAACTTTTTGTGGGATTTTGTCGTTACTGCTATGAAATTCATTGTGCCTTCTTCGAAGTGTTACATTTGATTTCGTATTTCTGAATCTTCCGGAATCTCAGTTGTGCACCTTCCTGGAAGTATTGCCAAACTCGATTTTTTATCTTAAAATCACGCCCCGGCAATAACAGAACTTTTATTTACCCTATAATAATTGGGAATGGTGATTATAACAATTCAAGACTAAACTAAATATGGGCCAACAAATTAATTTTACTAGTTTTTTTTTCTTCCATATGTAATTATATATAAATAAATGTAAAATATATAACACATACATATATGAATTTGAGAGACCTATGAATTTTTTTCCCATATGTACACTGGAAAAATGTCATAGGTTTTACTGGAAGCTCCGGTAAGACTAGCTTTGGGCTTTTAATTCCTCATTATATTTAGTCAAATGTAGCGACCGATTGATCAATCTGTACTCAATACAAAGTATTTGACGTAAAATAGTGTCATATTCCCCGCACAATGTGGACTTATGTGAATTCTGCAGGGTGATAAATGTACACATGTATCTAAGGAAACTAACTTAAAAGTTAATCAAACAGTCTGCTACGAAAGCACCTTTCTACAGAGGATAGGTTGACTACTCTTGCATTGATGGTGTCGATGGAACTCGGCACTACAACTTTGCTTTCTTTTTTCCTTTTCACTTGCATGCGTTTATTGAGAAAATTATGCATATTGACATTAACTATGGGTCTTAGCCCTTCGTAATAGAGGACCGTGTTATCAGAGGACTTCTGTATAGGCAATCGAATCTATGTAATCATCACTTCTTATTCGTGTCTTTATAAATGATTTTTTTTGGTCCAAGCCCTGTTTCATTGTTGGATCCAAGATCTTACATTATTGGTCAATGTTTTCGATCCAGATCTTACATATTTTGCATTTGCAGTTTTCTATTGCTTTTGAGATGTATCTTGTTGAAAATGGAAGGCACTATTATCTACGATCAACTTGAAGATGGGAGAGGCATATGGTTCAGTTGCGTGCATATGATTTGCTTTCTATATCAGGCTGAAGGGGGAAAAAAAAAAAAAAAACGTCGCGTCGCGGAATACGACACTCATCTACCTGGGCCTATTGTCCATGAAGGTTGATCTCTTACCCGAAGCTCTCTGACCTGTCATTGACCGACCTCTCTTTCCGATCTGGAGAGAGATTCTGGTGAGCGGAATAGAAGGAAAAGGCGAAAGGAAGGCATGTGTTCGATCAACGAACAACAGAAGATGGAGCACAGCGGACAACAAAGAAAGGAGGTTCCCTCTAGAGAACCGACTTTCAAAGTGAAATGGAAAGAGGCCCTCGCTATCAAATAAACATAAATCAATAATTGGTACTGACTTTGTCACATAAGCAAATTCCAATTTTATATTTCCATGGTATATATTGATTAAAAGTATATGCTGGATCATTTGTCTCAAGATCCAACTCCTCACAAATCTCATAAAGAAAACAAAAGATCGTAGGCGATATTCTTTCCAAAGTGATCCCATTCTCCCTCTATCTTAAAGTGGAAGCCCTATGAGCGAAGTACGAATTCCTTGTAGATTTGGAAGACGTCTCCTTGAATCTCCTCCAATGAGTGTCGTACAAGAATAGCCCCCTTAGTCTCCTTTAATAGGCTAAGAAAACCGAATCTTGGATTATGAAATTCTTAAATTAGCCCGAGCCAGAATCCTGATTGTCCAATCCAATAAGGTATGGCCTAGATTACTGCTGAAAATGCTTAATGAGCACTAAATTACTCTAAAAGCTACAAGTTGTTTTTACCATTTAAAGCATACCGCTAGTATACTGGTGCAACTACTTTGCTCAGACACGAGCCTTGTTGTAGCCACCGATGCTCCCGTCTTCGCTGCAACTCCATCGATGCTTCGAGACGTTCTAGCCTTCAACCACCCTCGAATAAGGTTGAACTTTCTAACAAATTCTTCCTCCAGTTTGATGAGAGATATTTGCTCCATGGCTTCTCAATTGGACTTCATGCCTATCGCCCTGCGACAAAGCCCTGCCCCATCATCACTGGTCTCGAACCCTCATGCTACTTTGTATCTCCATCATTCTTCAGCTCCTCAATCACTACGTAAACACTAGCTGTAACATTTAGTACCTTTCAAATAACTAGGATCATTCCGACATCAATAAATTAGTCAATAACAATGTTCCTAACTACCAGCCTCACCGTGAGTCAGTTGGATGTATTTGACTTCCTTCTTCTATCGGAAAGTGCTCATGTACCGTTGAGCTTCCAAACCTTTGACTGGCACAACCAAGCACTACCAGAATAAGTCATATTAGCGACGCCAAAATATATCGCTAATATGAGAAAAAGCGTCGCTAATCGTATTTACCAACGTTTTTAGCGACGTTTTCCTGTGGTCGCAGAAAGCCATGTCGCTGACAGGCAAAACGTCGGTAATTATCGCTATTACCGATGCCAAATAAACGTCAGTAATAACCGACGTTCACCGACACCACGTCGGAAGAATGACGACGTCTCGGATGTCGGTCAATGTCGTTGAATTTAGCGACGTATGCTACTTTTTACCGACGTTTACCGACTCTGTAGAAGCGGAAAACTGGGTCGATAAATGTCGCTATACCTGGTGATTTAGCGACGTTTAGCGACACAGAGAAACGTCGGTAAACGTCGCAAAAATGCAAAAAAAATTACAGAATGTCCACAGAATCACATTTTCTTCCTGCAGTTTAATAAATAACAATAAATACACAGAATCACATTTTTTTCCTGGGTTCGTCGACCCCTTCGGTGGAACACTCAACACCAGTACATCACAATATACATATGTATCAACACAAACAAGAGTAAAAATCTACAAGAGTAAAATATCCAAAGTCGGTAAACGAATATCCAAAGTATACAACCAATATCCACATGAATCCACAACCAATAATGAAAGTCTACACAAACAGATAATCCACAACCAATACTGAAACAACATAAACAAACACTAAAAAAATACTACAATCACTACTAAAATATGCTCTATTAGCGACGTCGTTTAGCGACGGAAAGAAATTACGTCGCTAACTATATAATATAGCGACTCCTTCCTAATGACGTCGCAATACGTCGCTGAATAGCGACGTTCAGCGACACTAGATAAAGTATGTCGCTAAATAGCGACGTTCAGCGACATATTAAGAAAATATGTCGCTTATATTAAAATTATTGCGATGGTTAGCGACGTCCACTGTTGACGTCGCTAACTTTTTTACTTAGGGCACAGGACTCCCTTTCCCCCCTCACTCGAAAAATCGAAACTCGAAAATTTTCCCCCTTCCCCCTCGGCGACTCCCTCCCCCGCGGTGACTCCCTCCCCCACGACGACTCCCTCCCCCCCCCCCCCCGTCGAGCTCCTCCTCCTCCTCGAGCTCCTCCTCCTCTCCGACGGTAAACCCTAACCTAATTCCTCCTCCTCCTTCTCTCTCCCCCCCCCCCACACACACACAGAGGGTGACACATGTACCAAGTATTTGTGGAAATGCCCAATAGGTCATTTATAATCCTAATTTCAGTTTTGCGCATAAATGAGGGTAGGTTAGTCATGGTTAAGGTATCCCAATTGGTTTTCATATGGATTCCTATATATATATCTATGTATTTTTGACCCACAAGTCATGTATATATGTAAATATATATAAATTGCTATATATTTATGTATGTGGACTATTTTAGATAAAAGTTTATAAATATATAGTGTGTGCGGTTGTGTCTTGTGTGAGAGTGAGAGAGGGGAAAGCATGGCAAGTGTCTTGGACATGTTTTGGGTTTTATAATTAGGTTTAATTTTGTTCAAACCCGATTCATATAATAGTTTTGATAGTTCACAATCGGACTAGTATAGTCTAGTGTGTTGACTTTATTATTATTATTATTGTTATTATTATTATTTTTAATAATGTGGTTGGCAATCAAAAGTAGCAATTAGCGGAGGTGGTCAGCAATATTGACTTTTTTGGTCGTCCCCTTTATCCGGTGAGCTAATTAAACTGATCACGTACGTTGTCCTTTGAAGCCTATCCTCTAAGAAAAATTGAAAATAATTGGTTTTGACCAAAACCCTAGCTAGTAAGTCTACTACTGATATCGTCGATACCAATACTCATAGGAATAGTCCGATACCGATTTCCATACCTATATGTTGTTGCTCAAGTAGTTTATAGCTACAAATGCGTAAGTGCAACATGAAAACCTCATCTGTTAAATATTATGTTACCTAAGAGCATCATTAGTAAGGGCAATTTATTACTACAGTGTATAGAGTATCCTAGAAGTGTAGGTATGATTGGTATATCATATTACATAGAGTGTATAGAGTATCCTTTCGGTCTATAAGAGTTACTTCACTCACTTTGTCAAGACAAGTAAACTTTTTAAATGTTGACGGTATATATACCGTCAATATTTGGTTTTGCCTTGTAGCTACTGGCAGTTGCCTGCATTTTACCTTATAACTTGGCCTTTGGCCTGTGCTTGAGCAGTATGGACT
The DNA here is from genome assembly GCA_029216955.1 of Iris pallida. Classification (NCBI taxonomy): domain Eukaryota; kingdom Viridiplantae; phylum Streptophyta; class Magnoliopsida; order Asparagales; family Iridaceae; genus Iris; species Iris pallida. The sequence continues at coordinate 3,177,235 of JANAVB010021399.1, forward strand.
TCCAGGTTAGGTGGTTAGTTCATGATTAGCATTGTTTAGATATTAGTTTCAGTTAAAGGGTTAGTTTAGATTAGGATATTAGTTTATGTTAGAAGGAATATGAGAGTTAGTAGATGTTAAAGTAGGATATTAATTTATTAGTTAGGATAGATAGTTTGAGTTAGAATACTGCTCAAGTACAGGCCAAAGGCCAAGTTATAGGATATTAATTTAAAAAGTTTTACCTTTCTTGACAAACTGGGTGAAGTAACTCTTGTAGACCCAAAGGGTCGATACTGGACAGTTAGGATGAGTATCAGAATCGGTATCGGATTAGTATCGACCGTATCGGATTAGTATCGGTCTATCGGATACGACACTTTCACACAAAACAGTTGTTTTAGTCCCAACACAGTTATTTTTGTTTCTTCCTTCAAATTCTTTGTTTGTAATATGTGGAATGAATGAACAGTTAATGTTGCGCACCCATATCTAAACTGTCTTAATATTCATTCACTGACTGCAATGTGTATGTATCGATCTATCTTACAGAATTATCTTCAATTGGATATGGATATGAATTACTACTTACGGAATCGTTCGTGGATGTACAACCGTCATCCTGATGACATGTGCGGTGTATGAGATGAATTCATAGAGGGTGTACAGCAGTTCCTGCAGTTTGCCAAGGCGTTCCCTCAGTACATGGACGGTACCAAAATTAAGTGTCCGTGTGTGAGATGTCGCAACTTGAAATATCATCCAGAAGTGGAAGTCACATATCATTTATACTCGAAGGGTTTCACGCCGAATTACTACCAGTGGAGCGCACACAGAGAACTTGTGTCTTTAGCATCGGAGTATGAGTCTTATGTGGATGTCCACAATAACGCTGCTTACGACGATGGGTTGGTGAACATGATTTTTGACGCGGCGGGGCCTAGTTTCGATTCGGACGATCATGATGCACCTGAGGAGGCGCCGAACGCCAATGCTGCACAGTTCATGGAGTTGCTAGAGAATGTAAGGACTCCATTGTATCCTGGTTGTGAGGATCATTCACCGTTGGAGGTGGTTACAAGACTGTTGAGCATTAAGTCAGATTTTAACATGTCACAAGAATGCTACAACCGAGTATTGGAGTTGATTATAGAGATCTTGCCGGAGGGTGCTAAGTTGCCTAAAGACTTCTACCGGTCTAAGAGGATGGTGAGATCGCTCTGGATGGGATACGAGAAAATTGATTCTTGTCACAATGGGTGCATGCTGTACTACAAAGACGACAAGGACGCAGATGTGTGTAGATTTTGTGGTGCTGATCGCTATAAGACAACTAGTACAGGAAGGTCTACCGGTGCAAGAAGACCGACCGATTCAATGCACTACTTGCCTTTAACGCCGCGGTTGCAAAGATTATTTATGGTAAAAGAGACGGCCGAAAATATGAGTTGGCACATGCGAGAACAGATTGAAGGAGTGTTGGATCACCCATCCGATGGAGAAACGTGGAAGCACTTTGATCGAGTGTATCCTAATTTTGCTTCAGATCCGCGTAATGTCAGGTTGGGGCTATCTTCTGACGGTTTTACTCCTTTTGGTCTTTCGGGATCCCAGTATTCGTGCTGGCCTGTGATTGTCACTCCGTATAATCTACCGCCTTGGATATGCATGAAGACTCAATACATGTTTCTAACCGTTATAATTCCTGGTCCGAACAATCCCAAGAGGAACATTGATACTTACAGCCTTTGATAGATGAGTTGAATCAGTTATGGGAAGTAGGTGCTAACACGTACGATGTTTCCAGGAAGCAGAATTTTCAGATGAAGGCAACCCTTATGTGGACCATCAACGACTTTTCGGCCTATGAAATATTATCTGGATGGAGCACTCATGGCCGTCTCTCATGTCCGTATTGCATGGACCGTAGTAAGGCTTTCTGCTTGAAACACGGAGGAAAACCGTGCTTCTTTGATTGTCAACGGTAATTTCTGCCAAAAGATCATCCGTTCAGAAGGAACATGAATGCATTCCGTGCCGGCGTTGTAGAGAAGGATGATCCACCGCCAAGATGGTACGGAGCCACGATATGGGAGGAGGTTAGAGATTTTCCAAGTGCTATCGAAGATCCTACAACTGGGTACAAGTGCGATAGATTTGATAGAGATCATAACTGGACAAAGAGGAGCATATTCTGGGATCTGCCATACTGGAGTACCAATCTGATCAGACATAATCTTGATGTCATGCATATTGAGAAGAATGTGTTTGATAACATAATTAATACTGTGATGGACGTAAAGGGAAAAACGAAAGACAATCCCAAGGCTAGGTTGGACTTAGAAGAAATATGCAAACGCCCTGCGTTGCATTTGATAGAGCAGAATGGAAAACAATTCCTGTCAAAGTCAATTTTCTCGCTGGACAAGGAGGATAAAGTGAGACTTTATCGGTGGATCTAGGGCCTAAAATTTCCAGACGGATATATGTCAAATCTGAGAAGATGTGTCGATCCGAAGGAAAACAAATTGACGGGTATGAAGAGCCCGACTGTCACGTATTCATGGAGAGGTTAATTCCGATTGTATTTTGGAAATTCTTACCGCAGGCAGTTTGGGATCCATTGACGGAGCTTAGCATATTCTTCAGGGATCTTTGTTCTAAGAAATTGCTCGTTGATCGTCTAGAAAAGCAAGAGAAGGACATTGCGGTAACACTGTGCAAGCTAGAGAGGGTGTTTCCTCCTGGATTCTTCGACTCTATCGAGCATTTGCCGATTCATCTATCCTATGAGGCACGTGTTGGTGGACCCGTCGAATATCGATGGATGTACCCGTTCGAGCGATATTTGAATCACCTAAAAAGAAAGGTGAAAAATAAGGCACGGGTCGAGGGTTCTATTTGTGAAGCCTATGTTCTCGAGGAGATTACAAACTTTTGTTCGATGTATTTCGAGCCTCATGTTACAACTAATAGAACGAGAGCTTCCAGAAACGACGACGGAGATCATGAAAGTAATGATACAATACTGAAGGTATTCAATACTCCAGGAAAGCCATCGGGTAAAATGAAGAAGAGATATCTGAACGATGATGAGCTAAGGGCTGCTCAGGTGTATGTATTACTCAACTGCGACGAGGAAGAAGTAGAGAAACTGGAGGGGTAAGTAATTAATATGTCTACATTATTTTAATAGTGTTGATTATTATACTGTTACATTAATTGAACGATGTTATTTTCAGCATATTTAATGATGATGTGAGGTCAGGTAGGCCACACATAACAGAAGAAGAACTAGAACAAGAAATGAGGCATTATTTTCCATCATGGTTGAGTGCATATGTAAGACTTGAGAACTCTGTAATTACCTTTCTGTATATGCACTTGATTGAGAATGAGCTTAATTGCTTCTTTCGTGGTATTTAGGTCGATCGTCCATACGCAAGACTTGAGAATGAGTCTATTAGAATGCTAGCCAAGGGACCAATTTATGCTGCAAAAATATGGCCAAGCTACTGTGTTAATGGGTTTAGGTTCAAGTCAACAACTTGCCCGATCAGAGACAACTTTGTGGATCTCGACTCCACCAAAAACAGCTGTTTGTGTATCAGATCTTCGAACTACAAAGATGTTGATGCGGGCAATGATTTCTATAGCGTGCTATGGGAGATCGTGGAGCTGACATATAGTTATGGAATAGAGCCTGCTAAGATTGTGTTATTCAGGTGTGATTGGTTCAATCCAATTGAAGGTCAAGGTTGGAAAGTAGACAAGCACGATCTTGTTGATATAAACTATCGACGTCGATATCAACCCTATAAACCATTTGTCCTATCAAGTCAGGCTCAGCTCGTGTACTTCACAAGTTATCCTAAATGGAGAACAATAAGGTCGGACTGGTGGACAGTATGCAAGACCAAAGCTAGAAATACCTTTGAGGTTGATGATATATCTTATCAAGAGGATGAACTATCTCTTGTAACAAATATTATAGAAGTGGACACGACGGAAGTTCCTCATTACACATCTAATTGTGTAGAAGAAGTAGAATTATCTGAAGAGGAAGATGCAGATGAAAGTGAAGATGTAGAGGAAGAAGAAGAAGAAGAAGAAGAAGAAGAAGTAGATGAGCTAAACGAACTAGATGAATTTTCAGAAGAGGATTAAATCTGTACGTTTGTTTTATCATCATATTTGACACTTTAGTGACACTTCAGTGACACTTTTATCTGTGACTATGATATTTTTTAAAAAATCTGTGATGTCTATCATATAAATATGTTTTTTTGTTTTATTGTCATATGGTATTATCAGGTATGACTAGACCATCTGGACGACGCAGAGGATTTTATATTAGGCAGTCCCGTCATCCTCGGGCTGGGGATGGAGATTCCGTACCCTCATCCTCATCTCCGAGTACGCCATTATACCATTCTGTTCCCGGTCCATTATCGGGACAGGGCAGTTCCTGCAGGTTGGCGACTCCTTCCTCGTCGTCTAGCCTTCCTGATCCCGCGTCCAGCATCCCTGATCCCCCGTCCAGCATTCCTCGTGCCGACGGCTCCATGGGGGGAGCCGATGTCGAGCATGTGGAGGACGACGATCAGACTGATCCTGCCCAGGCAGGAGGTGAGAGCGACCCTCCATGCGCTCCCCGGACGAGACGCGTATGGAGATTTGGACGGACGGGCCTACGAAGTAAGTTAATTAATTAATATATATTTCTCAAATAATTATATGTACATATATATTCATAAAATTTTTTATTGTATAGATATCGGCCTTCTACAGTACAGAGACAACTGGGGGTATTTCTGAGGCAGAACTATGGTGGGCCTTGGATTAACTACTCAGATGCTCCCGCAGATAGGAAGGCCTTTTGGTTCGCCCACTTCAAGGTAAAAAATTTAGTTATTTTTAAATTTTAATAATCATTTGTGTATATTATACAACTTTTCTATTTTACTTCTTGTAGAGGACCTATTTCTATCCACCACACCGGGCGACGAAGATCGAGGGCCAATTTTTTGCCGTCGCAGGCAAGCTCATCCGTGATGCGATCTACGACCAGAAGTCTCGTGATCGCTCCGGACAGCCGATCCATGGTTGGATCACGCCAGAGCAGTGGACTGCGATGAAGGCTAGATTCAGCAAGCCCAGGTACCAGGAGCGGTCTGACAAGGCCAAGGTGGCACGGTCGAGCGCCGGTAAGTGGTATGGTGGCTCCATTCCGATGACGGAGTATTTTTATCGTCTGGTACATTTCCTATGACGGACATTAATTTATATATAGTTCGATAGAATGTTTAATACTAATAATAGATAATATATTTTAACAGGTAAAAAAAGGATGAGGACCCGAACATGGTGACCGTCTTTCTGGTCACCCATCGGAGGGCTGGGGTGTTCATTGACGAGAGGGCGATGCAGGCATATGTATGTTCTATTCTTTATATTAATTTACTATAATTTAGAAAACAGAAAAATAGATATCAATATAGACTTTAGCAAACACTTACACGTTAGCAAACATGTTCTAGGCCGAGTTTGTTCGGCTACAGGAGGAGGCGGCTGCTGCTGCTAGTGCGCCAGCAGAGGGAGGGGCTGGTACTTCCTCCCAGCCGCCTACAGCTCCATCGCCGGACAACCTCTGGATGACCGTCGTTGGCGGTCTTCAGAAGGGTACGTACTATGGTACGGGATCCTACGGCGTGTATTTGGCTTCGAAGTCATCCCGGGCCCCCTCTGTCTATACGCAGTCTTCGGCTTCGCAGGCGTCGTCACGAGCTCAGGATATTTGTCGTCAGATCGACGAGCTGCGTCGCGAGTTGCAGCAGCAGATTTCTGATCACCTTACCGCAGAGCGACGATCCGACCCTCCGATGATCACCGGATGATTTGATGCGGTCGAGCGCAGTATACAAGAGCTGATGAGTCTGCAGCAGGCTACAGCTACCGGCTTGCACACGCTCACCGAGTCTACACAGCGCACAGAGCGTAGACAGGTTGAGCTGGACCATTCGTAGAGGACCATGTCTGCCTCACTCACTCAGGTATCGGCTTCACTTGAGGAGAGTACTTAGAGGATGGTGAGTACCCTTGCTGCGCATGGTGAGCGACTGCGAGGGCTGGAGCAGATACGTCCTCCCGGTCCATTGATGGCGCCGACTCCAGACATTGTACTGCCTCTTACTGCTCCTACGTTGCAGCTCACACAGGAGCAGTATGAGTACATGCTATCCCAGATGCGCGACAGGGGTCCTCAGTGATCCAGTAGGTTTTTTTATCATCTTTGTATTTATTTGCCCTACTGGTCCATTGACCATTCTGTACACTGATTTTTATTATTATTTGACTTTGTTGGACATGTATGTTGGTGATATTTAATTTGTTGGTATTTTCATTGAGTACATGTATGATATTTACTTGTAGACTGTTATGATGGAAGACTGTTATTTATCTACTAGTTATAGATTGTTATGATGGAAGACTGTTAATTGTGATGATATCTGCGACGGGGATGACAAATATACCTACGCTGGGTTATAAGCGATGATCTGATATACAAAGGAGGTGCTGCCCAAATTTTAAAAAAATATAATGTGTATTTTTGTAATGATGTGTGTCTATGTTTACAGTGTAAATACAGACACACATCATAAAAAAATACACATTATATTTTTTTAATTTTTTTCCAGAATTCTGCGACGGTTAGCGACGTATAGCGACGGATAGCGACGGGAAGTGGACGTCGCTAAACGTCGCAAAATAGCGGCGGTACGTTGCTGTACGTCGCCGCCTTGTGGACGTGGCAGGCATTGCCATGTCATCACGTCAATAGAACTAAACGTCGCTACAATGTCGCACTACGTCGCTAAGTTTGCGACGTAACGATCTCATCGCTCTACGTCGCTAACTTTGCGATGACCTAGCGACACGGATGGGACGTCGCAAACAGCGACGTAGGGCGACGTATTGCCCATCTGCGACTAGCTAAAAAGCGACCTTTACTTTACGTCGCTAAATCCGTCGCCAATTACGATTAGTGACGTAATTTTCATTATTAGCGACGTATAAGGACGTCGCTAATTTGCCTTATTTTAGTAGTGAATCTCGTAAAACAGTCCTGACTTTGACTAATGTAGATCTGGAGGAGGGGCACCGTCACACCTCAAGGATAGGAACATCTCGTACTCCTCTTGTGAAATCGTCACCGATGAAGAAGGTAGTGACGTCGGTGGAGTCGGAGGTAGTGACGCCGACGGAGTCGACGACGATGAAGGCGTACCCGGAGTCGACGACGATGAAGGTAGTGACGTCAGTGACGCCCCGCTCTGTCCTCTCAGTCACATCCCTGAGCTCCATAATGTTGCGGTCGAGCGTATCCAATTGTGCTATGAGCGCAGCATCGTCCGTCTGGTGCTGCTCCTGGATCCGTCGTAGCAGCTCGTCACGGATAGACTCCACCATCTGCTGGACTCGGGCAGACTCCTGGGAGGGCTGTGTGCCATGCACACTAGCATGGGAGGCCCTAGAGGACTGTGTCGCAACTAGGGTGACATAGGATCCCGTACCGTAGTACGTACCCCTGTGGAGACCACCAGCGGCGGTCACCCACAGCTCGTCCTCCGACGGAGCTGGAGCAGGCTGCGAGGAAGTACCGGCCTCTCCCGCAGCATATGCACTAGCAGCCGCCCGTTCCTTAAGCCATTGAAACTCGGCCTAGAAAGCATGGATACTCTATAACTTCTAAGGTCTAATGTACTTATTATTACTAACTACATGAATATCTATTTGCATGCATATTTACGAAGTTATATCAAAACTAACACAAAGTAGTAAAATTAATAAATAGAATTGTAATACTTACATAGGCCTGCTCCGCCCTCTCGTCAATAAGCTTTCTGCCCTTCCGATGTGTGGCCAGAAAGACAGTCACCATATTGGCATCATCACCCCTCCTTACCTGTAATTAAATATATCATATTTTACTAATTTATCGGACTTGTATTAAAATAATATTTTTGAAATAAAAAATATACCAAACGACGAAAATGTTTCGTCATCGGAATCGACCCACCGTACCACTTTTACCCCTGCTTCCTAGCCGCCTTGGCCTTCTCAGACTTTTCCTCGTACCTTGACTCTCGAATCGAGCCTTCATCGCAGTCCACTGCTTAGGGGTGATCCAACCTTGGATCGGCTTTGCGGCACGATCATGAGTCTTCTGATCATTAATAGCGTCGCGGATCAGCTTAGCAGCGACGGCAGGAAACATCGCCTCGATCATCTCGGCCCGATGCGGTGGATAGAAAAACATATCCTAGAAGAGTGCAAACCAAATATTGTAACTCCTCTTCCCGGATTTTTATTATTATTATTTTTTATTTATTTTCTTAGTTAGAGAAGTTGATGTTATATTTTGATTAATGAAAGATTGGCAAACTATTTATATGATTTTATAAACAATATTTAGATTTATTAATTATTTAAGATTGAAAATGTGTTTTAAGTATTATTTAGAAGATTATTTCAAAGAATTATTTTAAAGTATTACTATTATTTACAAAGTATTGAATTAGCTTTGGTTAAATGTATTTTAAATATTATTAATAATATTTAGTATTACTTTTAAATCACTTTAGATTAAATTTGGAATTTAGTTGACCCAACATTTATTTGGTTTAATTTTAAAGGATATATAGATTCTTTACTATTATCAATTATGTTTAAAATTTGAATTTACAAAATCTGTTTTAAATAGTATTTGATAATATTAAATATATCTCAAAACTATTATTGTGATTAATGTTTGATTTATCTAGATTGATTTAGAATTACTTTTGTTTTGATAATACTAAATAAAATAAGCTAACCTATTATGGTTATCAAATAGTATATTCAGATTAGTTAAATTAAAGTATAAATATTTATTTAGTATTTAAATATCGGAAGAGATGTGAACATTATAACTTGATTCTTATTGTTTGCCATTGATTATAAAAGAACAGAACAATTATATGGGAGGACTGGACTTTTACTTCACAATACAAACTCGCTCGTACAAAGAAAGCCTAGGGACGAAAACCTAGGTACAGCAATCTAAGTATGATTGTTTAGTTTAGATTCTGGGGGGTGACAGTAGAGGCTCGGGAAAGCGACGACCGCTTTGCCTTACTCCTTGGACGATCAGACGTAGCCTTGGCTCCGGTGAAGAACTGCTCTCAAGATGGGAAGACTCTTCTGTGCGCGCCTTTGTCTCTCTGTGTGTCCAGCCGGGTGGGGAGGATCTCCTTTGCAAGGGAATGGCACCTAGCTATATTTTTTTATTTTTGATCGGGGGATCTTTTGCAAGGGAATGGCACCTTACTATTTATAGGATTGGGGTGTGATCAATAGGGTTTGCAATGATTGTCCTTTGAAAAGTCGGCGGCCAATCATCTGGGCCATTAATTGTGATTGCATTACATCTGGGCCAGTGACTCTTGATTGCGCCAAATCTGTATGTGTCACGACCCGCACCCTAGAGTAAGGGCACGAGACGTGGGTACGTCCAGCCTATGCCGTAGTGTCGGCGGTAGAACGCTGTCCTAGGTCAAACATCTAACAAAATAAAGGTACCTGTACAGTACATACTCTCCGAATGGAGGTGACATAGCAGATACAGTCTCAATCACATCTAAGGTAGAGCATGGTAAAGATAGATAAAACATGAAATCCAAAAGAGATACAGCAGATAGAAGTCTAAGTGTCTAAGATACACAAACCCAGAAATACATCTCAAAGCTCAAATACAGTAATCCATAAATGCAACTCAAGACAACTGGAAATAAACTATGAGCAAAACCCTAGCTATCTATACAACCTCTACTGTGTCTCCTCTAGGCTAGCAGGCAACCTCCAGGCTATCTGTAAAATTTATCAACAGGTCCAGTCAGGACAGGAATGAGCACATCTCATCTAGAAAACCCAAGTAAATGACAGAGAACTATAAAGCAGTTATAGACAGTTGTATTGATAAAAATAGCAGTTTATATTCAGGTGATGGTAAGAAAGACAGATAAAGTACAAAAAAAGTAAATAACTAAACAAGAGAAGAATCATAGCAATGAAGACTGTAAAAAAATAGAACTAGCTGAACCAGGATAACATGATATAAGTCCAGACAGTAAATGTAAACAAGTGTAAGACCAACGTAAATCCAGACAACATGAATCTGATACCAGGTGATTCCAGTATAAGATGAGTCCGGTATGAGATAATTCCAGTCAGTGATCAAAGATTCCAGGGTGAGTCCAGCCTATACTCTAGCAGTGTGTTTTAAAATATCGAGTTTGACATGTAAACGGCTGTAGGTAATACGGCACATCACACACCTGGCCGGGTGTGAGATGACTATCATTCCAGTAGATTCCAGTTGGGAGATTCCAGATTGGGGTAAGTTTACATGTCTTACTCTAGTATTTTCTCTTCCAGCAAGTGAATCCAGAATTTCGACACAATGATTCAAGATAAGTCCAGCCAAAATATAATGATACCAGTAAATGATTCCAGTAAATGATTCCAGTAGGTGATTCCAGTAATAGAAGCCAGGAATGATGATACCAGTAATAGAGGCCAGAAAATAAATATGTGTCGTATACATGAATCCAGAAAATCCATACGTGTTGTAACAGAGAATCACATACAACTAACTAGAACTGAAGTACAGTAACTGACAAATAAATAAGAGAACTATCAGATAATGTACTCGCCTGATGTCTGAATGTCCAAGGTAAATATACTGTCCGATGAGAGGTGTCTGGCTCCTAATCAGAACAGCACAAGTCACAACAAGTCCAAAATGACAATATGAAGTTCTACTATGCATTCTACATGATTCTAGGTCAATCTAGACCAAAGTCAACTCTTGGTCAACTTGGTCAACCTTGAAAGTCAAACCTAGGTCAACTATGGTCAAACTAGGTCTAACAAGTCTAAATTAGGTCAAACAAGTTATTCTAGGTCTAAACAAACTAAGTATATGCAAATCAAGTATCCAAGATAGCTACTAACTCATAGCCTAAGTCACTTGCTAAACCAAGCACAAAACTAAACCATAAGCTAACAAGGTACACAAACTTAGTCATATAATGTATATATATTATTCACATTCACATATTCATATACATAGATATATATAGAAAAGCTATATATAGGCACATACATATATATATATATATATATATATATATATATATATATATATATAAATATTTACCTTGTATATATAAAAAAAAAATATATAAAAAATATATATATATATATATATATATATATATATATATATATATATATATATATATATATATATATATATATATATATATATAGAAAGAGAGGTAAAAGAGTAAGTGAGTATGCGTGTGTTTGGCATGTGTGTGAAAGGATATGTGTTAATGTTCTAAAATTTAGTGATAGGTAGGTGTATGTGACATGGGATACATGATGTCAAAGGGTGTATGAATGCATGTGTGTAAAAGGTTATAGGTTAACTCAGTTTATAGAAATACATACATATATACTTACCTTGTATACATGCATACATACATATCATGTATATTACATTTACATGATACATACATGTATACTTGTATTATATTATACTTACATTCATGCATATTAGATACTTGTATTTATATTAACATATTGCAAACATTCATTTCATTCATGCATCTATGCATTACCTACATATTTTATACATATGCATACATTGTATATTCATATCATTTCATACATTAACATAGAGACATACAAACATACACACATCATATAGTTCATACCTTGTATTACCTACATATCATGTTATATATTATCATTCATTCCTTTCATATATTACATTCTATACTACCTATATACATGTATTTCCTCCATTCATTCATGCTTGCATCATATACTCTACATTACCATACATGTTATCATTATATATTGCATTACAATATTTATACATTATGCATTCATATCTATCATTACATATATATCTTGCATTCATATCTAGCATTCATTATATACTTTCATGCATACATTGTATATCATTCTTTCATTCATGCATTGCTTATATGCATTATATTAATAGCATTCCTACATGCTTGCATTCAACCATATATATACATTAATGTAAAGAGAATATATATCATATATATATCATTTTATTCATCTAACATATCATGCATTATATACTCTATATTCATTTAATATCCATACTACATAGGCTCATAGGTTACACAAAATGCATATATCGTATAGTCACTCTTCTACTTAAAACCAATACTGTACCAATTGGGCATTCATTAAATTCTAGGATTAAAGTATGTTGTAGCTCTTCGTGTTAGCTTTCTGAAACTTTAAACGGATCGAATTTTCGTGTCCGGAAGCTCCCGAAATCGCGAAAATATCGAAATACGTTCGTCTTTCATACAGCTGACACTCAAATAATTCTACAGAATGTTACAGAAAGAATTTTGCTTATTAAAATATATATTTGGAAAGCTAACTTCGATACGGTTCTTCTAAAAAAATGGAAGATAAATCGGAGTTCTAAGCTAAAAGTTATGACATTTCTAAGTTGTCATTGCTACTAAAAACGTGGATAAATATTATGACGAATTTAGGTAGTTTGAGACAAAAGAAACACAAGTATATAACATAATATATCAAGAACTCACTCTCTACACTAATCTATATATATATGAGACACTATAGAACACATCTCCAATACAAAAATATGAGATTAAATATGTAATAATTCATTCATACATAACAACAACACATAGTGTGTCCAAATTTGGGATTTTTGTACATGGACACACCCACAACACAAAGGACACTCCTATGACCTCCAAATGGACACGAAATGGACACAAATGGAGATACAACAATGGGGGTCATTCCTATGGGTTCAAAATATTCCAATATGCATGAGGAAATAAAAAGGAGAAGGGATTTATACCTCCCGATAGATCGAATCGAAGAAAAGCCTTTCCGGAGCGACACCGACACGTAGAGATTCCAAAAGGACACGAACGAGCTCCGAATCCTCCCAAACTTGGGTATATTCCTCCTTGGCTAGAATGGAGAAGGAAAGAAGAAGATTTGGTGGCAAAATAGAAGGATTTGGTGGAGAAATTGCTAGGGATTGCTCTCTAGAAATTTGGGGAAGAACAAGAGAGAGAGTGTGGATGAGAATAATGAAATAAACTTGAGCCTATCCTCTCCCAAAGTGGCTGGCCATATGGAGCTATTTGTCCTATTATGGTAAGGTCCAAAATGCCCCCACTAACCTATTCTATTATTATTAGGAAAGGACTAATTGGTTGGGGCTAAATTAGTCATTCTAAAGTCTCTAATCACACTAACCTTATCCATAATAATTAGTCTAACCTCTAACTAAAATATTTCTATCATGTGGGCCATGGCTAACTAATGTGTGGGTCCACTAAAGTCAACACTACCCTCGGGTCCCCGTTTCAAGTCGGATTGAGCTGAAATTCGAACCCGACTCAAATAATCCCAAAACAATATCATAAATAATAAAATAAATTTCAAAAATATTTCAAAAATACAAAATGACAAAAATACCCCTGTTCCTAAAAACTGGGGGTGACAAAGTCCTCGAAATTAAAACCAAACAATAGTAAAATGTCAAAATCACAAGTCATAATTTAAAATAGTTTAAAAATAATTACAATCACCAAAAAAAATCATAATATGAAATAATAATCAATAAATAATAATTATAATTATAAAATTTCAAAATTATCCTCATCTGGAAAACTGGGTGTTACAATCCTACCCACCTTATAAAAATTTCGTCCTCGAAATTAAGATGATCGTACCCCCTTCTATGTCAAACATAGTCAAGGGTCAATCACTAGTCAATTTCTCAATATCCAAGTACTTGGCCATCAACTGGTCAACTTCTTAGGGTTTTACCTATGCTAGCTATCTAGGTGTTGGCAACTAGAATTTAGCAAAAGAGAAACTCTATAATAGACTAGCTCTTAACCTCCCAATCCTATCAAGTCACCTATAACTAAATACCTACAAGCTAAGCACATGAATACAAATACCACATATATATATATATATATATATATATATATATATATATATATATATATATATATATATATATATGCTCAAGAACAACAACCCATCACATATATCCTAAGTATATCATCTATATATATATACATGACTGATCAACCAAGGGTTAAGGCAGACTAAACTTATAAGGGTCTGAAACAATGCTTAGAACTAGGCTAAGGATGAATGGTCTGAATCAAGGGGACATGGTATCTAGTGAAGGGTCTGCACACTGCCTATAGAAATGATCAACACAAAGGAACTCAACACGAAGAGAACTTAACTAAAATGGAAAACTAAACCAAGTATAGGCTAAACAACATGTTTATAACCCTATACAACAATGGCCTATAGATACCAACTAACCTATATCCTATATGCCAATCTCATCTACAATCTATCTATGCAAATAGACCTCTCGGTCTTAGGTGAAACTACAACTATACTCAAAGGAAGGCTCTGGTCATGGGTGCCTCACTGGAAAATGTAAGGAAAAGTAGTAATAATCATCAAGGATGTAAGGCATACTAACATCCTATGTGTAACTGGTTGGTATTATAGATAACAGGAGAATTATCTGCAATGGGTTACTATTCTAACACCAATGCTAACTATCACCTCTAGGGTACAGACACTCTACAAGTCATCATACCATTATACTATGAAGGAACTACCTATGAATAAGCTCTACAAATCTAAATATCCCTACTCCTAAGTTATTTATAACAATCAAAAGGGTATGATATTTAAACCTTCTCAAGATACAATTTGTTAATCATATGCGTCTGTCCAAAATCATGTTGTCCAGAGTCTTCATCATGCTAGTGAGCAAGGCTACGATAATCACAGAGTCCTTGACTAAGGTACGTACCTCTAGGTTCATGGTATTTAAAATTTTTGTACTGTCGCATGCGACGGCAAAAATCTTAAATTCCCATACCCGAAAATACATCCAAAATCTGACTACATGTCCTCACTACGCAAACTAACACGACTATCGAGGATTCTAGATTCCTTAATTTAGGCGACCTAGCCCATATGATTTTCTCAGAAGAAAAATAAACACAACAAAAGAGTAACATGACAAAATTAATCAATCAACAAGGAACAGATGGAATCGAATTTCAAGGTAATTATAAAAGACAGTTGCGGAAATGGAATTGAGAAGAACGGAACTTGCAGCAAGATCTCCAATGGTCTGTGCATCCTCGACTATTCTGACGATAGCTCGCCCTGCTGGTTTCCTCCAGCCTGATGCTGATACTGCACAAATCTCTGCTGCTGATGCTGCATGAATCGCTGCTGCTGAAAGAAACCGAAAATGAAGGGAAAAGTCTCTGTACAGACGGAGGTGCACCTCCAATGTAACAGAAACGCAAACCTGAGTCGGCACAACAGAAGCTGCGGTCTTGAGGCCCTGATGAACAGGACGAGAGGTGGCCAGCCTCTCGATAGTATCCTCCGAATCGAAGCGATGAGATCGTGTCTTCATAACCATCATGAAGACAGATCAAAACAAGAAGCAATTTCTGAGAATGAAGTGAAAATTCAAAGAAGAACAGTTTATATTCAAGGGAAGTCAATAAGCAACAATTTTAGACAAAAGAAATCGGATTAAGAGTTTTTCCTAATGTGATTGAGTACCTCCAAAAATATCCTAATCCTACTGCAGGCTGTAGTGATACTCTAGTTCGAATACCACTACATAAACTCGACCTGCATGGGCCACCACTAAAAACGTGTCACGACCCGCACCCTAGAGTAAGGGCACGAGACGTGGGTACATCCAGCCTAC
The DNA here is from genome assembly GCA_029216955.1 of Iris pallida. Classification (NCBI taxonomy): domain Eukaryota; kingdom Viridiplantae; phylum Streptophyta; class Magnoliopsida; order Asparagales; family Iridaceae; genus Iris; species Iris pallida. The sequence goes on from JANAVB010021399.1 coordinate 3,193,133, forward strand.
GCCGCAGTGTCGGCGGTAGAACGCTGTCCTAGGTCAAACATCTAACAAACTAAAGGTACCTGTACAGTATATACTCTCCGAATGGAGGTGACATAGCAGATACAGTCTCAATCACATCTAAGGTAGAGCATGATAAAGATAGATAAAACATGAAATCCAAAAGAGATACAGCAGATAGAAGTCTAAGTGTCTAAGATACACAAACCCAGAAATACATCTCAAAGCTCAAATACAGTAATCCATAAATATAACTCAAGACAACTGGAAATAAACTATGAGCAAAACCCTAGCTATCTATACAACCTCTACTGTGTCTCATCTAGGCTAGCAGGCAACCTCCAGGCTATCTGTAAAATTTATCAACAGGTCCAGTCAGGACAGGAACGAGCACATCTCATCTAGAAAACCCAAGTAAATGACAGAGAACTATAAAGCAGTTATAGACAGTTGTATTGATGAAAATGGCAGTTTATATTCAGGTGATGGTAAGAAAGACAAATAAAGTGCAAGAAAAGAAAATAACTAAACAAGAGAAGAATCATAGCAATGAAGATTGTAAAAAAATAGAACTAGCTGAACCAGGATAACATGATATAAGTCCAGACAGTAAATATAAACAAGTGTAAGACCAACGTAAATCCAGACAACATGAATCTGATACCAGGTGATTCCAGTACAAGATGAGTCCGATATGAGATGATTCCAGTCAGTGATCAAAGATTCCAGGGTGAGTCCAGCCTATACTCTAGCAGTGTGTTTTAAAATACCGAGTTTGATATGTAAACGGCTGTAGGTAATACGGCACATCACACACCTGGCCGGGTGTGAGATAGCTATCATTCAAGTAGATTCCAGTTGGGACATTCCAGATTGGGGTATGTAAACATATCTTACTCTAGTATTTCCCCTCCCAGCAAGTGAATCCAGAATTCCAACACAATGATTCAAGATGAGTCCAGCCAAAATATAATGATACCAGTAAATGATTCCAGTAAATGATTCTAGTAGGTGATTCCAGTAATAGAAGCCAGGAATGATAATACCAGTAATAGAGGCCAAAAAATAAATGTGTGTCGTATACATGAATCCAGAATATCCATACATGTTGTAACAGAGAATCACATACAACTAACTAGAACTGAAGTACAGTAATTGACAAATAAATAAGAGAACTATCAGATAATGTACTCGCCTGATGTCTGAATATCCAAGGTAAATATACTGTCCGATGAGAGGTGTCTGGCTCCTAATCAGAACAGCACAAGTCACAACAAGTCCAAAATGACAATATGAAGTTCTACTATGCATTCTACATGATTCTAGGTCAATCTAGACCAAAGTCAACTCTTGGTCAACTTGGTCAACCCTGAAAGTCAAACCTAGGTTAACTATGGTCAAACTAGGTCTAACAAATCTAAATTAGGTCAAACAAGTTATTCTAGGTCTAAACAAACTAAGTATATGCAAATCAAGTATCCAAGATAGCTACTAACTCATAGCCTAAGTCACTTGCTAAACCAAGCACAAAACTAAACCATAAGCTAACAAGGCACACAAACTTAGTCATATAATGTATATATATTATTCACATTCACATATTCATATACATAGATATATATAGGAAAGCTATATATATAGGCACATACATATATATATATATATATATATATATATATATATATATATATATATATATATAAAGAGAGGTAAAATGGGAAGTATTGGATGCTATGACAGTTAAGCTGTGGTGGAAGCTTAGATCATCGAAGTCGCTATAGGCAGGATATATGAAGGCGAAGTACTGTTCTTCTTCCTCTCCTCAAACGGTTGAGCTCACTTCTGCTGCATCTCATGTTTGGAAGCGTCTCATTAGAGGTAGAAGGCTGGGAGATGAATATATTCTGGAGGACGCTATTGGCAATTACTTGTGGACCCCTAGTCGGTCTAACAAATTCTCAATATCATCAGCGTGGATCCAAATTCGAGAACATTTCCCACAGCAGGTATATTTCAAAAACATATGGCCAAAGTGTATGCCATCTAAATGGTCGATCTTGCTATAGAGAATTATCTTTCACAAACTTTCTACTGATGATAACATACAAAAACTTGGATACTCAATGGCCTTGGCTTGCCATTGTTGTGCTTATCCTTGTGGTGAATCTGTTCTTCATATATTTGGAGAAGGAGATCTGGCGTCTACAGTTTGGAACCACTTTGAATATATTTTCGGTGTTCGATCGAGTAGAGTGGATATGCTACATCGGTTCCAGAATTGGTGGAGGAGGAGACAGAAACATGTCAAGCAGATTACTGTTGGTGCCATATGCTGGGTATTATGGAAGAATCGAAATAAATGGCGATACGAAGCTTACTCTTATTCTCATTTTCAGTTGATTTCGGAAGTTAAGAGACAAGTGAAGAGAGTTTTGATCAGATGCGTGTGTTTGGCATGTGTGTGAAAGGATATGTGTTAATGTTCTAAAATTTAGTGATAGGTAGGTGTATGTGACATGGGATACATGATGTCAAAGGGTGTATGAATGCATGTGTGTAAAAGGTTATAGGTTAACTCAGTTTATAGAAATACATACATACATACTTACCTTGTATACATGCATACATACATATCATGTATATTACATTTACATGATACATACATGTATACTTGTATTATATTATACTTACATTCATGCATATTAGATACTTGTATTTATATTAACATATTGCAAACATTCATTTCATTCATGCATCTATGCATTACCTACATGTTTTATACATATGCATACATTGTATATTCATATCATTTCATACATTAACATAGAGACATACAAACATGCACACATCATATAGTTCATACCTTGTATTACCTACATATCATGTTATATATTATTATTCATTCCTTTCATATATTACATTCTATATTACCTATATACATGTATTTTCTCCATTCATTCATGCTTGCATCATATACTCTACATTACCATACATGTTATCATTATATATTGCATTACAATATTTATACATTATGCATTCATATCTATCATTACATATATATCATGTATTCATATCTAGCATTCATTATATACTTTCATGCATACATTGTATATCATTCTTTCATTCATGCATTGCTTATATGCATTATATTAATAGCATTCCTACATGCTTGCATTCAACCATATATATACATTAATGTAAAGAGAATATATATCATATATATATCATTTTATTCATCTAACATATCATGCATTATATACTCTATATTCATTTAATATCCATACTACATAGGCTCATAGGTTACACAAAATGCATATATCGTATAGTCACTCTTCTACTTAAAACCAATACTGTACCAATTGGGCATTCATTAAATTCTAGGATTAAAGTATGTTATAGCTCTTCGTGTTAGCTTTCCGAAACTTTAAACGGATCACATTTTCGTGTCCGGAAGCTCCTGGAATCGCAAAAATACCGAAACACATTCGTTTTTCATATAGCGGACACTCAAATAATTCTACATAATGTTACAGAAAGAATTTTGCTTATTAAAATATATATTTGGAAAGCTAACTTCGATACGGTTCTTTTAAAAAAATGGGAGATAAATCGGAGTTCTAAGCTAAAAGTTATGACATTTCTAAGTTGCCATTGCTACTAAAAACGTGGATAAATATTATGACGAATTTAGGTAGTTTGAGACAAAAAAAAACACTAGTATATAACATAATATATCAAGAACTCACTCTCTACACTAATATATATATAAGACACTATAGAACACATCTCCAATACAAAAATATGAGATTAAACATGTAATAATTCATTCATACATAACAACAACACATAGTGTGTCCAAATTTAGGGTTTTCCCACATGGACACACCCACAACACAAAGGACACTCCTATGACCTCCAAATGGACACGAAATGGACACAAATGGAGATACAACAATGGGGGTCATTCCTATGGGTTCAAATATTCCTATATGTATGAGGAAATGAAAAGGAGAAGAGATTTATACCTCCCGGTAGATCGAATCGAAGAAAAGCCTTCCCGGAGCGACACCGACACGTAGAGATTCCAAAAGGACACGAACGAGCTCCGAATCCTCCCAAACTTGGGTAGCTTCCTCCTTGGCTAGAATGGAGAAGGAAAGAAGAAGATTTGGTGGCGAAATGGAAGAATTTGGTGGAGAAATTGCTAGGGATTGCTCTCTAGAAATTTGGGGAAGAACAAGAGAGAGAGTGTGGATGAGAATAATGAAATGAACTTGAGCCTATCCTCTCCCAAAGTGGCTGGCCATATGGGGCTATTTGTCCTATTATGGTAAGGTCCAAAATGCCCCCAGTAACCTATTCTATTAGTATTAGGAAAGGACTAATTGGTTGGGACTAAATTAGTCATTCTAAAGTCTCTAATCACACTAACCTTATCCATAATTATTAGTCTAAGCTCTAACTAAAATATTTCTATCATGTGGGCCATGGCTAACTAATGTGTGGGTCCACTAAAGTCAACACTACCCTCGGGTCCCCGTTTCAAGTCGGATTGAGCTGAAATTCGAACCCGACTCAAATAATCCCAAAACAATATCATAAATAATAAAATAAATTTCAAAAATATTTCAAAAATACAAAATGACAAAAATACCCCTATTTCTAAAAACTGGCGGTGACAAATTCCTCGAAATTAAAACCAAACAATAGTAAAATGTCAAAATCACAAGTCATAATTTAAAATAGTTTAAAAATGATTAAAAATTACCAAAAAAATCATAATATGAAATAATAATCAATAAATAATAATTATAATTATAAAATTTCAAAATTACCCTCATCTGAAAAACTGGGTGATACAGTATGGTCAATTAATGCTGATTGTCATGAATCTTTGGAAGCTTGGATCTCCTGCCACGTGTTCAATTTGCTTTAATTACAATAAATATGATTTGAGTTGAGTAATAATGGTGATTGTACTAAATCTGGTTGTCAGGATTTACGAGCAGCCATAGCCACGAGGGGATAAGACAGCCACGTGTCTTAATTTGTCATGAGTGGGATGTCATGACGGAGCCGTATGAACGCGTTCTCTAAGTGATCCGCATACGGGTGGTCCCCCACGACCCTAGCCGCATGAAGCTAGCGACCGCATGAAGGTAGTAGCCGCATGAAGCGGGCGGCCGCATGAAGCGAACAGCCGTATAAAGCGGGCAGCCGCATGAAACGGCCAGCTGCATGAAGCGAGCAGCCGCATGAAGCGGACATCCGCATGAAGCGGGCAGCCGCATGAACGGACGGCCGCATGAAGCGGGCAGCCGCATGAAGCGAGCAGCCGTATGGGGATGGCAGCCGCATAATGGTGGCAACCGTATAGGTATTGCAGCCGCATAGGTGTTACAGCCGCATAGGGAACTTTGGAGTCGGTAGATTATGTCAGCTACAAAAGATTTTTTTTCTTTTTCCTAGGAACACGCCATCATGCCAGAGCCATTAATGTGACTTTATGCCAGAGCTGTCAGTTGTCAGAGCTGCCGTCCGGGTATTGAATGCGGCAATTGCTATGGCCAACTGTAGGGGAGAACTGTTTAGGGCCACGTGGCTATTTTTCTGAGCCGCATAGAGCTATCCGAGCCGCATGAAGCTCTAGAGGACTTTGAACCGCATGAGTTTCCACTGGATTTCCGAGCCGTATAAGGATCCTTCTGTTGGAGCCGCATGGGCTTTTCTTTGTTCTTTTCTATGCATCTATAAGACCCCTTTCAAAGTTTTCAATTTGCAAAATTGAAATACTTTGAATAAGAAGCATGGCTATACATGAGCTCTTCTGGCCGCATAGGGTGTTTCTAGCTGCGTGGCCTTCTTAGCTGCATGGGTCGTTTCTAGCCGCGTGGCCTTTTTAGCCGTATGGGTCATTTTTGGCCGCATAGGCTGTCTGGCCGCATGGGCTGTCTGGCCGCATAGGCTCCGACCATCTAACTTTGTTTCTTTCTATTTTTGATTCTTGCAGCATCCCTACCGAAGGCTGAGATCGTTGCGAAGGAAGAGCTGATGTCTCCTCTCAAACAAGTATCATCGCTTGTTAAAGAGGAGGTGATACCAACAACGGGGGAACAGAAAGGAGAACTGGCGCCCATTGCTGTAAAGGAGGAGCCCCAGTCTGACGGCGGTAGTACTGGGAGTTCTGACCTTCCTACTCCGGACGAGAATTTTGCTCAAGTAAATCCTTTATATGCAAAATGGTTGAGGGATTGGTATATGCGCCCCCGCAACTAGGATTCGTGGGCTCTCATAAATGTCCATCTTTTGTCCTGATATTTCTGTCTATCTTTAGCTGCAGTTTGTGTTTTGCTTCTTTTGGACATTAATGTAATCTTTTTTTCTTGTCTGAATGAAATGATAGAGAATTTTTTTTGGCTTGCTCATGAGATGTAGTCATGTGAATGTAACTGGTTTTGAGTGAACATAGCACGTTTGCTCTGTTCTTTGAGAGACTTTTTGTGGACTTATTACCCTTGTCGTATCCTGGTTTTGGATATGGATAATAAGATGAGAGAAGGAAGGACCAACATACTTACTCAAAGGTAATGGGAACGTGGTAAATATAAAGGTTTCTTCGATGGAGCCTTCCCACTCAGAGGTAATAAGGACATGGCAGGAGGGGGCTCCATGAACGGAATATAGAACAACTCAGAGGTAATGAGGACATGGAGGTTCTATGTGAGGGGCAGTTTGTTTTTTATGGAAGGGAAACAACTCAGAGGTAGCATCGACGTGGTTGTTTTAGAAAATTTGTGGATCTGTCACCCTTTTTGTGCACTGAGAGTGCGGGTATTGGATCATAAGGAGGGAGCTCTTTTAGGAGGAAAGTTCAGATGCACAATCATACATGACTTACTACCTAAAAGATGCGATATAGATTCTTCTGTAGTGACCAGAGTGTAAATTCAGCGGTACCTGTTGTAGAAGCATGGAATTTTACAACCAGAAAGCCCATGCGCCAGGCATTATATGCGCCAGAACTCAGACAGCTAATCGAATAAGCCATAGACATTCGAAGAAGGACTTTTATTTCATATATATAAAAGTCTATTACATGTCTAGAAAAGATGGTACAAAGGAGAATTTCTACAAAGGAAGGATCCTAGTCTACAGCCAGCAACCACCATGCGTCTTCCAGATAGGCGCAGCAACCACCATGCGCCTTCCGATAGGCGCAGCAGTCACCATGCGCTGTCAGCCAGGCGCAGCAGATGTCATGCACCTCCAGCCATGTGCATCCTACCATCTCTTCAGCAGCTCAGTTATGTGCATCCAGCTCAGTTATGTGCATCCCTTCAGCAGCTCAGTTATGTGCAACTCTTCCAACCAGGCTCACCTGGCCGAGCAGAGCCCAGTTATGTGCCGCTCTTCCAGCCAGGCTCGCCTAATAAGTGCTTTGCCAAGCAAAGCATTTAACCCTCTGGCTGGAACCAAGGAAGAGAAGTGCACCGCAAATGCTGTGGCCAGGGGAGGCTTCGAAAGAGCCTCCAAAGACCAAGGAAGACCGTGATCGAAATCATGGCACAATGAGCTTTCAACACAATCAAAGTGGGCGGCGCCCACTTTGAAGGAAGAGAGAGCCTAGCACCGCCATTCCGATCTATGGCTCTTCCGGAATAACGGAGACGAGGCCCGAACATCCTTATCTTTGGATGCAACAGGCACCTTCCACCTGCCTCAGAAGCCCTCGACTCCGTCTTTTGGATGTAACAGTCACCTTCAAGAGCATCGAAGACAACACGACGTCTCATCTTTACCCTCGGGAGCACTTCGTCAACAGAATGCACCCACATATCCAAGTTCATGTTGGAAGTACGTGAGGGAATGAGGAGCAAACCTTCTCTCCATGCCACTATTTATAGGCCGGGCAAATCAAACCCACGCGCCAAGTGGATGACTCTCTGAATTCTGTGCAATGAATTTGCATTAAATGGATGAACCGGACGCCTCGAATTCAGCCAAACGGCTATTTATAGCACTCGAGGAGCGAGACAGCCGCGTCATTAAAGGACATATCGGATGCGCCAGCCAAACAGCGCATCACACGGACGTGCCCTCCTGCATCAGACGCATCACACAGACGTGCCCTACAGTACCCGGTACATCACAGAGGATGCGCCCTCACATCTCCATGCCAAGTGGAACACCAACCAATATGCCCACTCAGCTGTCCATCGAACGTCGCAAACATTAAATGCTGAACTGACACCAGAGTTGGCAGTACGCTTCCCAAAGTCTGAACAGTTGACAGCTTTTTCAGAGAACGAAGCGTCGGCAACGTCAGCATCATCATGACTCTATCCCGACGGCTACTGCCACGTAGCCACCCGCATACGCCTCTACGGCCATGCGTCCAAACCAGCATGTGCCTCAAAAGCCATGCGCCTCAGACCCTTCACTGATCCCTAAAGACAGAAGAAGAGTCTCCAGTTAAAGCTTTGCATGCGCCTCAAAAGCCATGCGCCCCAGACTGATCTCTGATCCCGAAAGACAGAAGGAAGGTCACCTGCATGCGCCTCAAAAGCCATGTGCCCTAAATGGTTTGTAACTCTTAAAGGTTACGAGCCGCAGTCTCCTCCTGCGCCCAGATCCAAGGCGCAGCTCACCGGATCACTGCCCCCCCCAAATCCGAGATCTTCGAGCCATGGGTCGATGACACGTGTCCTTTGACTCAACTCGTCCAAGATTTCAGCAACAGAAAGATCCTCCTCTGTTACGTGCCGGCTCACAACAGCAGTATGAAGAGTTCAACCTCCCAATCAGGGCGCACCATCCGTGCGCCCCCATCAGCAACTTCCACGTGGCATCCCCACACACCGGTGCATCCTACATGCGCGCATGAGCAGCCAGCCTGCAAAACTATAAATAGAGGGATCATTTCCTTCTCACCCACGGACAACAGACAGAATCCACAACGAACATACAAGGAATCATCAGAGAGGCAGATACAGACACTCAACGTCTTCCTCCTCTCAGCAAGCTCCAGCACCCAGAGCAATCCACGCCTTCAGAGAACCGATAACCGTCGTCAGCCGGTCAACGGAGTCAACGCATTACCACTCGCTCCATTGGCACTAAGGACCCAGCTTAAACAAAAGTGTACTCCTAGGACTACATCTAAGTCCTACATTGTAACACTGTTCTGTTTGTATTAAAGTTTTCAATCAAACAATTTTAATGGCAAACAAGCTGGCGACTCTGCTGGAGACTTCTTTCTCCTCTTCCGAAAAAGTCGTGTCACAGGCCGACGACGTGAAGGTGGGCTCCTCCCACAAGATGCTGGTCGTGCGCCTCAATCAACAGGCGTACGAGGAGTTCATTTCTGAAGGAAGTGCGAATCCTTCAAAGCGGCTACCAAAGCCGAAGAAGATTCGCACGGCCTGGGTGCACAAAGTTGACGTCTCGGGCACCACCACTGAAGGGGATGCAGCAATCCAGCCTTCCCTTCCTGCTGACGTTCTCAGCAACCAAGGTGTGCCCGCCGATGCAGTGCATCTCTTGGGGAAGCGTGCGGCCGACCACGTTCCCCAGCTATCTCCCTCTCAGGCGAGGAAGATACGTCGACGGAGCAGGGGCGCAGCCAATGCCCCACGCATCACCTCTGATGCGCCATAAAAAGCCTCTGTCTTTGACAGACTCACTCGCTGTAATGGCGAGGAGAATTTGGATGCTGAGTACTATGCGCCCCAGCGGGCTGGTACGAAGAAATCCAAGGCGGCACGGGCCATGCGCCACAAACGTGCTATACCAGCAGCCGGCCAGAGGCACGCGCTCGTCATCACGCGTGCTGCCGATGGCAAGCTGTACAAGGTTGACTCAAGTGCTTCTGCACCAACAACGAGTCGATCTTCAAAGCCCTCATCTCGTTTGGGCGCATCTACTGCGTGCACAACCAAGTCGAGAGAGGCAAACTCAGTGGTCTTGAACTCCCGCGCCTCCTCCGGTTGTGCATTTGAGGTCCGTTCAAGTCACTTCAAATGTTGTGGTTCCCCCACTACTGATCGTGATGCCTGCTTGGTATTAGATCAGGGGGCGCAGCAATCACCTGACCACCCCGGCGTTTGGCCTTGCCAAACGTCTGAAGGGGGTGTGAAGGCACCACTCTCCTCCAGCGACCTGCGCAACGTGATCACTCACAAGCGCCGGTCAGGAGAGTCGACCAACAAGCACGATGTGCCTCTTACGGGGCATACTTGTGCGGTGGTCACCATCAACTGCTGTTGCAAGGCGGCAGCTCCACCAAGATAGTCGGTCTTCCAACGACTGCAATCATCGACACCTCTCCGACGTCGCCTTGGGACGAAGGTGTCAGCTGAAGAGGAGCCAAAGGTCGCTTCATGTAACGTGGTCTCCAACTCCTCATCAATCCGGAAGACGACTGCCAATTCTTCGTCTTCATCCAAAAGCCAGCTAAGGAAAACTAAGGCAGCTGTCTCGACCTCTGGAGTGTTGGAAGGCACTCGGTCGAGGAAGAAGTCCTTGGAGGAAGCTGGGGGTAGCCAGACCCTTGTTGAGCCTCCTTCCAAAGACGAAGATGTCCAAAGCACAGCTGCGGCAGATCTTCATCATCAAGGCGAGATTACTCTCCCTGAAGCCCCTCAAAATCAGGATGTCCTCCAGGACACTGCCGGGGGTAGTTCTGGAAACGAAGAGGTCCTTCAAGACGGAGCTGAGGGCAAGCAGACCCTTGCAGATGCACCTATTGAAGATGAACTCTAGAATACGGCTGGAGGTGGCCAAACACCAGGAGAAGTAACTCCTCCGCATGAGAGTGAGGCCGAAAGCGAAGCCTCAACCCATCCATCCACTCCTGGCCGTGTCAGGACAGTGTACATGGCTGGGGATGATGTCGAGTCTGATGTACCGTCACAGGACATAGTCCAGCGCATAGACTCATTAGAGGGAGGTCTCAAAACCCTCTCTGCCTCTATGCAAGCACTGACTCAAGCGGTGTTTGAGATGCGGTCGGCCTTGATCAGGACACCTTCAACTGGTCCTGACCCAGGAGCTAATGGGGAGTCGAGTGTGCCCCTCCAACGGGCGCCCTCGGATACAGAAGCACCTCGGACCTCGGAGCCCTCAAACGCTCCAATCCAGATGGTACCTCCTTCCCCGACTCCTAGCTCTACGGAGGATGTGGTCGAAATGATCAAAGACCTGCGGGAGCGTTCGAGTCCAAGAACAGGCAAGAGGAACGTCAGAAAATGGGCATTCTCCAGCCTTATCCCCTCGAGTGGAACAAGGTGGTTTATCCCCCGAAGTATAAACCACAAACACTCACCCCATACGACGGGAAGGACTCTCCGCGACGGTACCTGACGTACTTCCAGTCACAGACAGGGCATCTTTCGAAGGAGGACGCGCTCCTCACCAGTATCTTTGTCGGGGCCCTGAAAGGAGTGGCGTATGACTGGTACTGCAGCCTCCCCGACAATTCCATATCGTCCTTCGACGACCTGATGTGCCTCTTCCTCGACCGCTTCTACGACGGCGGGAAGGACATGACGATGGCGTCTCTCATAGAGATACGTCAGAAGGAGAAGGAAACGGTTCGGGCGTTCATCGAACGCTTCCGACAGGCTTGCTTCAGGCTACCTCCAGGTATGCCAGAACATGTGCTCCTCTCCGCTTGCAGCATGAACATGTTGCCTGCAGTAAAACTCTGGCTCAACTCTACTCCCCCTCCTGACTGGAGCTCCCTGATCATCGAAGCTGAAGCTGCAAAAAAGAAGGCGGCCAATGCACGTCTTCTGGGTGTCAGCTTCCCCGCCTTTGACGATAAGGGGAAAAAGTTCGCAGCTAACAGCTCCGGACGAGAAGCAAAGGAGAAACAGGCATTAACTGTTAATGCCTCAAAAGGCGCATCTGTGCCTACTCAGAAGCCTCCACTGGCACCGAGACCCAAGGAGGTTTATTCATTCAATGATGACGACACCCTGTAACTTTTCGAGATACTGAAGCAGGGTGACAAGATCAAGCTACCGGACCCAAAGCGGCCCGATGAAGTTGGAAAAGTGGACAACCCAAGGTACTGTCACTACCATCGCTTTGTCGGACACCCGACCAAGGACTGCTACGTCCTCAAGAATTACATCCAGCGCATGATCAATGCGGATGTAATCTCCGTCGACTATGAAGAGAAGACGGTGTCGGCCAATGTGGTTTCGCTTCAGTTCGGCACCTTGCCGCCAACTACCACACAAGATGGCGTCGTCCCCATCCCTAAGGCGACAATGGAGGTGGTAAACTTACCACCTACTCGTGACAATCTGAGTGGACTCACCCCGCTCACCACATCTCGAGGAGAGGTCCTCTGGGTTCACCCCGACCTCGTCTCCGAGGTGACTCAATCGGAGGTACGCCCTACCTCCAAATCAAAAGGTAGGAAGATCAAGTCTTGTCGTACAGTCTCTTCTTCAACAGAAGAGGCACTTCCAGTGCAAATACGTGCACAACAGAGTTCCCAATCCGGCGAAGCCGCCGCCGAGGTGGTGCCTCCTAGCACCATCCCTGAAGAGGGTCCATCTAAGCCCTCACAGCCAATAAGCAAAAGCAGGTGGAGGCCCGTTTTGACAGACCTCTACGGAAGGAGAATGCTTCGGGGCTGTCCAAGCCTCACAACTTCGACATTCTGGCACAATTAGCCAGTACACCTGCACGCCTGTCTTTGTTCGAGCTCCTGCGTCTTTCTAAAGATTCCCGAGAAGCTCTCTGCGAAGCTCTGAAGGACGCTGAATCCTTTCTCAGTCAGGTCAAGCAGCCTGAAGACCTCCCAACTACTTGTGCGCACTGTCATTGTGCGGATGAAGTTATCCCAAACATAACCTTCACCCAACAAGACATGCTGCTCAAGCATCACCGACATAACCGACCGCTGTATTATACAGGGTACATTGGCTCGGTCAAGGTGAGCCGGATTCAGATCGATCCTGGGTCTTCCCTAAGCATCATTCCGAAGGCGCTGCTATCAAAGCTGGGGATCCCGATGTACCGGCTGGCGCCCTCCAATACAACCATCAGTGGCTTCAATGCTAGCAAGAGCGAGCCATTGGGCAAGATTCGACTGAAGTGTCACATTGGCAGCCTCAAAACTGAGGTGACTTATTATGTAGTAGATGCCGAGGTCAACTACAACATCCTGCTCGGTCGACCATGGCTGCATGAGTACATGGTGGTGCCCCCCACGCTCTACCAGTGCATGAAGTATGTATCCACCAATGGCGTCATCCGGACGGAGTTTGCAGACATCGATCCTTTCAAAGGAATTGAAGCCTACTTCACCGATTCCAATTTGTACAAGCCCATTGACGAAGAGGAAGCCAACGACGCTGATGATGAGGCAGAGACGGCAACAGAGTCGGACATGGAGCCTGAGATGACTCCCGACGCCCCCTTGAAAATCCGACTGAAGGGGAAACCACCCCAGAAGGCGCCTCCAATGAGCATCAAGCTATCAGGGAAAGCGCCGGCTCGCGAAGCACCCCTGAAGATACGCCTCAAGGGAAAGCCACCTCAAACATCGGCTCCCCTGGTGGCAAAATTACAAGGGAAAGCACCACTCACCGGAGGCGTAGCCGAGGCGCCTCTCAAGGTGCGTCTCAAGGGCAAGCCGCCGCAGTCATCTAAGGTGTCATAGAAGGCTCATATAACCCTCTCGGACCCCAAAGCTGTGTTGGACTCTCCTAGTCCGCCCCCAGTTCTTACAGACGAAGAGCTTGGTGATTACATCTCGGCTGACGTAGAGGCACCCTCCTTTGACAATGTAATCCCACAGGATAAGATCTCGTATTTTATCAATAATAGAGTGTCTTTTAATTATTCTTGTCTTCCACACTGGAATGCCATGTATACATTAGACAACGCTCTACGGTCGTTGCAAACACAAATAACGACCGTCCACCATAATCGAATAGTCCCGTCTCAAGGAGTCTTCATAGTCCCTCCACGAAGCCGAGACCAAGGCACCATCATCTCGGGCAAAGTCGAGCGTCGTCGGGACCTCCCGTCAATCGAGCCCGAACCTGATACCGGCAGAGTACAAGTCTATCGGTACACGGATGCGGCTAAGCACATCATCCAAAAGATGGGCTACGACCTGAAAAGCAACAAAGGCTTAAACTACGGCAAGGGTCGGCATCTCCCTGTCCGGCTTTCGATGCCTAATGGAAAGCCACAGAATTATTATAATCGGACTGGACGAGGGTTAGGCTATGTCACGCCGCCATCAACCCGGAGAGTTCAGATGCAGAAGACATAGAACATTCCCATTCGTCCGAAGCATCGACTTGGGATTCCGATACCAGTATCGAATCAGTCTTCAGAAAAGTGCTGTCAGCTAACATGACGTCAGCACAACCTCAAAAAGGTGAAGGCGAAGACCAAGCGCCAGAACCCTTCGAAGAAGAACCCTGGGCCCAACGCCTAGGAGAACAATGGGAATCTCGTTTTGAGCTTCGTGAACCTCCCACCGAAGACGAAGTCGAGCAGATCGACCTCGGGAAGGAGTCTTCTTCCAAACCCATCTTCATCAGTAAAAGCCTGGAAGGAGAAGATCGAGAATCTTTAATCCAACTGGCTAAAGAGTATATCGACGTCTTCGCCTGGAGCTATGAAGACATGTCGGGACTCGATCCACAGATCGCAATGCATAGGTTGAATATCTTACCTGATGCCAAACCTATCAAACAACAGCAGCGACGCTTCCGTCCGGACATCATGAATGCCATCGATCAGGAAGTTGACAAACTCTTGACTAGCGGCTTCATCCGTGAAGAACAACACCCGGATTGGGTAGCCAACATCGTTCCTGTCACCAAGAAGAACGGGAAGATACGAGTCTGTATCGACTTCAGGGATCTCAACTCTGCTTGCTCGAAGAACGAATTCCCGCTTCCAATCACTGATGTGATGATCGACAACACATGTGGCTTTGAGCGCATGTCCTTCATGGACGGGTATTCAGGCTACAATCAAATCAAGATGTTCCCCGACGACGCAAAACACACGTCATTCAGGACTCCAAAGGGTGTTTTCTGCTACACAGTAATGCCCTTCGGCTTGAAGAACGCCGGTACGACATACCAGCGAGCTATGAGCACCATCTTCCGTCAACATCTTTGCAAGACAGTCGAATGCTATGTTGACGACATCGCAGTCAAGAGTCGCCTCAAAAGAGATCACCTACAGGACCTGAAGACGGTCTTCGATCTCATGCGGGCGCATCAACTCAAAATGAACCCTGCTAAAACCTTTCTGGGGGTTTTTAGCGGCAAATTCTTAGGCTTCGTCATCACAGCGAAAGGCATTCATGTTGATCCTGAGAAGACCAAAGCCATCCTCAACATGGACCCTCCGAAGAACCTTCGAGAACTTCGAGGCCTACAGGGACGTCTGGCATATATCCGGAGGTTCATAGCAAACCTTTACGGTAAGTGTCAACCCTTCACTCAGCTCATGAAGAAGGGAGTCTCTTATGTCTGGACAGAGGAGTGCCAGAAGGCTTTCGACGACATCAAAGCCTACTTGACGAGCCCACCAGTCCTGGTAGCGCCAGTTACCGGCAAACCATTTCTCCTCTACGTCCGTGCCATGGATCATTCTCTTGGCGCTCTGCTGGCTCAAAATAGCGATACAGGCTACGAGCAAGCAATCTACTACCTCAGTCGAACACTCATCGGGGCCGAACACCGGTACAACCCCGTCGAAAAGGAGTGCTTGGCTTTGGTGTTTGCCATCCAGAAGACTCGTCATTATGTCTCGGGTCAGACAATTCATGTCATTTCTCGAGTCAATCCGCTCAGAGTCCTCATGACGAAGCCAGGATCATTGAACTCCCGGCTGGCTACATGGGCGATCTTGCTAACACCGTACAACATGGTGTTTGTGCCCCAAAAAGCTGTTAAGGGTCAAGCTCTGGCCGACTTTTTAGCTGCACACCCCATCCCAGAATCCTCAAAACTCTATGAAGATATCCCGGATGAGGTCCAAGAATCTAACGTCACCGAAGGAAGCTCCGTTTGGCGGATGTTCTTCGACGGCGCTTCGAGAACAGGCCCCAAAGGCCAAATCATCGCAGGAGTGGGGGTAGTCTTAGTCTCCCCCGATCAGCTGGTCATCCAACGTGCATACTCTCTTTAGAAACCGTGCTCCAACAACGTTGCCGAGTACAACGCACTCGTCATGGGACTCCAGCTCGCACAACAGCTGGGGGTCGACCATCTGGAAGCTTACGGCGACTCAAAACTCGTCGTAAACCAAGTTCGGGGACAATACGAAGTTCGCCATAAAGATTTAATCCCTTATCATGAAGTCACGTTGAACATCATTTCAACCTTCACCGGGTTCTTCATTGAACATGTCCCCCGTTTACAAAACTTGGAAGCCGATGCTCTGGCCGGCCTCGCAGCCTCATTAGCAGCGCCCTTTGGGACTCAACACTATATCACGGTAACAGGACGAGATCTGATTTGTCCCAGAAACAACCTGTGCTTGCAAGTGGCTCACGCCATGTCGACAAATACTGGTATTAATGTCCGAGACTGGAGGTTCCCGTTCATCGACTTTGCTGTCTACGGAATCCTTCCAGAGGACCCGAAGGAAGCCGTCTCAGTCAGGAGACGCTCTCTTCGATTCTACTACGATACGACTACCAAAATGCTGTACCGACGCTCCTTCGATGGGTTCCTCCTTCGATGCCTGTCCAACGAAGAAGCAGCCGAAGCTCTTCAAGAAGCTCATGACGGAACTTGTGGAGCTCATCAACCCGGTCCTAAGTTGCAAGATCGACTGCGACGTATGGGCTACTACTGGCCAACCATGGTTGCCGATGCTGTCGAATATGCCAAGAAGTGCCACGTGTGCCAACTTCATACAGACTTCATACATACACCATCGGAGCCGCTACATCCTACAGTCGCCTCCTGGCCCTTCGAAGCCTGGGGCATGGACATTGTAGGGCCAATCACCCCTCCTTCATCGAGAGGACACCGTTTCATCCTGGCCATCACCGACTACTTCTCCAAATGGGCGAAAGCAGTTCTACTAGCAGAAGTAAAAAGCTCCAGGGTGGTCAGCTTTATCAAACACCATGTCATTTACCGTTTCGGGGTACCCCGGCGGATCATCTATGACAATGGTCCTCAGTTTATCAGCCATATTTTCAGCAGGTTCTGTGACAAGAATCGTATTCAGAACGTGGCCTCAACCGCCTACAATCCGGCAGCAAACGGATTAGCTGAGGCATTCAACAAAACTATCGTTAGGCTGCTCAAAAAGGTCGTGTCATCCAACAAACGCGACTGGGACGAAAAGCTTGGCGAATGCCTTTGGGCCTACCGCACAACGGTACGGACCCCAACAGGCAACACTCCATTCTCCCTGGTCTACGGAAGCGAAGCAGTACTGCCTCTCGAGATACAGATACCTTCGCTCCGCGTAGCGATCACAAACGAACTCACAGAAGAGGACAATCAACGTCGTCGTCTGCAGGAACTGGAGGCACTTGACCAAAAGCGTCTCTTAGCTCAGCAACGCATCGAGCTCTACCAAGCCCGTATATCACAGGCTTTCAACAAAAAAGGTCAAAAAGAGGACTTTCTAAGTTGGCGACCTGGTTTTAGCAGTCAGAAGACCAATGGTTTTGACCCACAAGACACCAGGAAAGTTCGAGCCCAAGTGGGAAGGACCTTTCATCATAGAGACGGTATACTCAAACGGTGCTTACCGCCTCGCCAAACCCAATGGGGACTTGTTCATGATGCCCATCAACGGCAAGTTCCTAAAGAAGTACTATTCTTGACATCCTCCAGACATGTACTTCCCCAAACAACCTTTTTTCACAAACTCATACGCCTCCGGAACCCAGCTGTTCCGTGGCATCTTCCAGTAGAAAGATAACCACGTCCATATTACCTCTGAGTTGTCTCTCTACACCCTATAAAGCAGAATCTTACACTTCGTAAGCCTACGCTACCCTTCATGTTTACCATGTCCATATTACCTCTGAGTAAACATCTTGTACAAACAACCCCTGTGTTATTGTACATTTATCGCAGAACTTCCACGTCCATATAACCTCTGAGTTGTTCAGCGTATCCCCCAAGATCATTCCTACCACGTCCATAATACCTCTGAGTAGGGAGATTCTATCATTTCGAACCCAATGATTGCCATGTCCATATTACCTCTGAGCAAACATAATGGTTCCTTCAAACTTATTATCTGTACCTGAAAACCAAGGTGCGCAAAAGATAATAGGTCCATACAAATCATCAAGTTCATGACAACAAAAGATGAACACATCACAAAAAAAAGGGTTGTAGACTTCTTTATTCTTCTGAAAAAGGAGTACAAGAAACTACATCATCCCCCCCAGTAAGGGTTGCAAAAGAACACAAAAGAAAAAGGGAAAAAGCTATGGTCCCTGAATCTCCCCAGGATGGGCTGAGAGCTCCCTGACTCGAAGCTTTAAGTCGACTGCGCGGGCCTCCACCGTCACCAGGACTCGTCGCTCTGCTTCTTTGCGCATCAATTCAACGGCCCCAGCGGAAGTATCACTTGCATGCTTCTCATCAAGCTGTTGTCGTTGCTGCGCCAAGGCAAGAGTCCGCTGAGTGAAAGTCGCTTCATCCTTCTTAAATGCTGCATGTTCAGCCCGGACACGCTCGACCTCTAACTGGAGTCGGGCCCGTTGGTCTTCAAGGCGGCGCATCTGGGTGTCGATATCCGCGATATTAGCTTCCAATGCAGCTCGAGTTTCCACCGTCGTCTTCATGGACTGAGACAACTGCTCTACCGCAGCCTCAGTCTCAGCCACCTCGCGCTCCCAAACGCCCACGGTGGCCTGGTATGAAGACTCGATCTCGGCGATCAGCTTCCCCTTCTCCGCCTCTATCAGGACAGAAAGGTCGTTTCACTGGATGCGTTGAAGTTCCGCGAGCCGCTCATCCAGCTCAATCACCGAAGCCTCCAGAATTTCGGCCATATGGTCGTGGCCTTGGTGAATACGAATCAGCACGATGCAGGGCATTGCCAGAGCTTTTGCTGTCGCAAAACTCCCATTGGCATTCATCACAGCAGATACACCCTTCTGCAGCATTTTGTATACCCCCTCGACGAGGAATTTCACATACTCGTCTGCATCCGCTAGGACCTGCGGCGTCATCGCGGGAGTTGGAGGAGCTACTACAGTTTGCGGACCGGAAGAAGATCCGCCAACTTCAACCAGCGAGGCTTGAACCTCGGCATCAATGGGCTCTTCATCAACAGGGGCTGGACTTCCAGCCCGAGGAGCCGAAGCAACAGAAGGAGCCGGCACAGGCGTCGAGATGGTCCCCCAAGTAGAAGGAGCGACACAGGGTTCTACACCCTTACCCTTCTCAAGTTCGGAGGAACCACCGATGTCAACGACCACCTCTTCTACCCCCAACATCCTATCAACAGTTGGTACCTCCCTTGGCAGAATAGGGAGATTATCACTTGTCTCTTGACTCGTCGCAGCGGTCTTGACTGGCAGACGGGTCTCATCATCGAGTCCTTCAACAGGGACAGAATCTGTCGTTACCTCCTGAGTGGTAGCCGCCTCAACTTCTACGGTTGAAGCCGGGGTAGGACTCGGCAATGATGCAACCGACCTCCCCTCATCATGATAGAGAGGGGATTCAACCCTCTCCTCTATCTCAACCATATCTGCTGTCCCCGCAGCAGATTCTTGCAAGACCGGAGGAACGTCATCGGAAGGCGACGAACTCCAGTCCACTTCATCATCAGGATACCTCGAGTCCGCAGGACCCTCAGCATCCAAGGCCTCCACGGCAGACGGTGCTCTCCCAGAAGTTGTTGCGACCTCGAAACCGGGAGATATTAAAACCTCCGCAGGAACATCTTCGGGACCTTCCTCCACGGGAGACATTAGCATCGGAGGAATGCGCTCATCAGAAGAGCCTGCCACCTCCTTCGGTTTACTAGCGCCCGATTTTGAAACACGGGACTTCTTTTTCAATTCCTACGAGAAGAAGAGCATAAGTCGCCACAATGACGAAAAAAATTGGAATTATAAAATATTCCTTACTTCAACAGGGATTGATCCTGCTGGCATTATAGGTGGCACTTCCGTAACCTTCGGGGTCGGCGCCCGTCTCGACCTTTTCGGTACAGAAGAACCAGCTTCTGTGTCAGCACGCCTTTTCTCGACAGATGGGTCTCCCACTGGTACTGCAGCAACAGCCCGATACCCCGCCAACTCTGGTGGACGATATGATCGGGCTGCCATCAACATATTCGCTGTCACCTCCAGCTAGGTTCCAATAATGAAACTAGTCTCCCTGTCGTAACTAGGAGACATAGCAGTCATAGTGCAATACAGCTTGGCGGCCGGATATAGGATCGGCGGCCGAGGATTGCGAACTGGCGTGGTGAACTTAACGCTAGTGCATCCAGCGTTATAATATTGCCAGCCCCGGGCTCCATCCAGCAAACTCCCTATGAAGCCTAAACTACTACTGGGAATCCGCAACATTAACTGGGTACAGCCAAACTGACGAGCAAATCGGCTTGGCAGATAAGGCTCCAGATAACACCTATTCTGGTTGCGGTAGACCAGGTGAGAAGGCCGGATACTCTGCAACCAACGAAAACTCCATTTCGGCAGAGTGACCACGTCTTCGCCAGAGTCAACTAAATCTTGGTCGGCCTCGAAATCTTTGAAGATCGGGCCAACCTTGACAATCTCCCACCCCTGAAGGTAGGACAAGACTCTCCTGCAAACGGGGATGCCAGTGTAAGACTACTTCCTCTTATAGAAGCGGCGAATGAAGGCATCTCCTTCGACATGGTCCTCCTCCGGACCGGGACTCATCACGTTCGGATGATGCAAGATCAGCCACCCCATAAGATAATGGAAGGGCAGCTCGGCCCGGGGAAAGTTATCATTATTACCTCTCTCGTGGATCACATCATCGGCAAAGGACCTCAAACCGTGCAACAGGTTGCACACCATCGCGGGGAGGAGAGCCAACGGTCGGCCACAGGCCAACTTCACCGCAGGCAAAATGAGATTCCGATGTACCCTCTCGACAGCACCGGATCCACCTGTAAATACGCAATCCCGGAGCCATATCATCAAGTAGGACGTCAACACTGCCTTGGATGACATCCGGTGCCCGCAGTGCCAGAAACAGCTGTACGTAGCCTTGCCGCCCTCATTAGAGTGTGGGGTCCTTTCGTCCAGCCGGCTTATTTCAGAACTCACTTCCGCGGGCTTCAATCCCTGCGGAGTCGTAAACCGAATCCTCGAAGGATCCGTCAAGTCCTGCCTGAAGACGTAGTCCCTCCAAGCAGTCACATGAGGCTGGGTCTTGCCCTTGTCCCTCCGGTGCATCAGATAATGATGGCTTGTCACCTCTTTGAAAACAGCCATCATCTCCGGATCCTTATCCTCCAGAACTTGGATCTCTTCATTTGATGGAAAATATTCCTCGTACGGTTCCGAGCCCCAAGGAAGCTTGGACACTTCGTACATCTCATGAAGGGCCAATCCCAACTCCCCCACCGGAGTAAAGAAGCTACCAGTCTGGGCATTGAAAAGCTCCAAGAGCGCAAGGAACATAGGCTTATTGAGGTCCATGCCTGCCTGCGTGGCCCGAATGACGGCTGTCAGCCCGATCTCTTTAAGCTCAACCTCGAACCTTGAAAGCACCCAAGTGGTCAACTCGTCCTACTTCGGGATGTAGTGACACCAGCCTTCGACTCTGAAGCTACCTGTCGGATACATCACCTTTGATGTCAGCATCCGATTTGCAAAGATCGGGGCACTGAAGGGAAACGTGTCGTTTGGGACCTCACTGTAGATGCTCCCAGGACGCAAGGCTCGGTAACTGAAAGAAGAACCGGCCCGTGAAGCGGTCAAAGTATCTCGCTGGTTCGAGGAGGCGTCAATTGAGAGGGTACCTCCCAAGGCCCCTCCTTGAGAGGGAGTAAGTTCCCAACCCATCCTTCTCTTCGAAGCTAGACGATAAAAAGCCGTCAGCGACAACTGGCGGTCAACCTGCCGCATGTACAAAACCATGCCTTTGGCAGAAAAGAACCAGTCTTCTCTAATCCTCAGTATCTTCGCTTCGGAAGAGACTAGTCGGTCGCCAAACAGAAAGGCAGGTTTTAAGAAAGTTACACTTTCGGATTCAGCAGACTTCAGTTTACCACTCTCCATCATACTCTGGAGGAAAAGAGGCAACTGGGTCTGGATTTGTAGCATTCTCTCACGAGGTTGGTCCTGTAAGATAGCATCCTTCGCAGGATTGATCACCGCCTCGTCAAAATCAACTCCCATCTGACAAAGAGAAGCGTCCAGAAGGACCTCATTCAACAAAGGGATCGTCATCGACACTGATACAACAAAGATGGAAGTCAGGCAAAAAAGAAAATGTCAAATAGCTTCGGCGCATCATCAGGGCGTAAGCCTATGCGCGCTAGCATCAGAGCTTCGGCGCATCATCAGGGTGTAAGCCCATGCGCGTCAACTTGCTTCGGCGCATCATCAGGGCGTAAGCCCATGCACGTCAGCATTGGAGCTTCGGCGCATTCAGAGCGTGAGCTCATGCGCGTCAGCGAAGGCTTCGGCGCATCATCAGGGTACAAAACCCATGCACGTCAGCAATTAAACCTCGGTGCATGATAAAGGTGTAAATCTATGCACGTCGGCGGGGTAGAACCTCGGCGTATCATCAGGACAAAAGTCCATACGCGTCGGCAAATCTGAGTTAGGGTACAGTCTGGCCCAAAATCTTATGTGAAGGAGATGAACCCACCCATCACCTCAGGACGAACGTCGGCCGGAGTTGCAGGGGTGATAGGTGCATCCTCACCAACGAACTCCTTCGCTTTCTCCTTCCCCTTACCGGCACCGCCGCGAGGAGTCTTGGGAGCCATTCTCTCAAAGAAGAAAAAGTTAGGGTTTTGAAGAAAAAACTCTAAAGAAAGCAAAGGCACAGAGCAGATGAACTCTCTCTCTCTCCAACCCTTACCTATTTATAGGGCTTGGTCGCATGCGTGAACCGATGACGTGTAATCTCAGCCGTCGCTTCGGGTTCCGTGAGGAGATAACAACAAATACAACCAAAAGATCATCATTAATCTTTTGGGTTACCAAGGCGTCATCATCATCAACTGAAAGGAGCATGCGCCCGAACAAGCATGCGCCCAAAAATCATGCGCCCTGACCTCCATGCTTCTTATTCAAAGTATTCCAAAACTTATTCAAAAGTTTTGAAAACTTTGAAGGGGGTCTTGTAGAAGCATGGAATTTCACAACCAGAAAGCCCATGCGCCAGGCATTATATGCGCCAGAACTCAGACAGCTAATCGAATAAGCCATAGACATTCGAAGAAGGACTTTTTATTTCATATATATAAAAGTCTATTACATGTCTAGAAAAGATGGTACAAAGGAGAATTTCTACAAAGGAAGGATCCTAGTCTACAGCCAGCAACCACCATGCATCTTCCAGATAGGCGCAGCAACCACCATGCGCCTTCCGATAGGCGCAGCAGTCACCATACGCTGTCAGCCAGGCGCAGCAGATGTCATGCGCCTCTAGCCATGCGCATCCTACCATCTCTTCAGCAGCTCAGTTATGTGCATCCAGCTCAGTTATGTGCATCCCTTCAGCAGCTCAGTTATGTGCAACTCTTCCAACCAGGCTCACCTGGCCGAACAGAGCCCAGTTATGTGCCGCTCTTCCAGCCAGGCTCGCCTGATAAGTGCTTTGCCAAGCAAAGCATTTAACCCTCTGGCTGGAACCAAGGAAGAGAAGAGCACCGCAAATGCTGTGGCCAGAGGAGGCTTCGAAAGAGCCTCCAAAGACCAAGGAAGACCGTGATCGAAATCATGGCACAAGGAGCTTTCACCACAATCAAAGTGGGCGGCCCCCACTTTGAAGGAAGAGAGAGCCTAGCACCGCCATTCCGATCTACGGCTCTTCCGGAATAACGGAGACGAGGCCCGAACATCCTTATCTTTGGATGCAACAGGCACCTTCCGCTTGCCTCAGAAGCCCTCGACTCCGTCTTTTGGATGTAATAGTCACCTTCAAGAGCATCGAAGACAACACGACGTCTCATCTTCACCCTCGGGAGCACTTCGTCAACAGAATGCACCCACATATCCAAGTTCATGTTGGAAGTACGTGAGGGAATGAGGAGCAAACCTTCTCTCCATGCCACTATTAATAGGCCGGGCAAATCAAACCCACGCGCCAAGTGGATGACTCTCCGAATTTTGTGCAATGAATTTGCATTAAATGGATGAACCAGACGCCTCGAATTCAGCCAAACGGCTATTTATAGCACTCGAGGAGCGAGACAGCCGCGTCATTAAAGGACATGTCGGATGCGCCAGCCAAACAGCGCATCACACGGACGCGCCCTCCTACATCAGGTGCATCACACAGACGTGCCCTACAGTACCCGACGTATCACAGAGGATGCGCCCTCACATCTCTATGCCAAGTGGAACACCAACCAATGTGCCCACTCAGCTGTCCATCGAACGTCGCAAATATTAAATGCTGAACTGACACCAGAGTTGGCAGTACGCTTCCCAAAGTCTGAACAGTTGACAGCTTTTTCAGAGAACGAAGCGTCGGCAACGTCAGCATCATCATGACTCTATCCCGATGGCTACTGCCACGTAGCCACCCGCATACGCCTCTACGGCCATGCGTCCAAACCAGCATGCGCCTCAAAAGCCATGCGCCTCAGACCCTTCACTGATCCCTAAAGATAGAAGAATAGTCTCCAGTTAAAGCTTTGCATGCGCCTCAAAAGCCATGCGCCCCAGACTGATCTCTGATCCCGAAAGACAGAAGGAAGGTCACCTGCATGCGCCTCAAAAGCCATGCGCCCTAAATAGTTTGTAACTCTTAAAGGTTACGAGCCGCAGTCTCCTCCTGCGCCCAGATCCAAGGCGCAGCTCACCGGATCACTGCCCCCCCAAATCCGAGATCTTCGAGCCATGGGTCGATGACACGTGTCCTTTGACTCAACTCGTCCAAGATTTCAGCAACAGAAAGATCTTCTCCTCTGCTACGTGCCGGCTCACAACAGCAGTATGAAGAGTTCAACCTCCCAATCAGGGCGCACCATCCATGCGCCCCCATCAGCAACTTCCACGTGGCATCCCCACACACCGGTACATCCTACATGCGCGTATGAGCTGCCAGCCTGCAAAACTATAAATAGAGGGATCATTTCCTTCTCACCCACGGACAACAGACAGAATCTACAACGAACATACAAGGAATCATCAGAGAGGTAGATACAGACACTCAACGTCTTCCTCCTCTCAGCAAGCTCCAGCACCCAGAGCAATCTACGCCTTCAGAGAACCGATAACCGTCGTCAGCCGGTCAACGGAGTCAACGCATTACCACTCGTTCCATTGGCACTAAGGACCCAGCTTAAACAAAAGTGTACTCCTAGGACTACATCTAAGTCCTACATTGTAACACTGTTCTGTTTGTATTAAAGTTTTCAATCAAATAATTTTAATGGCAAACACCTGTGGGTACATAACTCGATGATCTGGAAGATTTGGGATTAGAATGTAAGTTCAGCGGTACTTGCGGGTACGTGACTCGATAATTTGGCGATCTGGAGTCAAAATGTGAGTTCAGCGATACCAGCGGGTACATAACTTGTCATTCTGGAAAATTTGTAGTCGGGATGTGAGTTCATCGGTACCAGCGGGTACATAACTCATCACTTTGGCAGATTTGTAGGTAGGATGTGAGTTCAGCGGCACCAGCGAGTACATAACTCATCACTTTGGCAGATTTGTAGTCGGGATACGAGTTCAGCGGTACGAAAGGGTACATAACTCGTCACTTTGGCAGATTTGTAGGTAGAATGTGAGTTCAGCGGCACCAGCGGGTACATAACTTATCACTTTGGAAGATTTGTAGTCGGGATGCGAGTTCAGCGGTATGAAAGGGTACATGACTCGTCACCTTAGAAGATTTGTAGTCGGGATACGAGTTCAGCGGTACGAAAGGGTACATGACTCGTCACCTTGGAGGATGTCGTTTTAGACGTAATACTTCTTTAGGAACTTGCCGTTGATGGACAACATGAGCAAGTCTCCATTTTGTTTTGCGAGACGATAAGCTCCGTTGGAGAATACAGTATCAATGATGAACGGGCCTTCCCACTTTGGCTGAAACTTGTCGACGGTTTTGTGAGTCATAACCATCGGCCTCCGAACTGCCAGAACGAGGTTGCCCACTTGGAATGTTCTGATTTTAACCTTCTTGTTGAAGGCTCCGGAGATACGTGCCGGGTACAGCTCGATTCGTTGTTGAGCTAGTAGGCGCTTCTTATCTAGGGCCTCAAATTCTTGTAGTCTGCGATAGTGATTATCATCCGTCGTCAATCTGTATGTGAGAGTGACACGGAGTGAAGGGATTTGAGTCTCCAGCGGGAGAATTGCCTCACTGTCGTATACCAGAGAGAATGGTGTATTCCCGATAGCAGTTCGTACTGTAGTACGATACGCCTATAAGCATTCACCGAGCTTTTCATTTCAGTCGCGTTTGTTTGATGACACAAACTTCTTGAGAAGCTTGATGATTGTTTTATTGAATGCTTCAGCCAGACCATTAGCCGCTGGGTTGTATGGTGTTGAAGCAACATTCTGGATTCGGTATTTATCGCAAAACCGATAGAAAGCGTGGCTTGCAAACTGCAGACCATTATCATGGATGATCCTTCGGGGTAGCCCAAAGCGATAGATGACGTGATGTTTGAGGAAACTGATCATGTTTGGAGTCTTCATTTCTGCCAACAGAACAGCTTTCGCCTATTTGGAGAAGTAATCTGTGATTGCGAGTATGAAGCGATGTCCTCGAGACGAAGACAGAGTGATCGGACCGATGATGTCCATTTCCCATGCTTCGAAGGGCTAGGATGCCACCGTCGGGTGTAGAAACTCGGATGGCTGGTGGATGAAATCTGCGTGGACTTGACAGGCTTTGCATTTTTGTGCATGGTCTATTGCATCTGCAACCATCGTGGGCCAGTAGTAGCCCATTCGGTGAAGGCGATCTTGTAGTTTCGGGCCAGGCTGATGGGCCCACAGATGCTATCGTGAGCTTCACGTACGGCTTCCTTGGCTTCTGTATTGGACAGGCATCGAAGCATTAGTCCATCGTATGATCGTCGATATAGCATTTTCGTCTCTGTATCGTAGAAGAATCTGAGGGAACGTCTTCTATTCCTTCAGATTCTCCGGCAGAATGTCGTAGACTACGAAGTCAATGAACGGTTGTCTCCAGTCTGGTGCTTCATCGACTATCAGAGCGGAGTAGCTCTCGGCACACTGAACATTATTCCTGGGACAGACCAACTCACGGCCTATGATGTCGACCAGATGATGAGCATTATTAGAAACTTCTAAGGAAGTGGCAAGACCTGCTAGGGCATCGGCTTCAATGTTTTGGAGCCTGGGAACGTGCTCTATGAAGAACCCCTCCAGGGACGAGATGATGTTGATCGCTATTTGGTAGTAGGGGATCATGTCCTCATGGCGAACTTCGTATGAATCCCGAATCTGATTGACGATTAACTGTGAATCGCCGTATGCTTCGAGGTGTTCTACCCCCAGCTCTTTTGCAAGTCGGAGACCAATGACCAAAGCGTTGTACTTGGCCACGTTGTTTGAACAGGGCTCCGTGAGGGAAAAGCGCGATTGATCACCAACCCGGTGGGAGAAATCAGCACTACTCCGACTCCAGCGACGACGTTGCCCTTGGGCCCGGTTCTAGAAGCGCCATCGAAGAACATTCGCCATATGGTATCATAGGAGGCCATATTTGAATTAGCGACCTCGTCTGGAATCTCTTCGTCTACTTTGGTTGACTCCGAACCCGGATGAGCTGCTAAAAAGTCTGCCAGAGCTTGACCTTTAACAGCCTTTCGTGGGACGAAGATCATGTGGTAGGGGGACAGTAATATTGCCCAAGTAGCGAGGCGAGAGCTGAGTGCACCTGGTTTAGTCATGAGGACCCGAGGGGGTTGACTCTTGATATGACATAGATGGTTTGTCCCGTGACGTAGTGTCGCGTCTTCTGAATGGCGAAAACCAGAGCAAGGCACTCTTTCTCTACGGCAGTGTATCGATGCTCCGGCCCCATCATCATTCAGCTGAGGTAATATATGGCTTGTTCGTGGCCTGCCTCATTGTTTTGTGCTAGCAGAGCACCGAGAGAATGTTCCATCGCTCGTACGTAGAGCAAGAATGGTCTTCCAGCAATCGGGGCTACCAGGACTGGATGGCTCGTCAGATATTCTTTGATGCTGTCGAAGGCACGCTGGCATTCTTCATCCAATACGAATGAAATGCCCTGCTTCATGAGGTGGGTGAATGGCTGACATCGTCCGGAGAGGTTAGAGATAAACCTCCTCATGTAGGCTAGCCTCCCTTGAAGGCCTCAGAGTTCACAGAGATTTCTCGGGGGACCCATCTCCATGATTGCCTTTGTCTTCTCAGGGTCTACGTGGATACCCTGGGATGTAATCATAAAACCCAAGAACTTCTCGCTAGATACGCCCAAGAAGGATTTTATGGGATTCATTTTCAAATTGTGCGCTCGCATCAGGTCGAACACTGTCCTTAGATCTGTAGAAGCACGGAAAAGAATAAAGAAAGATCCATGCTGCCAGGGAGCCCCATGCGGCTCTGAGAGCTCATGCGGCTCAAGGATCCATGCGGCTCAAGCATCTATACGGCTCGGATAAGTTCCATGCGGCTCAGAGGGGAGCCACGTGGCCTGCAAACAAGCTCTTCCCTTTGTCCTTTACTGCATTAAATGCCTTGACGGCTGACAGCTCTGACAAATGACAGCTCTGACACAAAGATACAATTATGACTCCGTCATAATGGCAGACTCCTAGGGAAACGAAAGAAATCTCTAACACCATCTCCAAAAATCCAGAAACCTTCATGCGGCCTTGACACGTGGACAGTCGCATGCGGCTCGAGCAGAGACCACCCCATGCGGCTCGAGCCGAAGCTGTCCTATGCGGCTCAGGCCGAAGCTGTCCCATGCGGCTCAGGCAGAAGCTACCCCATGCGGCTCACTAAGACTATCTTCATGCGGCTCACTGAGAAGCCACCCATTATGCGGCCGCCTACGCTCATGCGGCTCCGATCATCACCATGCGGTTCAAATGTTCAGGGGCCACTCCCAAGTAGCCTTGACCCGTGGCCGGCCTTATGCGGCTCAATGGAGAGCAATCCTCATGCGGCTCAGACTTCCTCAGGGGCTAGCGGTTAAGACACGTGGCATGGTAGTGGGACACGTGGCATCAAATCAATCGAAATCCATCAACAAATCCTAATAAAATATTGGGATCAAATCAGATCATTTGTAATCAAGCAAATCAATGACACGTGGCAGGAAATCCAAGATTGGCATGACAAATCAGGAGGATTTATGTCAATCATCATTAATTGCCCACAAGAGATTTGATGCAATCACATTAATTGCTCAAATCTCTTATATTCAAGATGAGCGGCCCAGATTCAGTGATGCTTAGCCGCCGACATATCAAGGAGGCAATCATTGCAAACCCTAATGATTGTATCCCGCTCCTATAAATAGCAAGGTGCCATTCCCTTGCAAAAGGACCCTTTTTCGAAGATCAGAGTACCAAAACACTTGGAGAAAAAAAAGAAAGAGAGCAAAGAGAGCATTTCTTCAACGCCAAGAAGATCTTTCCCGAGCCAAGGCTGTATCTGATCGTCCAAGGAGTAAGGCAGAGCTGTCGTCGCTTTCTCGAGCCTCTATCGTCACCCCCCAGAATTTAAAATAAACAATTGTACTTAGATTGTTGTACCTAGATTTTCGTCCCTAGGCTTTCTTTGTACAAGCGAGTTTGTATCGTGAAGTAAAAGTCCAGTCCTCCGATAATTGTTCTGCTCTTTTATATTTTATGGCAAACACGATGGCGAATCTACGGGGAACAAACTTTTCCATGGCCGAGGAGTTGGTGACGCAATCGGATACAGCCAAACTTGGCTCCACACAACAGAAGATGGTCGTCCGCTTCGACCAACAGGCGTTCGAAGAAATGCTCTCCGAAGGAAGCGCTGGCCCGGTCCAGAAGCGCACCCACACAAAGAAGGCTCGCAAGGAGTGGAGGCTAAAATTATTTGCTCCTCTCCAGGCCCTCGATGGAGTACTCTCTGCAACCCAAGACGGCGAAGGCGACTCTCGCGCGGCCCTACTTCAAGCCATAGAGGACTCTGCTGTCCCCAAGTTCGGCAGAGGAAAGCACTACGATGCTGGACTTGCAGGGGCAAAGAGCGATTCTATGTGCTCCAGAAAGAAACCGAACAAGGGCACTAGCCGCAAAGCGAAGACTCATACGGCCAAGATTGCCAGCCGCATGAATGATGACCATACGGCTGAAACTGCTAGCCAAATGCATAATACTCATACGGCCAGGATTTCCAGTCGTATGGAGAACACTCATGCGGCCAGGGTTTCCAGCCGCATGGAGAAGACCTATGCGGCTACGACTGCCAGCCGCATGAAGATTATTGATTCCAGCCGTATGACGCCTACTCCACGCGGCTCTGTCTTCGACCGCCTCTCCTATGGTCCTGATCTCTTGTGCTCCCAAGAAGACATGTCTGATTCTCTCCAGCACCACTTAGACTCTTCTTACTATGTGCCCTCACGTACTAGAGTGAAGAAGTCTAGGACAGCACGAGCTTGGCAAGCTCGGTCCGCTGATCTGACCTATGACCATCCGAGCATCCCACATAATGTTATACGGGCCTCTGATGGGAAGTTGTACAAAACCACTCGAGTCCAGCCCCCGGCGGCAAACGGACAGAGAGGTTCCTAAAAGTCTCCCAAAATCCAGGGAGCAAACATGGTCGATCCGGACCCATCTGACTTGCGTGAGGCCATCCTCCACAAACGCAAGGAAAGAGAAGGTGCCCCAGGGTGCAAAGAGTCCTCCCACGGACGTCACTGCACCCAAATCATTGTCAACTGCTGTTGCAACAACGCAACAGTACAAGAAGACCGGCGGTCCGTCTTCCAAAGACTGCAACGACCAAGCTCAGAGGACGAGGCGCCCCCTGCTGTCTCCTGCAACTCTACTCAGAAAATCCCCGCCGATGGAAGAGGAAAGAAGATAAACATTTTCAGCCTGAAGACTTCAACCACTGTGACTAAGAAGCTGTCATCTAAACGGTTGTCCTCTACCGGAGTTTTCCAAGGAACCCGCTCGAAAACAAAATCTGCTACAGTGGGTGATTCATCATCCGCACCACTGGGGTCACTGAAATAGGGGGTAGCACTCCTCAGAACATCCACAATAATCCGATGTTCCAAGGAGACGTGTCCAAGGAAGCAACTCTTCCGTCAGACACAGTAAATATCGACGTCCCCGAGGACATCCACGACTCTCTAGATGAAGCAGGCTCTGAAGCTGGAGGTACTATCCCTTTCGAGTCCGAACCAGAGGAGAACATTCCCACATACCCCAAAGACTTCTCGGTACAGGGGTATGACTCAGAGGGCACGTCCTCCACCGTTCCTTCTATCTCTCCTCATGTAAGGACGGTGTTCATGACGGACAACAATCAAGGTAGTTCCAGTGATCGCCAACGCATCGACACTCTGGAAGCCATACTGCATGCCTTGGTCAAGTCTGTAGACGAAATCAAAGCGGCTCTTCCAACTCTGCAGGGAGGGACGCCTGGCCAAACAAGCGCGGGTCCTGCGATCAATGCGGACTCGAACTCAGCGACACCGAACCCGGGCAATAATCCTCCTGAAACGACGGCTCCCACCACTGCAGATGATGCCAGGAAAGCAAGAAGAGAGGTCCAGGAGCTCCGAGCCATGTTTCACGCCCGAGAAAACTCTCAAGACCTCAGAATACGGCAACCATACCCTGCTGCATGGAGGGATGTCCCCTTCCCACCAAGATATAAGCCGTTCAACATCAATCCCTATGACGGCAAGACCTCCGCAAGTCGATACATCACTTACTTCGAGGTCACCACCGACCATCTGCCCCATGACGATGCCATCCTTATACGATTATTCATTGGGGCATTAGAAGGGGTCGCCTTCGACTGGTACCGCAACCTGCCAGACAACTGCATCCACTCCTTCGCAAGCTTCAAGCGCATGTTCTTGGAGAGATTCTATGAAGTAGGGCAGGACGTCACAATGTCCACCCTTATGGACGTCGTCCAAGGGGAGAAGGAGCTGACAATGAACTATATTGAGCGGTTTCGCCAAACCGCAATAAAGTTTCCATCTGGTAATCCAGATTCCTACTTGATTGAAATTTGCCAAAAGATATTGCTTCCAACAATCAGTCTATGGATGGGCGAAAGTCAATTTAAGGATTGGAAGACGTTTATCATCAGTGCCACTAGCGCCAAAGAACGATTGAAGAAGGCTCGCCAGCTGGGATTGCATATCTCGGAGGGAGAGAACAAGGGCAAGCGTCCCAATACCAACAATGATAATGGGGGTAGCCCCTCCAACAATCGGGACAACAGAGGCAAGCAGGCTATGGTGGCCGATACAACCCAGAAACCTGAGTCAAGACCGGCAAACAATGGCCGCAAATGACCTACTCCTTCGAAGACAGCCACGTCAAGCCCATCTTGGACATGTTCATACAAGGAGACAGAATTCAGCTCCCTCTACCAAGACGGGAACCTCGGTCGACAGAAATGGAGAGCCCAAAGTACTGTCATTTCCACCGCTACGTCCACCACGCTACACACGACTACTACCAACTAAAACGATACATCCAAAACCTCATCGATTCGAACGCTCTGGCCATCAATTTCGAAGAGGTAACCGTGGCAGTCAACATGGTGTCCGTACAGTTCTGCAGCTTCCCTCCAACGGAGACTCAAGACGGCGTGGTACCCGTCCCTCTGGCGACGATGGAGATTGCTAATCTTCCACCTCCTCGGGATCAGGCTGCTGGTCTAATGCCCCTCACCACATCACGGGGAGAGATCATGTGGGTCCGTCCGGACCTGGTACTTGAAGTAACTCAGTCCACACCACCTTCCATTCGCAAAAAGAAGAGTAGAAAAGTCAAATCCTGCTACACAACCTCGACAGATATCGAGGAAGTCACAGCTGTCGTTACTCGGTCCGGAACACAGTCCCAACCTGTGGCTGAAAACTCGACTGAAGATTATCAGCCAGCTACTGCTGACACACCAGGACCGTCTCAGCCTCCGACGACCGACAAGCCTAGGCCGAAGGAGACTCGCTTTGACAAATCCCTCCGAAAAGATGCACCTCAGGGGCTGGAGAGGCCCTACAACTTAGACATCTTTGTGCAATTGGCCAATACACCAGCCAAATTGTCATTATACGAGCTCCTGAGACTCTCAAAGGATGTTCGTGCGGCTCTGAGCGATGCACTCCAGAATGCCGACGCCTATCTGTCTCAGGTCAACGTCACAGGAGAGAGTCTGCCTTCAAATCTCTAAGACAGTGCTTGCACAGGGGCAATGCCCAACATTGTATTCACTCCGCAGGATATGCTCATCAAAACCAATCTGTACGATCGTCCGTTATATTACACCGGATACATCGGGGACGTAAAGGTAGACCGGATGCACATTGATCCTGGCTCTTCCATAAGCATCATTCCGAAGGGTCTGCTACATCATCTCCGCATTCCTATGCATCGCCTGACGCCAACAAGCACCGCCATCAGCGGTTTCAATTCTGGCAGGAGCTACCCAATTGGGAAGATTCGCTTTAAGTGCCAAATTGGTGACCTCCAGTCAGAAGTGACCTGTTACGTCATAGATGCAGACACTTCTTACAACATCCTCTTGGGGTGCCCTTGGATACACGATTATATGATCGTGCCTTCCACGCTGCACCAGTGCTTCAAGTATGTCGACAAACACAGCTTTATTGTCGACAAACACAGCTTTATGAGGACAGAATTTGCCGACATCGATCCCTTCAAAGGAGTCGAGTCCTACTACTCGGATTCCTGCTTATACGAGAAGTCGAAGAGGCACCTGGACGAAGACGTACAGGCTCGAACTGAGACAGCCTCAGGATCAGAAGAACCTCTGACGATCCACCTTCAAGCTCGCAAACTTGGCAAATTTGCACCCCTTACGGCCGCTCTGCGTAAGGATGCGATCAGCCTCTCGGCACAAGAAGGGCAAATGATTATCCGGCTGCCAAGGTCCGGCCAAGCGCCAAGACCCACAACAGAGCCACTGACAATCAGGCTACCGAGAGTCAGCCAACCACAAGCAGGAAAGCTCAACCCCTCTGACCGGCCAATGACGATACATCTTCCCAAGAAGAATCGTCACCCCGATGCAAAGTCTGGGACTTCTAGCGAACCAACAACTCCCTGTCTAGCGTCAAGTACCAAACTGGGGGTCTCTAGCGAACTAATAACTCCCCGCCCTGTATCGAGTACCAAACTGGGGGTCGCTAGTTTGCCAACAACCCCACGTTCGGCTCCACCAACAGAACCTTTGATGATCAAGCTGCCCAGGTCATCCTTCCAGTCTTTATTTATACAGGAGGTGACCGAAGAAGAACCAGAACTGGCCAAGTATGTGGCTGCCCACACTGATGTTCCCTCTGCGGATGATGTAATTCTGCTAGAAAAGATACCTTACTTCATCAATAAAGGGATATCTTTGAACTACCTCGAGCTTAATAAGCTTTGTACAATGTATGCTATGGAACACGGTATAGGCACTCACCTACACACACAGGTGACAAATGTTTACACCGCAAACCAGCTTACTCCAGTGGAAGACGCTTACCGTGTAGTCGAGGGAGGGGACCATCCAATCATCTTCGGCTGGAAGGATGATCCACAGCCCTTCACCATAGAGAAAGTCGATCCTGAATCAGATACCGGGAGATTGCCTCTGTATCTTTATAGCCCCCAATCCAAATATCTCATGCAAAAACAGGGGTATGATCTGGAGACTACACCAGGCTTGAACTACGGTACTGGTCGACGATTACCTTTGAAACCGCCAGTCCCAGCTGGCAAACCATAGGACTACTACAGCAAGACCCGATGCAGGATAGGGTATGTTACGCCCGCAACAACCGCTGAAAGTTTGGATGAAGAATGCGACTGGCATTCGCATTCAACCGGGTCACCGACTTCTGACTCGGATACCAGCATCGGAGACATATTCAGACAAGTCCTGTCAGTCAATATGGCATTCGCCGACGCTTACGAAGAAGATGAAGACATTCCTGAAATCCTCGAGTTAGAGCCGTGGGCCCAACAACTAGATACATAATGGGAAAAATGGTTCGAACAGAGGGAACCTCCTACTGAAGATGAGGTTATACAGGTCGACCTTGGCAGCGAATCTTCTCCAAAACTAATCTTCGTCAGTAAAAACCTAACAGACAAAGAGCGAGAATCGCTGCTGGAACTTGTCAAAGAATATATTGATGTATTCGCCTGGAGCTACGAAGACATGCCAGGGCTAAATCCCGAGGTTGTCCTTCACAAGCTCAATATTCGGCCAGATACAAAGCCGGTCAAACAACAACAGCGACGCTTCCGCTCGGGCATCATGGATGCGATCGAAGTCGAAGTCAACAAACTGATAGCCAGCGGCTTCATTCATAAAGAACAACATCCGGACTGGATTGCCAACATAGTACCGGTCCTTAAGAAGAATGGAAAGACTCGAATCTGCATCGACTTCCGCAATCTGAACGAGGTATGTCCCAAAGATGAATTCTCCCTCCCTATCACAGACATCATGATCGACAACACATGCGGCTTCGAACGTATGTCATTCATGGATGGTTTCTTGGGGTACAACCAAATCAAGATGTCTCCTAACGACGAAAAGCATACATCATTCAGAACACTAATCGGCACATACTGCTACACAGTCATACCGTTCAGCTTAAAGAATGCGGGTGCCACATATCAAAGAGCCATGAGTATCATCTTCAGAGACCACTTACGCAAGACTGTGGAGTGCTATGTTGATGACATCGCCATCAAGAGTCGCTATAAGGAAGACCATCTGCAGGATCTGAGGACGGTATTCGACCTGATGCGAGCACACAACCTGAAGATGAATCCCACAAAATCCTTCTTGGGCGTATCCAGCAGAAAATTCTTGGGTTTTATTATTACAGCCCAGGAAATTCATGTCGATCCAGAGAAGACGAAGGCAATTATGGAGATGGGTCCCCCGAGAAATCTCTACGAACTCAGAGGCCTTCAAGGGAGGCTAGCTTACATCAGAAGGTTCATTTCTAACCTCTCCGGACGATGTCGGCCATTCACCCATCTCATGAAGAAAGGCGTCTCGTTCGTATGGGATGAAGAATTCCAACGAGCCTTCGACAACATCAAAGAATATTTGTCGAACCCTACAGTCCTGGTGGCCCCTGTTGCTGGAAAACCATTCTTGCTATATGTACGAGCAATGGAGCATTCCCTCGGCACTCTGCTGGCACAAAACAACGATGCGGGCCATGAACAAGCGACATATTACCTCAGTCGAATGATGATTGGGCCAGAGCACCGATACACCGCCGTGCAGAAGGAATGCCTCGCCCTGGTGTTCGCCATTCAAAAGATGCGACACTATGTCACAGGACAAACCATACATGTGATCTCACGAGTCAACCCTCTCAGGGTCCTCATGACTAAACCAGGGGCACTCAGCTCCCGTCTCGCCATATGGGCGATATTGCTGTCCCCTTATCATATGGTCTTTATTCCGCAAAAGGCTGTTAAAGGTCAAGCTCTGGCAGACTTTTTAGCAGCCCACCCAGGCTCGGAGTCGTCTAGAATATATGAAGGAATCCCAGATGAGGTCGCCGACTCGCATGCAACCTCTCACGAT
Source organism: Iris pallida (assembly GCA_029216955.1). Classification (NCBI taxonomy): domain Eukaryota; kingdom Viridiplantae; phylum Streptophyta; class Magnoliopsida; order Asparagales; family Iridaceae; genus Iris; species Iris pallida. The sequence goes on from JANAVB010021399.1 coordinate 3,230,100, forward strand.
GATATATGGCGAATATTCTTCGACGGCGCCTTAAGGACCGGACATAAGGGCAACATCGTCGTCGGAGTCGGGGTGGTACTGGTTTCTCCTTCCGGGTTGGTGATCAATCGTGCGTACTCTCTCACGGAACCCTGCTCTAACAATGTGGCCGAGTACAACGCTTTGGTCATTGGCCTCCAACTTGTAAGAGAGCTGGAGATAGAATATCTTGAAGCATACGACGATTTACAGTTAATCGTCAATCAGATTCGGGGTTCGTACGAAGTCCGCCACGAAGACATGATCCCCTATCACCAAATAGCGATCAACATTATTTCATCATTTGAGGGATTCTTCATCGAACATGTTCCTAGACTCCAGAACATCGAAGCCGATGCCCTAGCAGGCCTTGCCGCTTCCCTAGCAGTGCCGAACCATACTCATCATTCGGTTGACGTGATAGGCCACGAACTGGTCTGTCCCAAGAACAACGTTCAAGTCGTGGTGAGTTATTCCGCTCAGACGATTGACGAAGCGCCAGACTGGAGACAACCATTCATAGACTTCGTAGTCTACGACATCCTGCCCGAGAACCCAAAGGAGGCTACTTCTATCAGAAGGTATTCTCTCAGATTCTTCTACGATACAGAGACAAAAATGCTGTATCGGCGATCCTACGATGGGTTATTGCTTCGGTGTATGTCAAACGCAGAAGCCAAAGAAGCCGTATGCGAAGCTCATGACGGTATCTGCGGGGCCCATCAGTCTGGCCCTAAATTGTAAGACCGTCTTCGTCGAATGGGCTACTACTGGCCCACAATGGTAGCAGATGCGATAGACTATGCAAGAAAATGCAAAGCCTGCCAAGTCTACGCGGACTTCATCCACCAGCTATTCGAGTTTCTACATCCGACAGTGGCGTCCTGGCCATTTGAAGCATGGGGAATGGATATCATTGGTCCGATCGCTCCACCTTCTTTCCGAGGACATCGTTTCATACTTGCCATTACAGATTATTTCTCCAAATGGGCGGAAGCTATTCCACTTGCAGAAGTAAAGACGTCAAACGTGATCAGTTTCCTCAAGCATCACGTCATCTATCGCTTTGGACTACCCCGAAGGATCGTCCATGATAATGGTTCGCAGTTCGCAAGCCATGCCTTCTATCGGTTCTGCGATAAGCATCGCATCTAGAATATTGCTTCAACACCATACAACCCAGCAGCAAATGGGTTGGCAGAAACATTCAATAAAACAATCATCAAACTCCTCCAGAAGTTTGTCTCTTCCAACAAACGCGAACGAGAAGCTTGGTGAATGCTTATGGACGTACCGTACTACAGTCCGAACAGCCACTAGGAACACGCCATTTTCCCTGGTATACGAGAGTGAGGCAGTACTCCCATTGGAGACTCAAATACCTTCACTCCGCGTCGCCCTTACCTACCAATTGGCGACGGACGATAACTACCGTCGTCGGCTACAAGATTGGAGGCCTTAGATGAAAAGCGCCTCTTGGCTCAGCAACAAATCGATCTATACCAAGCACGCATCTCTGGAGCCTTCAACAAGAAGGTTAAAATCAGAACACTCCAAGTGGGCGCTCTTGTTCTGGAGGTCCGGAGACCGATGGTCATGACTCACAAAACCGCCGGCAAATTCCAGCCAAAATGGAAAGGCCCATTTATCATTGAGGCTGTATTCTCCAACGGTGCTTACCGCCTCGCAAAACAAAACGGAGACTTGCTCATGCTGCCCGTCAACGGCAAGTTCTTGAAAAAATATTATGTCTAAACGACATTTTCTAGATCATCGAGTCATGTACCCGCTGGTACCGCTGAACTCATATTCACCATTTTCGAGATTTTTGAGTCATGTACCCACTGGTACCGCTGAACTCATATTCACCACCTTCCAGATCATTGAGTCATGTACCCGCTGGTACCGCCGAACTCACATTCACAAAATTCTAGATTTTTGAGTCATGTACCCGCTGGTACCGCTGAACTCATATTCGCCATTTTCCAGATTTTCGAGTCATGTACCCGCTGGTACCGTTGAACTCATATTCACCACCTTCCAGATCATCGAGTCATGTACCCGCTGGTACCGCTGAACTCATAGTCACATGTTTCCAGATCATCGAGTCATGTACCCGCTGGTACCGCTGAACTTATATTGACAAATTCCAGATTTTCGAGTCATGTACCCGCTGGTACCGCTGAACTCACATTTACAAAATTCCAGACTATCGAGTCATATACCTGCTGGTGTCGGTGAACTCACATCCTCCTTTTACATTCTCCAAATCCCAAATTATCGAGTTATGTACCCTCTGGTACCTCTGAACTTACACTTTGGTTCCAAAATTCCTGGATTGTCGAGTTATGTACCCGCTGGTACCCCTGAACTTACATCCCGGTCACTCTTTTAGGGGAAAGTTATGTATGACCATACCTCTGAACTTTCTTCCTGAAGGAGCTCCTTCCTCATGATCCACTACCCGCACTTCCAGTACATAAAAAGGGTAACGGGTCCACAAATTTCCAAAATGACCATGTCGATGTTACTTCTATGTCGTCTCAATTTCGCCAAAAACAAATCACCCCTCTACATAGAACTTCCATGTCCTCATTACCTCTGAGTCGTTCTATGTACCCCCTTCATTGAGCCCACTCCTGTCATGTCCTCATTACCTCTGAGTGGGAAGGCTCCGTCGAAGAAACCCTCATGCTTGCCATGTCCTCATTACCTCTGAGTAAGTACGTTGATTCCCCTTCGACTTACTATCCGTACCCACAATCGGAGTACGCCAAGTATAGTAGGTCCACAAATGTCCTCTGTTGACCACAAATATCCTCCGTTGAGTCCGCTTCTGCCATGTCCTCGTTACCTCTGAGTAGGAAGATTCTGCGGTAAAAAAAGCCTTCATACTTGTCATGTCCTCGTCACCTCTGAGTAAGTATGTTGGTTCCCTCTCATCCTATTATCTGTATCCTAAGCCAGGGTACGCCAAGGATAATAGGCCCACAAATGTCCTTTGCTAAGCTTCTTAGTACAGGCCCATAATCTCTCATCATGCCCCGGAAGCCCAGCTGCTCCATGGCATTCCTTCGTCTGATACCAAGAACATCCATGACCACCTTACCGTGGAACTGTTCTAGGTATCCCCAATCAAACTTGTTATCTGTACCTAAAACCAAGGTATGCCAAGGGTAACAGGTCTACAGACAAGTCCCCCATGCGGGGCAAACAACACCATAATACCACAGGCACGACAAGTAATACAAATAAAGGATAGAAAGAAAAGTACTCTTTATTTGAAAGACAAAAAAAGTATTACATGTTTTGGGGCCACGTCCCTCTCAAAAAAAAGAAAAAAGAAAAAAGAAAAGAAAACAAAAGAAGAAAAGGCTGACTATAGTTCGGCATTACAAAATTCCAAGAGACGGTTTCTCACCAAGGTGGTCCCACGCTCAAGCCTCTGTTTAGCTCGGCGCTCAGCCTCCGGGGACAACTGCTCCGCATCACTCAAGTACATATATGCCTGCCAGTCATTCTCCATCTTTTTCAGGGCAAGTTCCAGATTGGCAGAAGCTCTACTAAACCTGTCAGCCTCCTGAATAGCAACCCCTTTCTCAGTACGGACAGCTTCGAGCTCGAACTCCAAGAAGGCCAGCTTTCTCTGGAGCTCGAGGATCTGCTCCCGGGTGTCAACTACCCCGCGGGAGGCAGTCGCTTCTCGAGCTGCACAATCTTCAGTCCGATGGCTCCATTGATCGTACAACTGAGTCAGATCCCGACGGTCCTTCAATATAGTTGGCTTGATCGATTCCCGAGCAAGCCTCACCTTCTCCACCGCGGTTATGAGGAAAGTGCACTCTTGGTTTATTGTCGCGGGTAAATCAGCTTGCTGCAGCACATGAAACTGGGCCACAAGACGATCAGCCTCTAGCAACTTAGGCTCCAGAAGCGCAGCTAGTCCAGCCCCACCGGGGAGTGTTCTAAGGATATTGATTTGGCCACCGGCGCATTGACGGGCCATAGCAAAGGGAGTCCCCCTCTCCACAGCTGCCTCGATCCCTCTCTTCAGGTGGCGGTGAAAGCTGTCGACCACATCCTGGGACACTTCATCCAAAACTTCTGTGGAGGACGGCGTCAAAGGAAGTGTGGCGGGCAGTACCGAAGGAGTAGCCTCAGAACTTGCCATCCCTGCCACCAGAGAAACAAATTCTGTACAAAAAGATGCATGAATAGCAGCTAGCTCCTCTTCCGCCGCCCGAAGAGCCTGGATACTTGGCAATGCGGAAAGGTTAACCCCCGAAACCATATTCGCGGAGGAGGACGCAGGAAGCATTGTCCCTTGCCCCAGCTGTGCTGCCACTTGGGCCCCCGAACTCGACCCAGATGAAGGCCCCTCAATATAGGTTAGAAAAGAAAGAAGCACACGTGCTTCCATTAGATCCCTTCCGGTAGAGTCCGCCCTGACAATGTCCATCACCGACAATAAAGTGGTGGGACCTGTACGTCCAAAGAAACCATTAATCGACGTAACCCGAAGGACATGATGATAGAGCAGATATGCCTCGTCACTAGTTAAGATTCGGCTTATCTTACCAGGAGAAGAGCATGGAGGCCGCAGTTCGCCCGCAGCTGGTATAGTCTCCTTATCTACGACTTCCGAATTGAATTCAACTGGTTTCTCTGTCCCAGCTACCCCAAAAAAGGAGCCAGCCGGTTCAGCGTCACCCTGTTGAAATTCAGCTGTCTCGGGGACAGGCGCAGTAGAGCTCCCGTCCCCATAGGTTGAGGTCTCAGCAAGGTGGGACTCTTCGACCGCCGCCGGAAGAACCCCAGCAGAAATGATAGCGGTGCACACATCGCTGACCAAAGTGGTCAGGACCGGATCGACTTCAGCGGTCGGGTCCCAGGAAATCGACTCCTCTGACGCCTACAAAGAGCAAAAGAAGATGATTAGGCTATAGTTCAGAAAAAGAAGGAGAAGGTATTTGAAATTCAAATCACCTCAGAAACAGCGTCAGCATCATCAATAAACAGCCTGCGACGCCTTACCGCAGCTCGCTTCGTAGAGTAGGTTCCGCCATCATCAGTAAACACGCGCCTGCTTCGCTTACACGAAGGACCAGGCACAACAGGTGGTTGATCCTCCACCACCTCGTCAGGACCAGCAGGCGGCTGACCCGCCATCGTTTCATCCGGCACAATAGGTGGCTGGTCCCCCACCTCCTCGTCCAAAGAATGCGACGAGTCATCGGCGTCCTGCTCATCATCCTCTTCGTCCGCCGCAGTGGACTCTGAGTTCAGCACAGGAACCCTATTTGCCCTTCTCTTTCTCTTCATGGATCCCTCGGGCTTCTCGGCCAAGCGAGTGCCAGCAATGAAGCTGGTACTCATGTCAAAGTTAACAAGAGGCTTGCTCGCCGTAACATGATAAAGGGCAGCCATGTACAAAATCTCCTCTGACGTCTTAGCATCAGGGACCGAGAAGCTAGCCCGGGTATGGACCGCATTGTAATAATGCTAAGCCCTGATACCATCGAGGACGCTGCCCTCAAAGCCCAGGCAAGCGCTGGGACAATCAAGGAACAGCTGACTATACCCGAATTGACGGGAAAACCTACTGGGCAAATAAGGCTCCAGGTATACGTTATTTTGGTAACGATATACTAGGTGCGCGGGGCGAATATTACGCAGCCAAAGAAGCATCTTCTCATATAAGAGTTGGGGAGGTTCAATGCCGTCGCCGTGTACCCCCCTCACTTCTCTAGCGGTAAAATGAGGAAGAGAAACAAAGAAGTCGGGCCCGTCAACTCTCGCCGATGCCCTCCGACAGGCTGGCATGGTGTTGTACTCCCAAGGCTGACGACGGTATCGGAAAAGGAAGGCGTCATCAGCGGTAACATCATCTTCTGTTCCGGGCCTCATCAACGACCGGTAACGCATCAATAACCATCCCATAAGATAATGGTATGGTAGCTCAATCCGCTCAAAGTACAGTGTTATCACGCGAGCAATGACTTTAGACGAAAAGGCATGAAGGCCGTGGTGTATGCTACACACCATGGCCGGAAGAAGGGCCAGTCTGACTTTGAAGACCAGCTTCACAGCCGAGAGGATGAAGTGGCGGCTGATCCTTTCAGTAGAACCTGCCCCTTCCGAGACTACGTAATTCCGTAGCCACACCATCAAGAACCCGGCCAAGAGTGCTTTCTCAGACATCTACCGGGTACCGTAGTAGAAATAACTGAAGGAGTCAGTGCGACTCCCAAATCTATCGCGGGTGGACCTCGACCTTTTGGCATTCAACATCAGGTCCTTTACCTCCGCCTGGGTTTGAGGACCTCGAGAAGAAACCCGACCGGAAGGACGTAATTTAAAAAGATACGCGACCCAGGCCGTGGTATGGAGGGCGTTCCCTTCTGAGCTATTATTCTTCTTGATAGCAGTCTGGTGACAGATGCTATGGTGGCACAGCAGTTCCCGGTACACAACAACGAAACCCGGAAGTCGTCGATCCAGATCATCGAATTCCTCGTTCGTCGGGGTGTATACTTCAAAGGCCTCCCCCCCACGGCAGCTTAGAAACAGTATGTATTTCATGGAGAGCAAGTCCCAACTCCCCTCCGGACGCGAAGAAAGTCCCCGTACGCCGGTTATACATATCCAAAAGGGCCATGAACAACGACTTGTTAATGGGAAACCCGTAACAGGTGCCCCGGATGGCGTAGTAAAGGTCAATCTCCTGAAGAAATTCCTCGTAGTTCCTCAGAATCCATGAGGTAAGATTAGCCCATATAGGAATTGGGTTTATCCAATTCAGCAGCGACAACCTGCCTACAGGATAAGACCCCTTGCGAGCGAGCTGATTCAGGAAGGTATCAGCTCGAATAAAAGTAAAGTTGGGACCAGACACGTTTATAAAAGTACCAGGAATCAGCCCCATCACACTCCGACTGACCGAATCCCTGCCCGCACATGCTGACCCCGTACGCCTATTATAGTAGATGTTGCCCACGAACATCCTCGATTGGGTGGGAGTTAGGGAGCCCACCATTGTCCTGCTCAATGGTACCATATAAACCACGAGAGGGGAACATGACATTCCATTTCGGGAATATGGATCTCCACCCCATCTACGGTAAAGTCCCAGCTCTCAGAAATGTCCAGCACTCGGGGGTTCTTTATGGATAGAGCATCCCTGAAGTGAAAGGCTGGTTTCAGATACTCTCCCTCTAGCCTTCCCGAGTTCATCATAGTACAAAGGAAGTGGAAAGGCTGGTTATTGATGACGCTCAACCTCTCCCTAGGTTCATTAGTGGAAAGTTGATTTGACACACGATGAACCAAGTCGTCGAACTGCACACTCATAGCATATTGGGCCGAACCCACCAAAAGCTCCCCTGCTGGATTGATCGGCAGATTTACTGAAGAAAGATAAGAGAAACGGGATTAAAAAATGATTAAAAGGAAACCACTTAAAAGTCTCTTAAAGAAGAAACTCCTATGAGCCTATGCGGCTCGGATCAACGTAGCCTTATGCGGCCCAGTTCAGTTGGGTTTCATGCGGCACTGCTTCTATAGAGCCTATACGGCTCGAGTCAACGTAGCCTTATGCGGCCCGATTCAGTTGGGTTTCATGCGGCACTGCTTCAATAGAGCTTATACGGTTCAGATTGAGTTTATATTTAGCAGAAGAGCTTATGCGGCACGATTTAGCGAAGCTTTATGCGGTCCAGTTCATCAGGAGCATATGCGGTCCCGTTCAATGAGACTTCATGCGGTTCAAATCCAGAAGTGCTCCTGCGGCTCAAGTCTTTCTCATGCGGTCCAAACGCAGTGTATGCCCCATGCGGCTCGGATACGAGAGGGTCATGCGGCCCTCATGATTAGACTCGGGCAGTTCGATAAAGACGAAGGATGAAGGCTTGTGCATAAATTATGCAACAGAGCCATGATTTTTAGGGCTGAAAGCACTCAATATTCTATCCAAATCCTTACCCTTAATAGTAGGGTGGACGTCGGGGTGCACTTCAGGCATAGTGGCCGATGAGGAAGCCGCTTTCTTTCCTTTTGCAGCAGCAGAAGCAGCCTTGGATGACTTGGGGGCCATTATCGTCCGACGGTCGGAAAAGGGAGACAAAAAAAGAAAGTTAGCAAGAGTTGAAGACGAAAGAGAGAGTAAAGAAGTCTCTCTGACTGAACACGCCTCTATTTATAGACAAAAGAAGGGCGCTTCGACTCACATGCAAAATCGACCCTTCGGTTATCGAGGCGAGCCGACTAAAATGAAGGCCAAACTCTTGGGATCCTGCCCCGAAAAGCGGCCTCAAATCTAACGGCAAATCAACAGTATTTAATGCAAAAGATTTCCACACGTAGTAGGATGACATGGCGAGGAGCTGTGCAGCCCGAAAGTCCCTGCGGCTGATTGACCAATGCGGCTGAGAAGGCCATACGGCTGAGACATCCATGCGGCCAGGACATCATATACGGCCAAGACATCCATGCGGCCAGGACCTCATATGCGGCCAGAAGAGTTTATATATAGCCATGCTTCTTATTCAAAGTATTTTAATTTTATAAATTGAAAACTTTGAAGGGGGTCTTGTAGAAGCATGAAAAAGAATAAAGAAAGATCCATGCGGCCAGGGAGCCCCATGCGGCTCAGAGAGCTCATGCGGCTCAGGGATCCATGCGGCTCAAGCATTTATGCGGCTCGAATAAGTTCCATGCGGCTCAGAAGGAAGCCACGTGGCCTGCAAACAAGCTCTTTTCTTTGTCCTTTACTGCATTAAATGCCTTGACGACTGACAGCTTTGACAAATGACAGCTCTGACACAAAGATACAATTATGACTCCGTCATAATAGCAGACTCCTAGGGAAACGAAGGAAATCTCTGACACCATCTCCCGAAATCCAGAAACTATCATGCGGCCTTGACACGTGGACAGTCGCATGCGGCTCGAGCAGAGACCACCCCATGCGGCTCAGGCCGAAGCTGTCTCATGCGGCTCAGGCAGAAGCTACCCCATGCGGCTCACTAAGACTATCTTCATGTAGCTTACTGAGAAGCCACCCATTATGAGGCCGCCTACAGTCATGCGGCTCCGACCATCACCATGAGGTTCAAATGTTCAGGGGCCACTCCCAAGCAGCCTTGACACGTGGCCGGCCTTATGCGGCTCAATGGGGAGTAATCCTCATACGGCTCAGACTTCCTCAGGGGCTAGCGGTTAAGACACGTGGCATGATAGTGGGACACGTTGCATCAAATCAATCAAAATCCATCAACAAATCCCAATAAAATATTGGGATCAAATCAGATCATTTGCAATCATGCAAATCAATGACACGTGGTAGGAAATTCGAGATTGGCATGACAAATTAGAAGGATTTATGTCAATCATCATTAATTACCCACAAAAGATTTGATACAATCACATTAATTGCTCAAATCTCTTATATTCAAGATGAGCGGCCCAGATTCAGTGATGCTTAGCGGTCGACATATCAAGGAGGCAATCATTGCAAGCCCTAATGATTGTATCCCACTCCTATAATTAGCAAGGTGCCATTCCCTTGCAAAAGGACCCTTTTTCGAAGATCAGAGTACCGAAACACTTGGAGAGAAAAAAGAGAGAGAGCAAAGAGAGCATTTCTTCAACGCCAAGCAGATCTTTCCCGAGCCAAGGCTGCATCCGATCGTCCAAGGAGTAAGGCAGAGCTGCCGTCGCTTTCCCGAGCCTCTATCGTCACCCCCCAGAATCTAAAATAAAAAATTGTACTTAGATTAATGTACCTAGATTTTCGTCCCTAGGCTTTCTTTGTACAAGCGAGTTTGTATCGTGAAGTAAAAGTCCAGTCCTCCGATAATTATTCTACTCTTTTATATTTCATGGCAAATAAGATCATGCAGATGATCTTCCTTAGAGCGGCTTTTGACGGTGATGTCGTCGATGTAGCATTCTACTGTCTTGTGCAAGTGGTCTCTAAAGATGACGCTCATAGCTCTTTGATAGATGGCGCCAGCGTTCTTTAAGCCTAAAGGCATGACTGTGTAGCAGTATGTGCCAATTGGTGTTCGGAATGATGTATGCTTTTTGTTGTCAGGGAACATCTTGATTTGGTTGTACCCCGAGAAACCATCCATGAATGACATACGCTCAAAGCCGCATGTGTTATCGATCATGATGTCTGTGATAGGGAGAGGGAACTCATCCTTAGGACATGCCTCATTCATATTGCGAAAGTCGATGCAGATTCGAATCTTTCCAATCTTCTTGAGGACTAGTACTATATTGGCGACCCAGTCAGGATGCTATTTTTCACGAATGAAGCCGCTGGCTATCAGTTTGTTTACCTCGACTTCAATAGCATTCATGACGTTAGGACGGAACCGACGTTGCTGTTGCTTAACAGGTTTTGCGTCCGAACGGATGTTGAGTTTGTGAAGTACAATTTTGGGGTTCAGTCCTGGCATATCTTCGTAGCTCCAGGCGAACACGTCGATATATTCTCTGACGAGTTATAGCAGTGATTTTCGTTCTTCGTCGGTCAGATTCTTGCTGACGAAGATGGGCTTTGGAGAGGATTCATCACCGAGATCGACTTGTACAACCTCATCCTCGGTGGGAGGCTCTCTTTGTTCGAACCGCTTCTCCCACTGTGCATCTAGTTGTTGTACCCATGGCTCTAGCTCAAGAAGTTCGGGAATGTCTTCATGTTCTTCGTAGGCATCGGCAAGTGCCATATTGACGGACCAGACTTGCCTGAGCATGTCCCCGATGCTGATATCTGAATCGAAAGTGGGTGATCCTGTTGAGTGTGAATACCAGTCGCATTCCTTGTCTGAGCTTTTCGGTGTCGTCTCAGGTGTGACATAACCTAGCCCACATCTGTTTTTGTTGTAGTAATCTCGTAGTTTTCCTGCCGGGGCCGGCGATTGTAAGGGTAACCGCCGTCCGATGTCGTATTTTAAGCCTGGTGTAGTTTCCAAATCATATCCTTGTTTTTGCATAAAGTACTTGGATTGGGAACTATACAGATAAAGGGGCAATCTCCCGGTGTCGGGTTCGAGCTCAACTTTTTCTATCTTGAAGGGCTGTGGATCGTTCTTTCGGCCGAAGATGATTGGGTGATCCTCTCCTTCGATTATGCGGTAAGCGTCTTTCACTGGAGTAAGTTGGTTTGCGGTGTAGACATTTGTCACTTGTGTGTGCAGGTGAGTGCCTATACCGTGTTCCATAGAATACATTATACAGAGCTTATTAAGCTCGAGATAATTCAAAGATAGCCCTTTATTGATGAAGTAAGGTATCTTTTCCAGTGGGATTACATCATCTGCAGATGGAACATCAGTGTAAGAAGCTACATACTTGGCTAGCTCAGGTTCTTCTTCAGCTACTCTCTGTGTAAATACAGACTGAGCGGATGACTTGGGCAACTTGATTATCAGGGGCTCCATAGGTGGAGCAGAATGTGGAGTTGTTGGCATACTAGCTACCCCCAGTTTGGTGTTTGGTGCTGAGCGAGGAGTTTTTGGCTGGCTAGTAGTCCCTGGCTTGGTGCTCGGTTGCCGATTCATTCTGGGCAGACTAATTGTCATCGGCTTGACAGAGGGATTGAGCTTCCCTGTTTGTCGTTGGTTGACTTTAGGCAGCCTGATTGTCAGTGGCTCTGTCGTGGGTCTTAGTGCTTGGCCAGACCTTGGCAGTCGGATTATCATCTGTTTCTTCTGTGCAGAGAGGCTAATTGCGTCCTTATGCAGAGTGGCTGTAAGGGGCACAGTTATGCCAGGCTTGCGGGCTTGGAGGTGGATCGTCAGAGGTTCTTCTGATCTCATTGCTGCCTCAGTTTGAGCTTGAGTATTTCCTTCGGCAAGATACTTTTTTGACTTCTCGTACAAGCATGAATCTGAGTAGTAGGATTCGACCCCTTTAAAGGGATCGATGTCGACAAATTCTGTCCTCACAAGGCCGTGCTTGTCGACATACTTGAAGCACTGGTGCAGTATGGAAGGCACAATCATGTAATCATGTATCCTAGTACGCCCCAGAAGAATGTTGTAGGTAGTGTCCACATCTATGACATAACAGGTCACTTCTGACTGAAGGTCGCCGATTTGGCACTTTAGGCGAATCTTCCCGATCGGGTAGCTCCTGTCCGAATTGAAACCGCTGATAGCGGTGCTTGTCGGCGTCAGGCGATGCATTGGGATATGCAGATGGTGTAGTAGGCTCTTCGGGATGATGCTTATGGAGGACCCGGGGTCAATATGCATCCAATCGACCTTGATATCGCCAATGTACCCAATATAATACAGGGGGCGATCGTGCAGGTTGGTCTTGATAAGCATATCCTGCGGAGTGAAGACAATGTTGGGCATTGTCCCTGTGCAAGTGCTGTCCTGGAGATCTGTCGGCAAGTCCTTCCCGGTGAGATTGGACTGAGCCAGATATGTGTCGACATTCTAGAGTTCTTCGCTCAATGCGACGCGGACATCCTTGGAGAGCTTCAAGAGCTTGTATAGTGATAATTTGGCCGGTGTGTTGGCCAATTGTGCCAGGATGTCAAAGCTGTATGGCCTCTCCAGTCCATGAGGTGTCTATCTTCGGAGCGGCTTATCGAAGCGAGTCTCCTTCGGCCTAGGCTTGTCGGTCGTCGAAGGCTGTGGAGTTCCTGGAGCATCAGCAGCTGTCGGCTGACGATCTTCAGCCGAGTTACCCGGTGGAGGTTGGGTTTGTGCGCCGGAGCGGGTAACAACAGCAGTAGCTTCTTCGACCTCTGTCGAGATTGTGCGACATGATTTGACTTTCCCATTCTTCTTGCTGGTAGAGGTAGGTGCCGACTGAGTCACCTCAGGTACCAAGTCCAGATGGACCCACATGATCTCTCCCCGTGATGTAGTAAGGGGCACTAGACCAGCAGCTTGGTCTCGAGGAGGTGGAAGGTTAGAGACCTCCATCTTTGCTCTGGGATGGGTACTATTCCATCTTGAGTCTTTGTCGAAGGGAAGCTGCCAAATTATACTGACACCATATTGGCTGCCACGGTCACCTCTTCCAAATCAAGGGCCAGGGCCTTAGAATCGATGAGATATTGGATGTATCGCTTTAGCTGATAGCAGTCATGTGTAGCATGGTGAACATAGCGATGGTAATGGTAGTACTTGGGACTCTTCATATCTACAGGACGAGGCTCATGCCTGGAAGGAGGGAGCTGAATTCGTCCTCCTTGGATGAGCATGTCTAAGATGGGTTTAACATGGCCATCCTCGAAGGAGTAGGTCATCTGAGGCCACTGCTTTTCTGCTGGCATTGATTCGGGCTTTGGGGCTGTGTCGGCCACCATAACCTGCTTGCCCTTGTTTTGTCGGTTGTTGGAGGAACTACCACCGTTATTATTGTTGACGTTAGGGCGTTTGCCCTTGTCTTCCCCTTCCGAGATGTACAATCCCAGTTGGCGGGCTTTCTTCACCTTGTCTTCTGTGCTAGTGGCACTGATGATGAACGTCTTCCAATCCTTGAATGGACTTTCGCCCATCCAGAGGCTGATTGTCGGAAACAGTCTCCTTTGGCAAATTTCAATCAAGGAGGAATCAGGTGTCACGCCCCGATCCCACTAGGGTCGTTCGTCTTGCCTGGATCCCTGCGGGATCGATCGTCCTCGCTAAGGCGTGATGCCGTGCAAGCCTAAGTTGCACTTGCACAAGGCCATGTACCTGCACAAAAACAACTAGTCAAGCAAAAACACAAGCACGCACCCATTAGTTAAACAAAACACACGCACGCCTTTGTCACGCCCCGATCCCGCTAGGGTCGTTCGTCTTGCCTGGATCCCTGCGGGATCGATCGTCCTCGCTAAGGCGTGATGCCGTGCAAGCCTAAGTTGCGCTTGCACAAGGCCAGGTACCTGCACAAAAACAACTAGTCAAGTAAAAATACACGCACGCACCCATTCATTGCAGAAAACCAAATATTGGACACAGAGATTTGAAATAGAAATACTCATTTTATTGATAGCTTGATTGGAATACAAGTACAAAGCTTTGCGAACTCAGATTTGCCTTATAATTTGGCTACATGTTTTTTTTTGAAACACTCTTTTGAAATTAGCCACAATGCCCATACATGATATCCCTTTATTATAAGCTGGAATTGAACGACACCTTCAGAAGGAAAAGAAACTTGAAACTGGACTGGAATAAAAAGTAAACTTCGAGGCGATCCACGAGCTCTACTGGGCTAGATGAGCTTCGGTGCCTCACTTGATATCCCCCTGTCTCCTTTTGCTTTCTGAAAAGCATGCCCACAACGTTGGTCAGCACACATCATGTACTGGCGAGCGGTTTTTGGCCGAACTCGCAAATCTCTGCACTAAATCAATATATTGAGCTAACATTTACTAGTGATCTTTCTACTTGTCTAGGTTCTTTTTAACAATTCATAAGAACATGACAGTAGAATATATCATAGCAACTTACCATCGTCGGCAGTCATCCCTGCAAAAAACCACGTTAGCACAATTTGCATAATGAGTAATTCATGATTCATTCTTGCAGATATTGAAGTTGTCATTCGGGTCATGCAGGTGGACTATTCTATATGTTGGTCCATAGGTTTTCTCCATGATTAGCCGCTGTGACTCTTTGGTTCAGCTCGTCGCTAAGGACTCAGATCGACTCCCATTTTTACATGGAGGCCCTAATCTCTCCTAGGCCGAGCGGTTCCAGGTGCCCCCAGATACCATCCGAGAGACAAATGTTTCCTTGTATACAAGTTGTCCGAGACCAAATACATGCTTTAGCCGTTCTATCAGATGAGACACATTTAGACTTATGCACAGATATACGACACGTTTGATTCGTGCCTTCAGGTTCTTTTTAACACGTACAAGTTCGTCTGTACATGTCTACATTTTCAAGCATACTGATGACAAGCAGATGATCATTCTTATTGAGCAGATCGAGTAGCAACACATATTCTAGCATTTGATTCAATTCAATTATCTTCTCTTATCTTTTGTGGATGTGGTATCGTTGATCATTGGGACAAGGCAACAGAATGGACTAGAGATCATTTTTCTTAGGCGTACAGATCAATGTTTATTCGGTTGAAGCAACTCACTGAGATGAATCTTAGTAGAAAGAAGGAGGGACTTCACGCATCGTTCACGAACAATTCACGCGCCCTACATTGGCACCAACAGTTGATTAGCATACTTCGTCTCTTTCTCTCAAGATTCGGAATGAATGCGAAATGCGATGAAAACGAACAATAAAAACCAATCATTGAAAATCAACACGAAAACGCATTTATCAAAACCAAGCAGCGAGAGAAAACATTCAGCAAAACTCTTGGATTCATTTCAATAGAAGCCAATCCATCAATTGGAAAGGTTCATTGCATTTCATCCGTGATCAATCGATATCGGCAAAGGTTTCACCAAATACTCAGTTTATGACTGAGTCAACAAGTCGTAGGTATTACATAGTGGACCGCAAGGAGAGGGGCACTACATAATAACCCACCGAGAAAAAGTTTTGTCCTCAAAACTTAAGATACAAACTCACCTCCACTTGTGTTGCATTCTGGATCAAGCAACGTGGAGAGATTATAGACGCGCGCATTAGTCCGCTGTGGCTGGTTGTTTTCCTCATTGTCCTGCCTCTGCAGTTCCAACATTCTCATGATCCGTTCTACCGGATCGGTCGAGCCAGATGGACGAGGATGAGCCATTTCTCTACAAAATAGTATAACTTCTGTCAGTCTCATAAAATATTATGGACTTATTGTATGGGGCATTGGTTTTCATAACTCAAAATTGGGACACTTTTTGAAAGCCGTCAAAGTACTTTATATACTTTTCGAAAACGATATTTGCAAGAGGCCAAGGACGTAAACCTGGCTCTGATACCACTTTGTCATGCCCCGATCCCGCCAGGGTCGTCCGTCTTGCCTGGATCCCTGCAGGATCGATCGTCCTCGCTACGGCGTGATGTCGTGCAAGCCTAAGTTGCGCTTGCACAAGGCCATGTACCTGCACAAAAACAACTAGTCAAGCAAAAACACACGCACGCACCCATTAGTTAAATAAAACACACGTACGCCTTTGTCACGCCCCGATCCCGCTAGGGTCGTCCGTCTTGCCTGGATCCCTGCGGGATCGATCGTCCTCGCTAAGACGTGATGCCGTTTAAGCCTAAGTTGCGCTTGCACAAGGCCTTGTACCTGCACAAAAACAACTAGTCAAGCAAAAACACACGCACGCACCCATTAGTTAAATAAAACACACGCACGCACCCATTCATTGCAGAAAACCAAATGTTGGACATAGAGATTTGAAATAGAAATACTCATTTTATTGATAGCTTGATTGGAATACAAGTACAAAGCTTTGCGAACTCAGATTTGCCTTATAATTTGGCTACATAATTTTCTTTGAAACACTCTTTTGAAATTAGCCACAATGCCCATACATGATATCCCTTTATTACAAGCTAGAATTGAACGACACCTTCAGAAGAAAAAGAAACTTGAAACTGGACTGGAATGAAAAGTAAACTTCGAGGCGATCCACGAGCTCTACTGGGCTAGACGAGCTTCGGTGCCTCACTTGATATCCCTCTGTCTCCTTTTGCTTTCTGAAAAGGATGCCCACAACGTGGGTCAGCACACATCATGTACTGGCGAGCGGCTTTTGGCCGAACTCACAAATCTCTGTACTAAATCAATATGTTGAGCTAACATTTACTAGTGATCTTTCTACTTGTCTAGGTTCTTTTTAACAATTCATAAGAACATGACAGTAGAATATATCATAGCTACTTACCATCGTCGGCAGTCATCCCTGCACAAAACCACGTTAGCACAATTTACATAATGAGTAATTCATGGCTTACAGATATTGAAGTTGTCATTCGGGTCATACAGGTGGACTATTCTATATGTTGGTCCATGGGTTTTCTCCATGATTAGTCGCTGTGACTCTTTGGTTCAGCTTGTCGCTAAGGACTCAGATCGACTCCCATTTTCACCTGGAGGCCCTAATCTCTCCTAGGCCGAGCGGTTCCAGGTGCCCCCAGATACCACCCGAGAGACAAATGTTTCCTTGTATACAAGTTGTCCGAGACCAAATGCATGCTCTAACCGTTCTATCAGATGAGACACATTTGGACTTATGCACAGATATACGACACGTTTGATTCGTGCCTTCAGGTTCTTTTCAACACGTACAAGTTCGTCTGTACATTTCTACATTTTCAAGCATACTGATGACAAACAGATGATCATTCTTATTGAGCAGATCGAGTAGCAACACATATTCTAGCATTTGATTCAATTCAATTATCTTCTCTTATCTTTTGTGGATGTGGTATCGTTGATCATTGGGACAAGGCAACAGAATGGACTAGAGATCATTTTTCTTAGGCGTACAGATCAATGTTTGTTCGGTTGAAGCAACTCACCGAGATGAATCTTAGTAGAGAGAAGGAGGGACTTCATGCGACGTTCACGAACAATTCACGCACCCTTTATTGGCACCAACAGTTGATTAGCATACTTCGTCTCTTTCTCTCAAGATTCGGAATGAATACGAAATGCGATGAAAGCGAACAATAAAAACCAATCATCAAAAACCAATACGAAAATGCATTCATCAAAACCAAGCAGCGAGAGAAAACATTCAGCAAAACTCTTGGATTCATTTCAAT
This sequence comes from Iris pallida, assembly GCA_029216955.1. Lineage (NCBI taxonomy): Eukaryota > Viridiplantae > Streptophyta > Magnoliopsida > Asparagales > Iridaceae > Iris > Iris pallida. The sequence continues at coordinate 3,247,814 of JANAVB010021399.1, forward strand.
AGAAGCCAATCCATCAATTGGAAAGGTTCATTGCATTTCATCCGTGATCAATCGATACCGGCAAAGCTTTCACCAAATACTTAGTTCATGACTGAGTCAACAAGCCGTAGGTATTACATAGTGGACCGTAAGGAGCGGGGCACTACATCAGGGTTGCCGGAAGGCAGCTTCATTACGGTTTGACGAAACCGTTCGATATAATTTCTTGTTAGCTCCTTTTCTTCCTGAACAACGTCCATAAGAGTGGACATTATCACGTCTTATCCTACTTTATAGAACCTCTCTAGGAACATGCTTTTGAAGACGGTGAAGGAGTGGATGCAATTGTCCGACAAGTTGCGGTACCAGTCGAAGGCGACCCCTTCCAAGGCTCCGATGAACAACCGCGTAAGGATGGCATCATCATGGGGCAGATGGTCGGTTGTGACTTCGAAGTAGGTGATGTACCTGCTTGCAGATGTCTTCCCGTCATATGGATTGATGTGGAATGGTTTATATTTTGGTGGGAAAGGAATATCTCTCCACGCAGCAGGATACGGTTGTCGTATCCTGAGGTCCTGGCAGGTTTCTCGGGCTTGGAACATGGCCCGGAGCTCCTGGACCTCTCTTCTTGCCTCTCTGGTCTCGTCTGCAGTAGTAGGAGCCGACATTTCAGGAGGATTATCGCCCGGGTTTGGTGCAGCTGAGTTCGAGTCCGTATTGACCGCAGGATCCAAGCTTGTTTGGCCAGGCGTCCTTCCTTGCAAAGTTGGAAGGGCCGCTTTGATCTTGTCCACGGACTTGACCAAAGCATGCAGTATGGCCTCCAGAGTGTCGATGCACTGGCGATCACTGGGACCCTCTTGGTTGCTGTCCGTCTTAAATACCGTCCTTATATGATGAGAGATGGAAGGAACGATAGAGGACGTGCCCTCTGAGTCGTACCCTCGTACAGAGAAGTCGTCGGGGTATGTGGGAATGTTCTTCTCTAGTTCGGACTCAGAAAAAGTGGTACCCCCAGCTTCAGAGCTTGCCTCGTCTTGAGAATTGTGGACGTCCTCGGGGACGTCAGGATCTGCTGCATCTGTTAGGTGAACCATTTCCCCTAGTCTATTTTTTTGAAACATCGGGTTGTTGTGGATGTTTGGAGGAATGCTACCCCTGGCTCCAGTGTCTCCCATAGATGTGGACGAATCTTCCAATGTGGCAGATTTTGTCTTTGAGCGGGTACCTTGGTAAACTCCTCTTGCAACGGTGGTAGACAACCATTTAGAAGAAATTTTCTTGGTTATGCCGGTTAAAATTTTTGGACTGGAGACATTTGTTTTCTTCCCTCTTTCGCTGCCAGGAATCTTCAGGGCAGAATTACAAGAGGCGACGAGAAGTGCCTCGTCTTCTGAGCTTGGATGTTGCAGTCTTTGGAAGATGGACCGTCAGTCCTTTTATGCTACTGTCTTGTTGCAGCAACAGTTGACTATGACTTGGGTGCATTGATGTCCTTGACAGGACTCGTTGCACATCAAATCTTTATCTCTTTTCTTGTACTTGTGAAGAACTATATTGCACAAATTACCCGATTTGTGAGTCCAGGATTTTTGAGCACATGAACGAGTTGGCCTCCTGTCTGCTCCCTGATGTGGGGGTCGCACGAGTACTTGCCCCTGAGCGTTGTTGGGAGATTTTCGATGACTATCCCGTTCGTCGGCTGCCGGGGGCTGGACGCGGATAGTTTTATACAACTTTCCATCAGGGGCCCGCGTAATAGTCAGCGGGACGCCTTTATAGTCAGAAGTTGGGGCAACCGGCTGAGCTAGTAGAGCCTGTGCTGCCCAAGGCTTCCTCTTTCTTACGCCTGAGAGTGCGTAGTAGGAAGAGTCCAAGCTGGTTACAACAGAGTCTGGCATATGCTCTCGAGAGTCTTCGTGGTCAGGCCCGTATGAGAGGCGGTCAAAGACTGATCGTGAGCCACATGGGGTAAATAATATGCGGCTAGAATTGGTGGCCATACAGGCTGTCTGCATGCGGCTGGTATGTGTGGCCGTACAGGCTGTCTGTATGCGGCTGGTATGTGTGGCCGTATGACCTTTCTATATGTGGCTAGGAGTCGTGGCCGTGCAGGCTGTCTGCATGCGGCTGGAAGTTTCGGCCGCATGAGTTTTCTCCATGCGGTTGACAGTTGCGGCCGTATAAGCTTTCTCCATGCGGTTGGCGCCCTTATGCGGCTTGGATTGCACAGAGTTCCTCTTTGCCCCTGCAAGTCCAGCATCATATTATTTTTTTCTGCCGGACTTGGGGATAGCAGAGTCCTCTGTGGTCTGAAGTGGGGCCGCATGCGAGACTTCTCCGCTGTCTTGGGCAACAAAGAGTACTTCTTCGAGAGCTTGGGGAGGAGCAAATGATTTGGGTCTCCACTCCCTGCAGGCCTTCTTTGTGCGGGCTCGCTGCTGGACCGGGCCAGCGCTCCCGTCGGAGAGCATTTCTTCAAACGCCTGCTGGTCAAACCGGGCGACCAGTACTGTTGAGTGGAGCCAAGTTTGGCTGCGTCTGATTGCGTCACCAACTCCTCAGCCGTGGAGAAGTTAGTCCCCAGCAGAGTCGTCATCGTGTTTTCCATTGATTATAAAAGAACAGAATAATTATATGGGAGGACTGGACTTTTACTTCACAATACAAACTCGCTTATACAAAGAAAGCCTAGGGACGAAAACCTAGGTACAACAATCTAAGTACGATTGTTTAGTTTAGATTCTGGGGGGTGACGGTAGAGGCTCGGGAAAGCGACGGCCGCTCTGCCTTACTCCTTGGACGATGAGACGTAGCCTTGGCTCCGGTGAAGAACTGCTCTCAAGATGGAAAGACTCTTCTGTGCGCGCCTTTGTCTCTCTGTGTGTCCAGCCAGGTGGGGAGGATCTCCTTTGTAAGGGAATGGCACCTTGCTATATTTTTTTTTCTGTTTTTGATCGGGGGATCTTTTGCAAGGGAATGGCACCTTGCTATTTATAGGATTGGGGTGTGATCATTAGGGTTTGCAATAATTGTCCTTTGAAAAGTTGGCGGCCAATCATCTGGGCCATTGACTCTTGATTGCGCCAAATCTGTATGGTCAATTAATGCGGATTGTCATGAATCTTTGGAAGCTTGGATCTCCTGCCACGTGTTCAATTTGCTTTAATTACAACAAATCTGATTCAATTTGAGTAATAATGGTGATTGTACTAAATCTGGTTGTCAGGATTTGCGAGCAGCCATAGCCACGAGGGGATAAGACAGCCACGTGTCTCAATTTGTCATGAGTGGGATGCCTTGACGGAGTCGCATGAACGCGTTCTCTAAATGATCCGCATACGGGTGGTCCCCCACGACCCTAGCCGTATGAAGCTAGCGACCGCATGAAGGTAGTAGCCGTATGAAGCGAACAGCCGTATGAAGCGGGCAGCCGCATGAAATTGTCAGCCGCATGAAGCGAGCAGCCGCATAAAGCGGACAGCCGCATGAAGCGGGTAGCCGCATGAACGGACAGCCGCATGAAGCGGGCAGCTGCATGAAGCGAGCAGCCGCATGGGGATGGCAGCCGCATAAGGGTGACAGCGTATAGGTGTTGCAGCCGCAAAGGTGTTACAGCCGCATAGGGAACTTTGGAGTCGGTGGATTATGTCAGCTACAAAAGATTTTCTCCTTTTCCCTAGGAACACGCCATCATGCCAGAGCCATTAATGTGACTTTATGTCAGAGCTGTCAGTTGTCAGAGCTGCCATCCGGGTATTGAATGCGGTAATTGCTATGGCCAGCTGTAGGGGAGAACTGTTTAGGGCCACGTGGCTATTTTTCTGAGCCGCATAGAGCTATCCGAGCCGTTTGAAGCTCTAGAGGACTTTGAACCGCATGAGTTTCCACTGGATTTCTGAGCCGCATAAGGATCCTTCTGTTGGAGCCGCATGGGCTTTTCTTTGTTCTTTTCCATGCTTCTACACTTATCAGTTTAGGAATTTCCATTTAAGGGGAGCTAATCCTCCAAACCCAGAAACAATTCTCCTCGTGAGCCATCACAGATTTTCACGCCACCCTTCTTCTCCACGCTGATCCCAGACGCCCCTCTACCTACTGTTCGGGTCGCCACTGACCGTCGGGGCCAACACCACCTGCACCAGCGGTACCGTCCAATCTCCGATGAGCCACCGTCCGCAACAGCACCCTGTTACCGCACCAACAGAACCTCTCGACCGTCACCACCGCAAACATCAACATCACCGACCAACAAATCGTCACCACCATCATGGCCTATATCTCTGACTCCTCCTCGCCCATACGAGCACCTGCACAATCCCCACTGCCAACATCATCATCTCTACCACCCTGCCATCCACGACCTCCGGTCGTGCATCACCACCCAACCGGCCATACCCTTGTCCTCCATACAAAAGAAAACCCCCACTTAGCTCCTTGAGCTACAAAACACCTCTTCCCCGTCGAGCCTCTCCACCGGTGATGGGCCTCGAACAGTTGAATGCTCCAACGTACGAACCTCACACAGAGTCGTGCTCCTTCCGGTCGCCGTGGACACGATCCGCCAATCCACTGGCCGAGACCTCCTCCTCTCGCCTTGAGCTCACCGTCGACGTCCTTCCTAGCCGGACCACCTGCACGCCATCAACCGGTCCGCCTCCATCCGCCCTGAACTGTTTGACATTCAACCGCGCCGCACCAGGCGAGTGCCCTTGTCCGGATGCCGCAGATCCGACCCCAGCCCCGTCGGATCCACAGCGAGCAGTCCTCCTTTGAGCTTGGCGCAGCCCTCCCCGCACGTCGAGACCGTGTAGCGCCAGCCCCGGTGCCCCGGCTCTTCGACGAGTCACCCGCGTTCGGTCTCCCACTTCGCCGCCTTCTACAACGCCGTCCCGACCCAATATCAGTGAGATCCCTCTTCACTCTCTCTCTCTTCTGACCTCTTTTCTCTTCTAGATTTAAACTCTCTCTCTCGTTTTTCTATGGAAGAGAGCAACAACAACATATATTTGGTTGTCTTTCCTTTTCTTTTAATTTCTTTTTATTTTTGTTTTGTAAGCCTTGAGTTTTATTTTGGTCTTAAGGTTAGGACATTGGGCCCAATTAATGGGCTGGGATTTAAACCTTGGGTTTATTTTCTTAGGCAATTATTTAGTTAATAATTGGGCAGGGTTATGGACCCCGGGCTATCATTGATTAAATAATACTTTTTGACCTAGAATTGGTGTAAAAATAGAATTTAGTTATTTAATGATGATTTAGATTTTTGAATAAAATGTTGATATCATTAAATTAATAATTTAGGGCTTATCTATTATACATTATTTATGGGCTTGGGCTTTTGTCATTAATTAGATCTTTGTATGATAGGATTATCTAGTTAGGTAGACTTATAAATATGGTTTTGTATTTAGATAGAGAGTATATATTCTGAATATATATATTTTCTTATCAAACTTTACGTACTTGAAATGGGCCTCGAGGTAGTATTATGAAATTTCAAAACAAGTTTATATACATATTTCTAAGGGAATCATTTATAAGTATATTTTCTAAATATATTTTTTCTAATTAAATAATTACATTTTCCTTAAGTTAGAAATCTTCCTTAAATTATTAGATTATCGTAGCTAATCACGTTCATATTTCTTTTGCCAACTTGGGACTTCCTCGTGCTTACCCTAGCAATCAGACAATCCTAGACTCAATGGGACTACCAGTTTCACCAGCTAAGGACTTCAGGCGAGTACATCTCTGATAGTTTTTATATTTGATTATCTCTATGATTATTGTAGGTAGTAGTATTTTACATTGATATCCTGTTGATTCTTGACACGATATTACACGAGATAATAGTTATGGATTCTTTACATGTTGTTCGTGACCAATTTATTATCGTGTTTGTGACCTGTTTGGATCCATGAGTACTGGTCTGGCAGGGAAATACTCTAGACATGTAAACAAACCCAAATTATTCGTGCCTAAAAGCAGTCGCACACCTCACGTACGGCGTGTCGGATCTTATTCTTGCCTAATAGCAGTCGCACATTTCATGTGCGGGTTGTCGGATTTAGCCTTAGCCGTTTATATGTCGAAGTAGTATTTCAACTTACTAGATAGGTACAGTGTCTGGTTCTACAGTATACATTGCTAGTTACAGGTCTACTCTATTTTCGTACTCATTTGCCTTGTTCACCATGCTCAGTTTATGTTATGATTCTATACTTGTCTTTTCGTCGTGTATTTCAATATTATTTACAGATTTATGGATTTTGTCATTTATTGATTCTGTTGTGAGATTGTACTCGTTCCATTCTTGACTGGAAACCAACATTTTTCAGGTTTAGCCGCGACCACTCTTAGCATTGGGAAGGCTTGGGTATGCTGAGGTCAACCTAGAAATAGATAACAGTTGTATCATTTTCATTAATTGTGAGAACTTTATAATTTCTTTAATTTTAAATATTGTAAATGTTGTAATAAATTTAGAAATATGAATAAGCAAAAAAGTTTATTTTGAGCAATTATTTTTTGCGGGCTTGACAGCGTTCTACCGTCGACTCTGCGGCGTAGGCTTGCTTGGACACGTCTCGTATCCGAAAAGCGGGTGCGGGTCATGACAAATAATTATCAGTTATATATAATATGCAAAAATTATATAATTCATGTTAAAAATAAATATATTTTAACCTTGAAGCGCGCAAACCAGTAGGCCTTCCTCTCATCCGGAGCATCAGAGTAGTTTATCCAAGTGTAACGCCCCAGTCCCAAAATACTTGGGACTAGATACGTATCATGCCAGCCGTATAGTATATATACGTAAGCTGTGAAATGCAGTAGAACCATAACTATCTCATCCACACAAAATAAAAAGATATCATATAATGATAATAAATTTGCTTGATACAAATATGTTGGGCGGAGACAAATCCACTACCAACAAAGTAAGGAAAATACATGGAAAATGAAATGAGTTTGACGGTTGAAGCGAAGACGACCAAAATACAATCATCCTCGAAGAGATAGTGACGATCATGGCCACGGCTAGAACACCTGCGAAAGATAAGAACACACACCTGACGAGATAACCAGGTCCTCAGAGGGACGTAACAAGACACAAAATATCATTCCGATAAAATGAATAATAAAGCTCAACAGAAAAATATGCATAAGTAAAAGTTTCTAACCATTCTATGTGATATGCACTTTGAGGACAACGTTCTACGCAGGGGCTGTAACGGATTCACGTAAGCAAGTAATAGAGAGTGGCCGTCAAGTAGCGCTCATCCGAGTCACTATCGGCCCTGGACAGAAGATAGTGCTCATAAGAGTCACCCTCGGTCCAAAATGTGTGTAAAAAAATAAATGTAGCCCCTACGCTAATAACTGTCCCCTCCCCCCCAATAATACAATACATGTGTCGACTCCACGACACTGTTTAATCCTTAATAAATGCTAAGTCTTCTATATCATCTATTGGCAGTTATATCCTAACGTACGGCCTGTACGCACCAATGATCAGTCAGCACGCAAGTCCGCATCTACATGCGACTCACAACTCACACACAATTCGTGACACATCGTGACAGTTTATGAGATGCTCTAAACATATGGTAGTCCCTTAACTCTAAGCCAATTGTATAAGGTATAATAATTTGCATCTATATATAGTTTTGAAAGAACAACATAAAGAAAAGCATACATGATATTGAGCAAGAAATTAAATAGTAAAGGCAAGGTGTCTTGCCTGGTGTGTCGCCTGGTATGGTGCGATGATCGAGATGTCATGTTCTATCCAATAGCCGAGGTCCATGCGAACATGGCCTAAATTCGCGAGAAAAATAGAAACGTGTGAGTAGTCGTGGTCAATGACGATAATGAAAAGGAGTTTTGGAAGTAAACGAGTAATTACCCTATTTTTAGAAAGTGATATTTGTAATACTTTAGAAACCATATTTGCTAGTAAAAATAAATTTGTAACTATTTGAAAGATATAGAAAATTTTAGTTAGGCTAAAATTTGCAAGTTTGTAAAAATACCTTTTATAAATAAAAAATATAGATTGTTTAGGCCAACCTTGCCGAACATATATTTTGCTAAATACTTCTAATTTAGAAAGACTTCTTAGTGGAGTATTTAAGGAAATTTTGTCAAATTAATTTAAAATAGATAAAATATAACATAGTAAAATTTTAGATTTTTCAACTAAACTTTTGAAATACTTATATGGATAAGCCTAAAACAACATTTTGTTATACAAAAATACTTTAAGGTGTATTTTTATTTAATACTATTAGTTATATTATACAAAATACAATTACTGTATAGGTAAAAATAAGTAAAAATTATTTGCTCTATTGACTGTTTTGTTTTGTTTCTACAGGAAATAATAATAATAATAATAATAATAATAATAATAACAACACTAATAATGATAATAATAATATTAATAATATTAATAATATAACCCTGCTTCTCCTTAGAGGAGAGAGAAGGTTAAGAAAAATAAAAAAACATTGAGTAGTAGAAGAAGAGGGAAAGGGGAGTGGTGGAAGGAGGCTCCCGGAGGACGAAGGTTCCGGCGGGACGCGGTCGGCGGGACGCGAGCGGTCGGCGGACCGCAGATAGGAGGCCGGTCGTGGTGACTTGCACGGCTGTCCGCGCGGCGAAGGGGGTTTCCGGAGGCGACGGCGAAGGAGGTTTTCCAGTGAGCGCGGCGGCTGCCGGACGGTCGCACAAAGGAGGACGCTTCGTCGGACCGACGGACGGTAGGCTCGGGTCCAGCGGATGGGTCAGGCTGATACGGCGGCGCTATGGTTTGGGCGGCGCACTCCGGGCGGCGGAGTTCGGAGAGCGCTGGGGCCGCGCTGTCCTCTGGTGGTGGCGGGGAGAGCGGGCGACGCGGGCCGGCCTGCGCGGAGTGATGCGGCGACCGCACGGCTCTACCGGACCGGGTCGTAGGGGCGGGGCTGCCGCAAGGAGTCCCGCTGGCGGTGAGTGCGCTGGGGAAGCATTGGGACGTGACGGCGGATCCGCGGAGCGTGCTGGACTGGTGGTCAGGCGGCATTCTCCGGATCTGGAGACTATACGCGGGCGCGGCGACCACGACGAGGATGTGGTGACGTCGAGGTGAGGTTTTCTACTGCCCTTTTTCCTTTGGCTGTGGTTTTGGTGATGAGCGGGTATTGGCGGTGGTGGTCATGGTGTTGTTTTGGGGAACATATGCCGGGAAGAGGAGGAGGAGATAATATCGATGATGGTGAACGACGATGGTGGCGGAGGTCAGGTTTAATTCGGTGGTTGTCGTCGTATTCGGGGACGGGTGACGGTGAAGCTGGTGGTTCTGGTGTACATGGGGGTGGCGACGTGGAGGTGAGAGGGAGTTCGATCGCTGGAAGGCGAGGTGGTGGTTGTAATGATGGTATTAGGGAATTTGGCCGGGAGTAGGTGGCGGCGGTGTATTGGAAGACTATGGAGGTGATGATCGTATGTCGGGATTGTCGACACGGAGGTGGATGTGATGTATATGTAATTAAAATTAATGGAGGAAGGGATATACACAGACACGATGCACATGCACCTTTGTTGAAAATTTTGGATGGTAGAGTTTATGGAGGAGTACCTGCCTATATATTGGATGTAGGAATACCCATTGGATAAGGATTAGGTTTTGTTTAAACCAAATTAGATAATTTAAATTAACTCAATAATCAAATCCAAATTCAAATTAAATTCCAAATTTAAAACTAGATAATCTAAACTAAATTTAAGTATAAATTCTATCTTTAAACTATTTAAATTAAATCCATAAAATCAAATCGAGATTTAAAACGGCCACAATAATTTTCAAATATATTTTCCAAAAATATCAATAATAATAATTTCGAAAATAATACATATTTTTAAATATCTTTTTGAATAACAAAATACTAATATTAATTAATTTCGAAAATAGCCTTATATATGAAATTTAAATTTATGCACCTCATATGCAATGAAACATAGTTTTCTAAAATAAGTTTTGGAAATTTTCCAATGCGACGCATTTTACCATTTTAAGTAAGCAAAAATACTTTTTATTTATTATTTGAAAAACCAAGATTTTTAAAATAAAATATTTTTATAAAAATATGTACCTCGCACATATTCGCCCTCGACGAGGCATATGAAAATATTGAGTTCATACGCGACGTATAATACGGCTATGCGACGTACAAATACCAAGTAAAAATTTGAAATACTCAATTTATATAAAAAAAAATTTAAGTAGAAATTTAGGGAGTTTATACCAAGGACCACCATAACTAGTCCTCAAGAAGTGGCATAGGCGTCTCTGTACCGACGGGGGACGATATCTATACAGACATATTATATTCATGAAAAAATTTCATTTATGATAAATACAGGAAAAAATGATAAAACAAAACACTTACTTTGTACCGTCGACCCAGATCTCCGTCCTCGTCTCCTCCGAAGATGCGCATGCATCATCTGCCTGATACTGGTCGGTCATCGGCCCAGCACCCTCCATCTGCTCATCTGTCTCCATCGTCGTATCAGCAGGAGGAACGCTAGACGACGGAGCAGTCCCAGGCCTGGAACTACTCGTCCCAGTAGATAAGCCACGTAGCGTCGGGGCAGACGGAGGTACTGTCCGATACACAGGAGTACTGGGCGACGAGGATCCAGAGCCGGTACCAGTAGGAGGTACCGAAGGAGTACCCTATCCTCTGCTAGTACCAGTACCCTGTGCCCCACGTTGGGACATGTGGAACGATCCGCGACGACCTGTCATACCTGATAACAACATATGATGAGATACAACAAATAATAGTACATTAGAAATATAAAAGTATAACAACGACAAGATAATAACCAAGACAACATATGATGATACATTTTACAAGAAACATCTAAGGCCAGATAGTATATTCTACAAGAAACATCTAAGTTCAGATATTACATTCTACAAGAAACATCTAAGTCCAGATAGTACATTCTAAAAGAATCATCTAAAAAATAAAAGTACATCTCTTTCAATCATCTTCAAAATATTCATCTTTTTTGTCTTCCTCGACCGCATCTTCCTCTTCCTCCTCCTCCTCATCTTCAGTTTCATCTTCGCCTTCGTCGGCTTCGCCTTCCTCTTCGAATAATTCTACATCTTCTACATTAGTCGTGTAATGCGTAACTTTCGTGGAGTCCACATCAACAAAATTGGTTACAAGAGGTAGCTCGTCCTCCTGATAAGCTTTTTTTGTCAACATCAAAAGTATCTCTAGCTTTAGTCTTGCATACTGCCCACCAGTCAGACTTCGTTGCTCCCCGTTTCGGATAAGCTGTGAAGTACACGAACTGAGCCTGAGTTGATAGGATAAATGGTTCGTAGTCTTGATATCTACGCTTGTAGTTTATATCCACACGACCATGCTTGTCAATTTTCCAACCTTGATTTTTAATCGGATCGAACCATTCACACTTGAGCAATATGATCTTTGCTGTTTCTCTGCCATAATTATATGTCAACTCCACAATCTCTCGCAAGATGCCAAAGATATTATTTTCTGGATCGACGTCTTTGTAGTTCGAAGATTTGATACAGAAATAACTATTTTTCGTGGAATCAAGATCCAGGAAGCTGTCTCTTATCGGAGCATTTGTCGACTTGAACCTAAAGCCATTGACACAGAAACTTGGCCATATTTTAACAAAAGTAATTGGTTCATTGGCAAGAGTTCTAATTAATTCAATCTTTGGTGAAATTAGACGATCGACCTGAATACTAAAGAAGAGACAGTAAGTTTTTTATTGCACAGTTACATTAGAAGAGGCCAGTAATTACCGAGTTGCTTACATATTCGTTCAACCAAGAAAGAAAATTACGTCTCATTTCTTGTTCTAATGCTTCGTCTATTAGGTAGGGTCTAACCGACCTCAACTCATCATTACATGTGCTGAAAAACAACGAAGCAACCGCCGATTAGTACAATAATATTAGCTTATACTATTACATTGAGATGACGTAAACTCATCATTAATTACTTACCCCTCTAGCTTCTCCATTTCATCCTCGTCGCAATTGAGTAATATATACAACTGAACAGACCTTAGCTTTTTGTCATTCAAATATCTTTTCTTTATTTTCCCCGAAGGCTTTCCAGACGCATTGAATACTTTCAGTATTCCATTATTAGATTCTTGATATGATCCATCGTCGTTTCTCGGAGCCCTCGTTCTATTCGTAGGAACATGAGGTTTGAAATACGTCGAGCAGAAGTTTGTAATCTCCTCAAGAATATAGGCTTCACAAATAGAACCCTCGACCCGAGCCTTATTTTTTACCTTACTATTTAGGTGGTTCAAATACCGCTCAAACGGGTACATCCACCGATAACCGATGGGCCCACCAACACGTGCCTCGTAGAAAAGATGAATTGGCAAATGCTTCATGGAGTCGAAGAATCCAGAAGGAAATACCTTCTCGACCTTGCATAGTATTGCCGCAATATCATTCTCCTGCTTTTCTAGACGATCGACGAGCAACTTAGTAGAACAAAGATCTCAGAAGAATATGCTAAGCTCGGTCAATGGATCCCAAACAACTTGGGGTAAGAATTCCCAAAATGCAATCGAAATTAACCTCTCCATGAATACGTGACAATCATGGCTCTTCATACCTGTCAGTTTATTCTCGTTGAGGTTGACGCATCTTCTCAAGTTTGAATCATACCCGTCTGGAAATTTCAGACCTAGAATCCACCTATAAAGTCTGACTTTATCCTCCCTTCTCCAGTGAGAAAATTGCCTTAGGCGGCTTCAGCTTCCCATTCCCCTCCTCTATCAAATACAATTTAGGACGCCTACATATTTCTTCCAAGTCCAATCTAGCCTTTGGATTGTCTTTCGTCTTCCCCTTTACGTCCATTACAGTAATAATTATGTTATCAAACACATTCTTCTCGATATGCATGACATCAAGGTTATGTCTAATCAGATTGGTGCTCCAATATGGCAGATCCCAGAATATACTCCTCTTCGTCCAATTATGAGTGCGACCAAATCCGTCACACTTGTAGCCCGTAGTAGGCTCTTCAATAGCCCTTGGTAAATCTTTTACCTCTTCCCATATCGTGTATCTGGGCCACCTTGGCAGGGGACTAGCCTTCTCCATAATGCCAGCACGAAAAGCATTCATGTTCCTCTGGTACGGATGATCCTTCGGCAGGAATTGTCGATGACAATCGAAGAAGCACGGTTTGCCTCCGTATTTCAAACGGAAAGCCTTAGTACGGTCCATGCAATACGGACATGAAAGACGACCATGCGTGCTCCATCCAGATAATATACCATAGGCCGAAAAGTTGTTGATGGTCCACATAAGTGCTGTCCGCATCTGAAAATTTTGATTTCTAGATACATCGTACGTGTTGGAACCTACTTTCCATAGCTGATTCAATTCATCAATCAATGGTTGTAAATACACATCGATGTTCCTTTTCGGATTGTTCGGACCTGGGATAATAACGGTGAGGAACATATACGGAGTCTTCATGCACATCCAAGGCGGTAGATTGTACGGAGTGACGATCACAGGCCAACACGGATACTGGGATCCCGAAAGTCCGAATAGGGTAAAACCATCGGAGTAGAGACCCAATCTGACATTACGCGGATCAGAAGCAAAATTTGGATACTCTCGATCAAAGTACTTCCATGCTTCTCCATTAGATGGGTGATCCAACACTCCTTCCGTCTGTTCTCGCTTATGCCAACTCATGTTTTCTGCAGTTTGCTTCACCATAAACAACCACTGCAATCGCGGCGTCAACGACAAGTAGTGCATCGAATCGGTAGGCTTCCTTTCACCGACAGACTTTTCTCTACCACTGCCCTTGTAGCGATCAACACCAAAAAATTTACAGGCGTCTTCATCCTTGTCGTCTTTGTAGTAAAATATGCACCCGTTGCGACATGCATCGATTTTCTTATATCTCGTCCAGAGTGATCTCACCATCCTCTTAGACCAGTAAAAGTCTTTAGGAAACTTAGCACCCTCAAGAAATATTTCTTTAATCAACTCCATAAGTCGGTTGTAGCAATCTTACGACATATTAAAATCGGACTTGATGCTCAACAATCTTGTAACCACCTCCAACGGTGAATGATCCTCACAAACAGGATATAATAGAGTCCTTGCATTCTCCAGCAACTCCATGAACTTTGCAGCATCGGCGTTCGGTGCCTCTTCAGGTGCTTCATGATTGTCCGGAACGAAACTAGGCCCGGCCGCGTCAAAAACCATGTTCACCAACCCATCGTCATAAGCAGCATGGTTGTGGACATCCACATAAGGCTCTTACTCCGATGCTAAAGACACAAGTTCTTCATGCGCGCTCCACTGATAGTAATTCGGCGTGAAACCCTTCGAGTATAAATGATATATGACTTCTACTTCTGGATGATATTTCAAGTTGCGACATCTCACACACGGACACTTAATTTTGGTACCGTCCATGTACTAAGGGAACACCTTGGCAAACTGCAGAAACTGCTGTACACCCTCTATGAATTCATGCCGCACACCGCACATGTCATCAGGATGACAGTTGTAAATCCAAGAACGATCCCGCAGATAGTAATTCAGCTCCATATCCATTTCAGGATAATTTTGTAAGATTGATACATACACATCGTTGAAAGACTTGTAAAAGTAATATGCGTATTAATCATGACATATCCTAAACATTAAAATAGATATTAAAAAGACAGTAGGTAGACAAGTATGTACACCATGGTTCCCCCTCTATATATCCTTCTCTCAACTACTCTATACGCTAACTGTTACTCCTTGCTCTTAGACACATCCACAAACCCTAAATATACACAATGGTTCACACTCTCCCATCTCAAGCCTAACCCTGTCCCTAGTGTACTGCTATATACTAGTCTAAACTCTCCCTCCTCTCCAAATACCTGGTACTAGTTAACCCTCCCCTTTTCTCCCACTAACATACACATACATATACATGATGTATACAACCACACCATAGTTCCCAGGTTCTTTTAACCTTACTTTCCAGTTGGTACTAACCTCAATAGAACAAATACTCCCACAGCTCAATAGAACAAATGCCCTCAGCTCAATAGAACAAACTTGATGATATCAAAAGAAGACACCAACTTTGTAAATTGACCCATTAATCTAACAGCTTTGATTTGTTACTTTTGTCAACTCAAGTCTCAAAAATTGCATTCCTATGTATGGAAATTTCATAGCACACCAATCAAATTCCTATCATAAAGACGCTTAGGCGATGTATCAAATGGCACTAATGAATGGTTTCATTATATTAATTTCTATACGATGTTCCTACTCGGTCCATATTTCAGTTACATTCCCACAAAAATAATAGTATAAACAGATTTCTCACAAACAGTCAACAAGCAATAAGACATTTGTACTGTGTCGTGTCGTGTGTTTGTGTCATGTCCGGATTTGTGTGTGTCTGTGTCGTGTCCGAGCATGCGTGTGTGTGTGTGTGTCCGATTAGGGTTAGGGGTTACCTGGTGAGGAGGAGGGGTGAGGCCGGAGAGGAGGGCGTGGCCGGAGACGAGGGAAACAGCGGCTGGTGGCCGAAGAGGGAAGCGACGATGAGGGGCGTCGGCGGTGGAGGAGCGGCGGCGAGGACACCAGCGGGCGAGGGGGGTTGCCGGGGCAGGAAACGAGGGAGAGGGGGTCGCCGGTGGGAGGTGGTCGCCGAAGACGAAAGGGAAAAAGGGAGAAAGATTTGGGGCTCGAGCGGAAGAATGAAATTTTGGATGAAAAAAATAAAATCGATCGGGCCAGCAGAACCCTATATGAAATATTTTAGCGACGTCATTCGGAGACGTCGGTAAACGTCGCTAATATCAGTGATATTATCGACGTTTACCGACGTATCTGCGACTTATGTTTGTTATAAAACAAAACATAGTCGCAATACGTCGCTGAACATCGCTTATAGTGACGTATTGCAACGTTATATATTTACGTCGCTAAATTGTTAAAATATAGCGACGTCTTTCATAAACATCGCTAATTACGTCGCTAATATGACTTATTCTGGTAGTGAAGTGGACGTTACAATTTTCTTATGATTCAAGCTCCTAACATGTCCACTTTCGTGTCTGACACTGAAGACATGCATCCGTGAGAAGAACATCATATACTATGCACGCCATTGATGACCCACATCTCACCTGAATTTTACAAAAGAAGTATGCATGTCTCGTCCTGAGTTGACTGCATCTCTTGACACATGCTTTCTAATTTTGAACCGCTAAAATCAATGTTGCTTCATTGAATTTTTGGCACACCACTTGTCACCAAAATCAGATCCGTAGAACAACTCCTACCTAGGGACCAACCAGCTGTTAAGGGACTGACAAATTGACCCTCAACCTTTGACACACTCTTATTTTTTAATTTTTCTTGACGAACCAAATCCTCAAAACCTCTCAAATCATCTTGAAAACCTTCCCCAACAAGTTACATATGATCCACCAACTCTTGTTGAAAATCACTCGAGCCATCATTCGATGTATATGTCTTATTTTATACACCTCAACGACATGAGCCTATACATACCATAGCATATATATTCTCAAGCCACTAGTTAGGAACCCTTCGTAAGCTTCCAATCCTTTGTAGGAACCCTAAAGGGGGGTGAATAGGGTCAAGCTAACTAATGAAGCACTTAGCACAAGCTAATGGGCAATTTAAAAATATAAGTGCAAGAGAAGAAGCAACAACAATACCGACACACGATATATCCTGATATCCCCCCAAGGGGCACTCCAGTCCCGGAACTCTCTTCGGCTTTAATTCACTATTTGAGTAAATAGTTACACACGAGTTTGGATCCGAAGAACTCGCCAACTTCTTACACAAGAGCTTTAGTCCGAAGGCCTCTCCGATTTCAACCGAGAGTTTGGATACGAAGACTCTCCAACTTCAACCGAGAGTTTGGATCCGAAGACTCTCCAACTTCAACCTCTCACAATAGGTTTTGATCTTCTTATACAACAAGATGAAGATCTTACTTTACAACTCAATAACTCTAACACAATTTGTGGATGGCAAATGAAGCTTTGTAGAGTTGTTTGTGGATAGGCTTTGGTAGTTTAGAAATTTTTAGGCTCAAAGCATCATCCTTGAATGAAGGGATTCAAGGCTATTTATAACCAAAGCACTGAAAAGAGCTCAAAGGCAACTTTTCAGTCAGCGATCGGTATACCGTCGGTACGAACCAGTAAACCGTCGGAATACCGGTCTGGAATTACAACGGCTAAAAATATAGCCGTTGGGATCATTAAATGTTCGAAACCCGACCGTTGGATTTTCAATGTTACTGAATCGGTATACCGTCGGTATAGATAGGTATTCCGTCGGTATGTTGATTTTGTAGACAAAAACTTTCTGTGAACAAAATCGGTATACCATCGATATGGACCGGTAAACCGTCGGTATGCCGATTTTTATCTGAAAATGATCCTGGGCTAATTTCTACCCTAGCTTTCGATTTTACCATCCATTCCTTGTGTTTACAATTATTCTTAAGACTCATTACAGACTCCAGTTATACTGTAGCATGTGCAGGCTTCTTCGGAGTCTTGAAATGATGATGGCATGGCATGGCTTCTTTCCTTCATAGTTGTTGGCTTCTTCCTTGATGGCAACTATCCAAAGATATTCAGTTTGTGAAAACTGAATACCTTTCGGAGGCTTTGCCCCCGAACCCCCGATGAGGGACGCTGCCCCCTCGATCCCTGTCCGCTGACCGGGCAGCGAAACCCCTGAATGCGGGGCTCCGAAGATGTCGTCAGGTGGTTCAGAGAAATCTTGTGGGATTCGTCGTCTTTGGCCCACCATGATTTCTTCATTGCATATATCCACATTGATCTTACTTATTACTTTTCTGTATGTACATGTTAGACGAACAAAGCAATATACATGTAGCAAATATGATAAGATAAAGCACAGTAGGACAATACTAAGTTTAAGTATAAGAGCTATAGTAATAGCATAAATATTTGTGAGATCATAATGTTAAACTTAATTGAATAACCATAATCAAAACATAGTTTTGATTTTGGTAACTCAATTAAATTTAAGATATATATAATAAAAACTTATATCACTAATATGTATAATAATAAGCACATATCACCAAAGGTATAAGTATAAGTAGAAATGATATAGTGATAGTATGAAGATTAGTGATAATGAAATGCTAAACTTAATAGATTAACCATATTAAAAAATATGATACAATCATTGGGCCAACACTCCTTTTTGATTATGGCAAATCGGTTAAGTTTAGTATGGACATAATAGACGCATGTATCACTAATATACAAAAGACATAAGCAATATCACTAAAAGAATACCACTTAGATTACTTCTACCCCAGTTAAGCTTACTTCTCCCCCTTTGATATGATCAAAAATAAGCTCACCCATACTAAGAGATAAAAGAAAATCAATCTTAAGTACATAAATCAGAGTATGAGGAAGGCATAGACAATTATGATCAAGAAATACTAAATGAAGAACAATGGGAGAAGTGTGTAAAGACAAGTATAGAAACTACATATTAAATGTAGAGTACCAAATAGAAAATAGTTTCTCAAAACACAATATAGTTGGTAAAATAAATAAAATTGAAAACAGTCAATAAATAGTTTTACCAACTTGAAATCCAAGAAATAAACTCCAAAACATAATATTATATAAATTAAAACTCGAGTTTTTGAAGGAAGCAATATACCAATTAAAATAAAATATTTCAATCAAGGATTTCAATCAAAAGCCCACAAGGTTTAGATAATTGCAAAGTAATAGATATTAAAAATAATACCAATTGAGATAGTTGGAAGAAATAAACTTAATACCAATTGAAATATAAACTTGAAATATTGATCAAAAAGCCATTTGAAAGTCAAAATTGTCCACAAATAAATAGTGGAACAAATGATGAATGATCAGTGAAATAGAGCAATTGATATAAATAATCACTTTATTTACAAAATCTATTTGCTTACCCAAGTTACTGCATTTGAACTCAATTACCTTATCATGCTATGTGAATATCCTTTAGATAAACATGAAGGTAAAGGAGAAAAATACATGAGAAAGAGACATTCAGTCGACTTGAATGTTCCCCCTCAAAGTATTACCAATATAGATAAACATGAATTTCGGGTAAGTCTTCAATAAGAAAATCCAAATCAATTAAGCATACAAGGAAGCCAAAACAGTGAAAGTACAATAGTCATCAAGATAAGATATGAAAGTTAATATTAACAAGATGACTTATTTAACCCATATAAAAGAGAGAGATAAATAGTAAAGACACTTGCATATACTCTCATAAATCCTTCACAAATAAAAATATCATGACCTCAATCAATAGGATATGAAATTGAAGAAAGTATGGGTCCATTATGAACTAGGTATACGACATATTACAGGGTATAAATGAATTGATTCAATTAATTTTCTCCCCCTCAAAATATGCGTCTAGTTCCAAAGCACTTATAGCATAAAATATATAACTAAAGGATTTGGGAGTAAATCAACTATGGATTTCTCCCCTTTGCTCAATGCATATAAGGCTACAATATCGCCAAAAGATGAATAATATCATCTTTAGTCAAGAAGAAATAGCCAATTAATAGCCGCTAAAGATGAAAAATTAGAAGAATATTCCAATTAAGCACGTATAATCAAAAGATGGCATACCTTAATTTATATAGAAGGATCTCATATTTAAATATGATAGATCAATGTATGTTATCCTTTGAGAAAATGTCATCATGAAAAAGAATAAAGTCAATTAGGAACAATCATGATGATAGACAGAATATAGCTCAAAAATAAAATAAAAATAAAACTCAAATATCATGTCCAAGATTATCTAATTAAGAAAGAATCAACCAATTTATTACTTTACATGGACAAGATATGTTTCACCATATATGTACCCATCAACGGATAAAATCCAAACCTTGCTAATAGTAAATAATAATCCATAGAGTTCAAATAGCAAAGGCCCATATGTGGCAATCCATGAGTAGTCAAAGTAGAGTAATAAATTAGTTTGATAATCACATAATAAGATAATATAGGACTACTCAACCGTTAGGATCTTTTATCAATATAAATAAACAAATTAAACATGATCTAACAAATCTCATAAAGAAAATCTCAAATCCATATTTATGATAAAATCTCATAAATTAATGAAAAATATGGAAAAGAATCTTTCTCATTTAAATGATTGCAAATATAATCAAAAAGAGATGTAAATGATAATACGATGAAATCATGACTCAAAAATGAGAAAAATTTAAGAGATACTAATGACTAGTATGGAAGGAAGTTAAAGTAAGGAATCACAAACCTCTTTTGAAAAACAAGATCAAATCAAATGTTTGTCAAACTAGTTTTAGAGAACAAGACATACGTATCTAAAATATAATACAAATCACATCAAGATAATTCATACATCTTGTTTCTGGAAACTAGCATATATTATATAGATTGAAACGAAAAAATAATAGCTAGAAGAGTGAATGTGAACATAGATTATATAGCTTAATAGATTATATAGCTTAACAATATATCATAACTAAGCAAGCTACATAACTAATTAAGATTAATGAGGTAAGTCATTAACAAGATAAAAGTGCTCATTAAATCTTAAGTCACAAACACTAAAGATACTTGATTAAGCATAGAGTTCACAATTAAGGACATACATTTTGAATGATCAAAATGATTTATAGACTCTTTACTAAACAATGATAAGAGCAAGAAGATAGCAAAAAAAATAAACTAACTCTTATCAAAATATGGCTGAAAAGATATTCATAAAAATAATAAAATAAATCTCTTTGCCAAGTATTGAGATTGGTCCAGGATACACTACAACAAATAGGGCATACAATAGCAGTTTATCTATAGCGTTCAAGCCTCCCTGCTATAGAATGTCATCATCAATAGCGTTCATTCCGTAGTGCTATTAAAAGAGTGTACAATAGCAGTTTATCTATAGCATTCGAGCCTCCCTGCTATTATAATATCATCATCCATAGCATTCATTGTGAAGTGCTATTAAAAGTTCATACTATAGCAGTTTATCTATAGCGTTTATGCCTCCCAACTATTTTGTTGTTAACAGAACTTTATATAGCGTGTTATGAACGTTGTTAAAGTTATAGTTTTTTCTGGATGCTGCTTATGTTGCTATGCCCGTATGTCAAAGTAAGGTATCCAGTTCGATTAGGAGCAACATCGTATTCTATATATTTTACATGATTAAAATAAGACTATAGCACATTTTGGATGCTATATAAGATACAACGTCGTAATGGGATTAAATCGTTACCGTAAAAAAAAATTTTGTGCCAAGCAGTCTGCAGAATACTCTTCAAATCAAACTAACCTTTCAGAAATTTTATATAAAATTTCTCTCCCGTGTAAACCGAATAAATTTTTTTAGTAATATATATACGAAATATATCTTTGTATATTTAGTAACTATATATTTGACAAAAAAATTATAAATAAACTGAAATATTGGTTAAACCAAATAAACTGAAAATCGAACAGATTTATTCCGTTCGGTTTGGTTCAATACGGGATATTCGGTTCGTTTCAAGTTTTGTTATTCGATTTTCGATCGAATTTGGTATTTGGTAATTCGGTTCGGTTAACCGAGTTAATCGAATGCTCACAATTGAACTATCTACTATTTCAATCATGGGAGAAGCAACACAGTTTTTTTTATATTTAAAAAAAGTAAGTTATAGCATGTTCTGACTGCTATAGGAGCCATCCAGTTTTGCTATATAATTTATAGCATTCTCGATAGCCCGTCCGTTAGATATTCAGAAATTAAATCGCTACCGTCACTACAAAATTATGGTAATTTAGTGACTAACTGGATGACTAATCCTTTTTCATTGCTAACTTAGCGACTAACTAGCGACTGATTTTCTAGTTATTGATAATTTAGTTTAATTAATGAAATTGCTAATCGCCAGGCCATTCCTAGATTGTTGCTAAATTTTTGCAATTATCAAAGACTAAAATTTTGCGTTGCTAAGTAGTCGGTAATTTCTACATAATACATAGCGACTAAAATTTTAGTTGTTGCAAAAACCTGCCCCAATTTTCTTTCCCCCCAAAACTCAAAAGTCACAACTTTTTCCCCCAAAACCTAACATTCTCTCCCCAAAACTCAAAAGTCACAGCTTCTCCCTCCCTCATTCGCACATCCGACCCCCTCCTCCCGACTTCTCCCTCCCAAATCCAAAACCGCCGCCTCCTTCTCCCTTTCCACTCCTTCTCCCCCTCTCCTCCGTATATCTGTCCCCCTCCTCCAGACTTCTCCCTCCCCCACCCAAAGCCACTGCCTCCTTCTTCCTTCCTCCTCCTTCTCTATCCCTCCTCCGCACATCCGACCCCCTCCTCTAGACTTCTTCCTCCCCCACCCAAAGCCGTTGCCTCCTTCTCCCTCCCTCATCCTTCAGCACATCCGACCCTGTCCTCGTTGTTGCTTCCTCGCCGACTCCTCCCTCCTCAAGACTTCGTCGCCTCCTCCTCCTCCAGTCCAAAGTCAACGCCATCCGCCGCCTCCTTGAAGCTGGTATTTTTTAAAGTTATTTTAGTTTGAACTTTTTTCAATACATCAATTTTTTGAAGTTATTTTGGTTGGAATCAATTTTGGTTGGGTCTGCATTTTGTGTGATTCTTCAAAATTATCTTTTGGAAGAATTTTAGATCATAACTTTTTGATTGAGCTCAATTTCATTTACATGTAAATTTTATCATATAGATGTTTTAAATCCGAAATGCTCCTATATCAATTAGAAGATTAGAAGATGGGAGTTTAGCAGGCTTATATATTTGACTGCTTGGGCCTCATGTTCACATCAATAATCCATTAGCAGTTTGCTTATTGACCCGAGGGTCCAGGACGGGCTCATTTCATATAGATTGAGTGGTGACGAATGGGACTTCCAAACATTTTGATACAGGTCTACAGATTTTAGCATATTTTGATGCATCTTTTGTTGTTAAATTGATCGCATTTAGGACCTTTGTAACATTGTCTCGATTGTAACATCTACAGATGACTCCAATTTGAATGATTTTCCAACCCTGTACTGTTTTTCAAAAATATAGAACACGATGCATTAGGACCTTTGTTCTCTTATACCATGTTAGAAACCTTCTGTTTCATGCTTTGTATTTATATTTCACTCTTGGAACAACTATCGAGGAGTCACTACACCAAATTACCCAATTTCTAACAGGTCATATTTTTGTTTCTAATGGACTTACCCCATTACTAATTAGTAACATAATATACCCGTTAGTATTAGTCTAGTCCGTTACTATTATTGTTTTCTTTCAACTAATTAAATATACTAAAGTTTTTACATAAACCTAATTTATATTCTTCTCATCTGCTGGAAACAGTTCATGAGCCCTAAAAATTTTGGGATAGAGGTAGCGGAAGTGTTCCCCCCAAAAGCACAAATAACCCTCCCTCCCCGCCCAATCACTTCTCCTCTCCTTTCTACTCTCTCTCATTCGCAAAACTCCCTCCCTGGAGGTCGCCCACCTGCTGCGGTTATATGGTCTGCAGCGGTCACCCACGGCGAGATTTTCTTCTGCGGCGGTCCGACGTTCTCATAGTGAGTTCACTATTGTAAGGTTTTTTCTTTCTTAGTTTTTTCCTTCTTTATTGTTGAGGAAAGTTGAGAAATTGGAAACCCTAGATGCTTTGATAGAGCGGGTGAAACATTGTAATTTATCTATGAAAACATGAAAACATAGAATGTGAGAGAGAGAGAGAAATCATAATTTTTGGTTTGATTAAGCAGTGATTGGTGCAGGATCAAGGTTTTGACAAGAACATTCTTAGAACATATTCAGGAAGCTGCCATAAATTTATAATATAGGATGTTTATTACCAATGCCAATTATGTAGATATTAAACTCTCTTATTTCCTTGCATAAAAGAAGGTACCATAAACATATTATATTAGTTCAATATCTCCATTTGAGAGTATGGGTGGCTTAGTTGGTGCTTTTCTGCTCCGTTGTAAGCATATATTAATCCTCTAATTTTTGTTAAGCAAGTTATTTTTGTTGCTTGCAAGGAAGACCTTGGACAATTTCTAGACTTTTCCTTTTCCATTGTTTTTTTATTATAATGTTACAAACAAAGACTATCCATATTTGTCACAAATTGGATATCAAGTCAAATTCAAATTGAGTTAATATATTTGTTTGCATCCCTACGGCTTATTCCTTGCTTTGACCTTTCTTACTTCTTACTTGTGGGTTTATTTGTTTTACTTGCTTACTGTTTCTTCTAGTAAGATTAACTTCTTCATTTTTTAAGTTGATTAATTTCTTAAGCCATCCCTCAGTTACATGTTTCATTCGAATTGCATACATGTTTTTTAGATATTTGATGCTTGAATCTATAGCATACATGTGTTGTTCGAATTCCATACATAATATTATTGCCATAGGAATGAATGATTCTACAATACACATACAATTTTCGAATTATTAATTTTTAACATATTTATGTAAGCTACTAGCTCATAATCCAAGCAGTAGAGATATCAACTGAGAGTAACATTATGATCGAAACTATATTTTCAATGATACTATTGTTCTTAATATCCTTCTTTGTTACTGGCCAAAGGAAATGAAAGCGCCAGATCTTAGAAGTTGTTCCTCTCCTTCACAATCTGATATACCAAGCAGAACAGTAAGATGCATTCTCTGTGGGAGTCGTACAATACACAGTAAAAGGAGATCATCAGATTCCCGAAAGCAGAAGTACATAGAAAAATCTTTCCAAGGTGTGCCTCTGCTAGCTAATAGCTATGATTCATTGATTCTTCAACCGATGCAGCACCAGATAAGCTCGCAACTACATTTGAAGAGATTGACTTGGAGGCTGTGAGTTAGTTGGATGGACATAGAAGGTCAAGCTGCAGAAACTAAGGAGCTGAACTATCTCTACTGAAAGCTTCAACTTGGAGAAGGCAGAAGAAAAAAAATTGAACCATATGTACAGGCCGAGGTAATAGTTGGTCACAATATAGTCGTCAAATCACTAAATAATGCGGCTTTAGGAGGAAAAATAGCGCCCGCATATCTTTTTCAAGGCCCGCATGGTACTGGAAAAACCACTACTACACGAATTTTTGCAACAGCTTTGGATTGTCTATTTACTGAAGAAGATAGGCCATGTACTTATATAGTGAGTGTAGCAATTTCTCTAATGGAAAATTGTCAAGCTTGAAAGAAGTGGATGCCAGAAACAAGAAAAATATAAGAAAAATGATACTTTATTGAAGAAAATGGTTATTGGAGAAACATTTCCCAGAAATCAAGTCTTTGTCATTGATGAATGCCACATGTTATCCTCCAAATCTTGGTCAAAATTTATGAATTTCCTTGAAGAACTGCTTTCTTATGTTGTCTCATCTTATAACAATTGATTTAGACATTTTACTTCATGCGGTGATGTCATGGTGCCAGAGATACCATTTCCCTAAGATTAAAGATTCCGACATAATGTTACAGTTAAGAAAGATTTCAACTAAAGAAAACCTTGATGTCAAATTGGATGCTCTAAATATAATCGCTTTGAATTTAGATGGCTCACTTCGAGAGGCAGAAACTATGCTAGAGTAATTGATCTTACTGGGTAGAAGAATTACTACCACTCTAAACTTGTAAGTATGGTTGATCTGGTACTCTATTATCTCAATTCATATGATTACTCTTGAGTCAACTTAAAATGCTTGATTTGCTACTAAAATTTTAATGTAGGATTTTAGTTCTTGATTTGCTCTACATAATTAAAAATATATTTTATGAAAAATTCTGAGCTTTGATCATAGAGTGTCTCTAATAAACTAAATTTAAATTCAATGTTCAGATTACATAAACAAATGATTCATATGACTGGATGGTTTGTATAGATAAATGTTACCTTGGAAAGATATATATCACATATTTGATGTCTGAAAGGTCTCTAACTCTCAATGGTACATCAGACCTTGATAAGGCTACTTAATATTAACAACGTTATATGCAATCAGACTTACAAGGTTGCCACACCTGGTTACCAATCCTAATAGTTTTATGAAGGATACTAAAGGGAGGAAAACCTTGTCTGAAGTATCAATTGAATGTTGTTCAGGAATCATCATGCCATTGCGACCAGTGAGGTTTGTAAGGTATAAATCCCCTTTTATAGTAATAATTTCTCCTTTGAAATGTTCCTTCATTTTCAGCATCACCCATCTAGTTTCCAACAACACATTTGTAACCACCATTGCCACCACAAATAGTTTGTAAATAAGAAAACTATCACACGATAAGTATACCATTCATTTGTTGCTTTACAACTTTTTGAGTAAGTATTTTTTAAATTTTTATCTAGATTTGGAGAAAACTTTCAGAAAGGATAACCTAAATAGTGAGATTTCGGCATTATTAACAAGTGTTACGATGGTGAGTTTTCCAAAATTGTCCGAAAATCGCCCAATCGCTCTATTAGACTAAATAGTGAAATATGTTTATTCATGTTAACCATCTTTTCGAGTCGAGAGGGTGTGTACCTTAAGGGATTCTTTTAGACCGCACGAGGCCTCGCCTAAACTAGACACTAAAGGCTTGCCAAAATAGGGCAAGACGGTTGCTTGCTCAAATTGAAGGAGTTCAGAGGGTAACCGCAGATCTAGGGCCTTGGAGAAGCTTGAAGATAAACTTGTCACCGATTATAATGAGGTTTTTGTACCAAGAAGAAATTTTGTGGCATTAAAAATCTCGTTCGAATTGGTGGAATCATGGTGATCGGAATACCCACCATTTTCATATGACTACAATAAGCTGAATGATACTTGTTTCATATATATAACGTAGTAGGTACAAAGCAGACACAAATGAAGTAGCTATAATCCTTCTTCCTTCAAATATTACTGTCTTCACCCTCGACTTTTCAGGATCTGGTTTATCTGGTGATTATGTTAGCCTTGGTTGGCATGAGGTATTTTAGTCTTTTTCTGTGAATTCATGTTTTCTTGCTGAAGTTTTGAACCTGATGTTGCCGATGATGTAAATGCCATATCTTAAAATCGCAGTTTCATATCTTAGGAGCAATAAAAAAAGTATCCTGCATAGGGCTATGGGGACGATCTATGGGTGTTGTCACAAGGTACTTCAATAGTGTATAATTAATGCTCTGCAATTTTACTAATTTTTAAGTTATTGATATGTCTACCCTGTGAATCAAGTTTCATACATCCACATAAAGTTTGAAGTTGCCTATTACACACACCAAGTAACCTAACTTACATGGCGTTCACAGTTGGGACTAATTTAATTTTTTGAGTTCTTTTATAGCATTTTGGTTGTCAGCATGTAGTCATTTAGCCATCTTGTTCATTTAACTTTCAACTGGTGGTGTTAAAAGCTCATATCAGTTTGTGAGATGAACATCCTAGTAAATAAAGAGAGATATTAGGTTATACGGTATGCCCACAAATTTTGTTCCTTTTTTTTAAAATAATTTTGGGTTAGTTCAGTAACAAATTGTTGTCAATGTTGGCATTCATAATAGTGTTAGCAATTACTAGCAGTGGTTAATACTTTGCATTCACTCATTGGCAGACCAAAAACATATAAATTTGTTTGCCCCAAGAGGTGGAAATGAGAATGGATTATATGAACCCGAGAAAACCAATGTCTAATTTACCGATACCCATGTTGCTGAATGAATTTAAACTTTGTTTTTTTATAGGTTATTGTCTTTAAGCCTTTCATTAATTAGGTTTACTCTGAAATAATTGCTGCATCATGTATAGTAATTCACCAGGTTGGGCTTATATCAAATGAGAGACTACTTGATCTTCTAAAGGTAGCCATATCGTCAAACACTGTTGAAACAGTGAAAAGGTCTAGAGAGCTGATAGAATCTGGTGTTGATCCTGTGATTCTAATGTTTCAATTGGCTGGCCTTATAATGGATATTTTTGTTGGAACCTCTCAATTACCCAGTTCACTCACCAGTGATACAGTTTATTCTTCATTTATGAATTTAATGGTTGTTCCCTTTACCACTTGATAGGTTTTTGTTTGATTCAAAGTGTTCGGATTACAAGTAATATGAGTATCAACTTTTTGAAGAGAAGAAGTTCCATGCACAGCCACAGGTTTCCCAAGTACCACATCCACGTAAGTAAATCCTAATACAACTCTTTTTTCATATTGAGTTATCTGAAATTGAATTATAAGGGCATCATCAATGGATCTTGTTATATGCTTATAACAATTTCTAAAAGATCTCTTGCTTACTAAACCTTGACTAACATTGATTGGCTCTTCTGTCAGCTATTTTAAATACCGTAACTTCTAGATCATCAAATTTTTCTTGAATTACTCCTCTTCAAAGCCATTTAAATTACCAGACTTCGGCCTCAGCATTATATGAGGCCAGTGAAGAGACGAGGTCTTATCCCCAACACCAATACTACACATGCAAACACAATATCTACTAACTAAAATACTATAAAAATAGCCATATATCCAATCCATATCTGAACTTTAACCATGCAATCTAGCATGCTTGTATCATGTTCATAGGATTTGGAAGACTGCTGATGCTTTACGATCTATTGTAAGGGATAGTAACTTTGTATTATGTTCTTTAATACACAATCATCCTTTATATATTCATTACAGGTTTTGTATTGGCCAATCAATGTCTTCCAATCATCATTTTCCTCGCAGATCAGTCTTGAAGGGCATGTTTTCTCGCAGAACTGAATTGTCATGTCTGGTGAAGTAAGAGGAAATGCATGTTCCTCTTGTGTGATAGTATAGTTTATCTAGCTAGTATTATTGGAATATATGTGCCTCTTATGTGTACAACAAACATATTGTTAGAAAATTTATACAATCCTCTGTATTCTTATCCATCCTCAATAATTACTGATTCTTTTGCCTGTTAGGCTAATTGATGTTGAAAATGGAAAACAGAAGAATATGGAAAACATAAGTTGCAGTTTCTTTCATTCTGTACATTATTCATGAATTTGTAATTGTCATTATACTTTGCCTTCGAGAAGGGTTCTCCTTTGCTTTCGAGAATATGTTGACTTTTCTAGAAGAATATGGTTTGATTTGGGTAAATTTTAGGATTAGTAGGTTATTTCGTTTACTAAATTTGGTCAAAGATTGGGTCTATATTTAAAATTTACCCAAAGCTGTGTGTCCTCTGCACTTTCTACTGGATGATACTTTCTGAAATTCTTCCTTGGAAGATTTCTTGCACTTTTTTTCCTGAAACAACACATAAGTCTATTGATAGCTAACTCATAAATTCAACTACTTGTTTATTAACCAGGAACACTAATGTTTTCCCCCTATATTTGTGTAGGTTGGATGAAGTAAGAGGATTTCTGAGGAGCTTTGGTTGTGGATAGGCTCAAAGGGTTTGAGCTAAATTTTGGATATGCAATATTTTGGATATATGTATGGAAACAATTAAATGCTGACTACGCTGTTAATATTTGAGTTTGGAGAAATTATGAAGGATTTTGAATGTTCTTGACAGTGAAATTAATGAATTTACTTGTGTTCGAAATTCATTCTGTGATTGATTCGTCGAGAAGCATTTAATTTTTTTAATACTCGCATTCTGTGTATATGCAATAGATATATGTGGCATTTTATATATCTGCAATACTATTTTGATGTGCTGTAATACTATTTTGATGTGAATTGTTTCTTTACACTAATGCATTCTCCAATAGCATTCTGACATGATATTTGTTCATATATAATAGCGAGAAAGAAACGCTATAAAAACCAATTTGCATCGAAAAACTATTCAAACGTTATTATGAAATTATAGCGTTCGTAAATGCTATGTAAACTTTATAGCATTTGTCACTGTTATAACAAGTATATAGCGTTCATGGACGCTATAATAACTAAATAGCGTTCATGAATGCTATTACTTTCCTATAGCGTTCTTATATGCAATAAGACTTGTATACCGTTCATAAATGCTATAACCTGTCTATAGCGCCATGGAACGCTATAATCCATCAATAGCGTTTATGAACGCTATAACTTTATAGCGTTCTTGTACATGGGGCAATTATAGTGGGGGCATCTATAGAGGACCGAATACGCTATAATAGGTATTCTATAGCGTTCTGAGCACACTATTGTATCCCATATCTGTTGTAGCGCTAATTAAATAATATACCGATCTAGAGAATGCAAAATATTATAGCCATTATGACATAAGTGTATTCTCTAGAAATAGAAAATCTCAACATAAAAGCTCAAACCATAGTAGCTAAAGTCATGAAAAATATGATGTAACAATTACAGGTATTCTCATGTGCTTCAAAAACATCATTGGGCAACAATAATTTTAAGAAACCATATTATCCAAGGATTGAGCAATGAAAGATTATTAAGATCAAGAAAACTAAATGTGGTAAAGATATCAAGAAGTACATTTTTCAAATAGCTTTTATAGTGCACCATGGTAAATTATAAAGATACAAACTAGAAAATGTGCACTAATTAAGGAGGTAAATTAACATGCAAGGTAAAGCACAGAACTATGTGATCCTTAATAGAACATCCATAATTAGTCATGAGCAAGACATTAATAAACATTTTCTCTCAACATCCTACTGTCACGACCCACACCCGCTTTTTGGACGCGAGCACGTGAGCAAGCCAGCTACGTATCGAGCGGACTCAAGCCCCCCTCGAATACGTGAACGCTGTCAAGGCTATGGTATACTGCCAAATCATGGCAAAACAAATCTATATCTCAAATCCACAATAAGTGTACGAAACATGAATGAACACTATGGGTCGTGGTCTGCAGCCCACTAGCATATATGTCCGATAAGACTCCAAGAAATATAATAAGAGTCTCTAAACTGAATCAATAAGCAGGATATCTCATGATAAGGAATGTAAAGTCATGAAAGAATAACAATGTAATATCACTGACAAATACCTGAATCATGCAAGCAATATCGTAATCATCTGAAACTCCCAAGTGTCATAATCATCCGCCATCCAGAACTGCTAATTAACTCCATGCAATTACTAAACCTGAAGAGATCATCAGGTCCTCAGGGGACATAACAAGATACATAAAAACATGCCTATCTAGCAGTTTAACCATGCATAAGAGTATAAATAGGCTATAAACATGAAACGAGACGAAAACTGACAAGTGGCTACTGACAGATGACTATGAACGTGGATACGGGAACAACTACGCATAAATGAACTGCAGGAAGAACAAGTAAACAAGAGATCAATGGAATACCAAACCCTCGTTCCGAGTGTGGACTCGCAGGTTTGAACTAATCACTAACCCTCGCCCCGAGTGTGGACTCGCAGGTTAGTTCACGACAAACGCCCTCGCCCCGAGTGTAGACTCGCAGGTGCAAACGGTCAACCCTTGCCCCGATTGTGGACTCGCAGGTTGTGGAAACGATACAGGAATAGCTGTTCAATTACACATACTTATGGACACGACCCAGTTAAGATACAGGTAACGACTGTAAAACCCTTAAATTTCTACTATTTTTTTTGAAAAATAAATTTGGTATTGATTTTTATTTTATTTTGTATTTGTACGTCGCGTAGTTGCATTGTACGTCGTACGCAAAATTTTGTTTTCATAATTGCTCGACGAGTGCGAATATGTGCGAGCGTACGTATTTTTAGAAAATTATTTTTTTCTATTTTATTGTTCAAAATAATATATATAATAATTGTTTGTATTTGTATTTAACTTAAACTTGTGAAAAGTATCGTATCAGGATGGCCAAAACCTATTACTTTTATTTATTTATAAAAGGCTATCTTATTTAATAGTGGTAATTTAGAAAACTATTTTTATGCAAATATTCCTTGCATATGTGGTAAATGAATTTGAATTCATATATATAATTCCATTTTCAAAATTTATTAATATTAATATTTTATTATTCAAAAAGATATTTAAAAATATTTATTATTATTTTCGAAAAATATATTTTGAAATTATTGTGGCAATTTAAACCTCGTTTTGATTTTATGGATTGAATTAAATAGTTAAATTAATATCTATATTTGAAATTTTATTTTAAACTATAAGATGGAATTTAATTAGATTTAAATTGGATTTGGATTGGATTGGATTGATTGGTTTTAAATTTATTGTAATTAGTAAGCAAATTATCTATTAAGGGTTTAAACCTCCCTAGTCCTTATCCTAATGGGATTTCCACCTCCTATAAAAGGAGAGGTACTTGCCCCCTTTTTCCATGAATTCTCTACAACCATCCACAAAATTCCATAACCCAAGTCTGTACATCGTGTCCGTGTTCCCTACCCTCGTCCACTATTTACCACTTGTACAAGTACATAGATTTTCCTGCCTCCGACAACCCCTGACGTCAAAATCATTCTGTGTCTCACGGGACACCTCGCACGACCCTCTCTGTTGTGTCGGACACACCCCGACACAAACGAATCCCTAAATCTAACCCTAAGCCTTGTCCCGATTCACCCCGACCCTGGCTGACCCCGTCTACTCCCTGCCACCATCACCACCACCCCTGTGGTCATCACCACCCTAGCATCCACCCCCTGGAACACCCGTCGCCACCACGGCGTTGTTCCCATCGCCAACACCACCATCGCCATCACCCTCACTATCACATCCCAACCACCATAAACCAACACCACCTATGCCGCCACCGCCAGTCATCACCACCACCGTCACTGCCATCGGCCACTCCGGCCGACCTCCCTATCCCATGCACCACCCAAACTACAACCGCCACTACGGCCATCGCCGGCCGGCGCAACCACCAAAGACCACCAAAATTCCCCAAGAAAATCCAATTTAAAACCACCACCACCAAATACTCACCTCGCCCTCCGCCGCTGATCCCGATTCTCGGTCGGCGTACCTCACCGTTGACGAGACCCACCCGCGCTGAAACCGCCCTCGTAGCCTCGATCACCGTATGCTCGCAGCCCCCGCTCCTCCGCTGAACCGCCACGACCTTTCCTCTCGCCGTCGGTGGCCGAGACCTTCGCGTGCGCCCCTTCTTCTTCAGTGCTCAGCCGCCGCTCTCTCTTTCCCGCAGCTTCTTCCCTTTCCCCTCTTCTCGACCGCTCGTCTTTCTCACTTCCGACCGCCACCCGCAACTTCTCCTTTCCGCTTCTCTCCGTCTCTCTCTCTCATGCAACTCTCAGTAAAACCCACTCTCTTATTTCCCTCTCATTATTCTCTTTCTTCCCCCTCTTTGAGGAAGAAGAGACCAGCAGCAACTTTCAACATTTTATTATTATTAACTATTGTATTTTTTTGTTATGTTATGTCGTTTTGTTGTTTTGTCCCCCATTATCTTTATTATGTTATATTTTTGTGTGTTTAGTAGAGAGAGGAGAGCATGCTGATGCTATAGTCAGTTTTTGGTCTTAGTATAATTATGGTAATTATTATTTTATTTTTTCCTCTTTACTTGATTCTTTAGTTTTTACTGAGAGGTGGACACTTTTGGATGCTAATATCATTGGTATATTTTTCATTATCATTATTATTATTATTATTTTGTTATTTTATTTTTGTCATATTTATCATTATTGTTTTGTTATTAAGAGGGTGTGTATATTCAACTCTGCCGGTGGAACCTCTACCGAGGTACGATCCTCTTCGTCCTGCCATACCTGATAAAAATAGATATATACAAAAAATGTAATACATATTGTAAATCAAATCAGCATGCATTTAATGTGTCACAGTTTGTAAAAAATAGACCCGGAGCAACCCTCCATTGAATTTCTAGATAATAATATCCAGAAACATCAAAGTCTAGATAATATCCAAGTCTAGATAATAACAGTAAAGTAATCCAGAAACATCCAAGTCTAGATAATGACCAAGTCTAGAAAATAACAAGAAACATCCAGAGTTGTACAAAATATCCAAGTCTAATCCACAAATAAGTCTACCGGAGACAAATTCGGTCAAAAATAACTCTACCCTCTACGCTGTGGCAGATAGAACTCCCTCAGCCACCACGAATAAGACTCCTCCATGCCATCAAGATCAATATCTATAGTTGTTGGATGACTGGAACTCCCGGTGCCACTGCCTTCTGGTGCCACTTCCTCCTTCACAGCGATCTCGGGTTTAGGAATTACTTCCTCCTTAATAGTAGGAGGCAACACTTCTTCCTTAACCTTGATCTCTACTTTAGGTATTACCTCCTCAGCAGCAGGAGACAACACTTCCTTCTCAGTAGCAGGAGGTACCAAAACTGAATCAGCAGCCATATGTGCCTTTCTCAAGCGACGTGCTCGGGTCATGGGTGTCATCAAGTAAGATTGATGGAAACATAGAGATTAATTTGAGGTTAAACAAAATGACAGTATATTTCACAAGTCTAAATAGTTGTTGCATGGAGATTAATTAGTGGTTAAAAATATTTTACATTTTCTTTTCTTTTTCAAACATCTTCTGAAAATTCATCTTCTTCATTCTTCGCGTCCTCATCTTCCTCTTCCTCCTCATCTTTCCTTTCATCTACTTCATTTTTCTCTTCGGATAATTCTACCTCTTTTACACGGTTAGATGTATAATGTGGAACTTCCGTTTTTTCCACATCAATTGTATTTGTTACGAGAGGTAGCTCGTCCTTCTGATAAGCTATTTCGTCAACATTGTAGGTATTTTTGGCTTTAGTCTTGCATACTACCCCCTAGTCCAACCTAATTGTTCTCCGTCTAGGATAAGTAGTTAAGTAAACGAGTTGAGCCTGACTTGATAGGACAAATGGTTCCTATCTTTGATATCGACGCCGATAGTTAATATTCATAAGACCACGCTTGTCAATTTTTCAACCTTGATCATGGATCGGATCGAACCAATCATACTTGAACAACACGATCTTAGCCAGCTCTATGCCGTAGTTATATGTCAACTCCACAACCTCCCATAAGATGCCATAGAAATCATTGCCTTGATCAACATGTTTGTAGTTTGTAGATCTGATACACAAACAACTATTTTTTGTCGAATCAAGATCCGGAATGTTCTCTCTGATCAAAGTATTTGTTGACTTGAACCCAAACCCATTCACACAATAGCTTGGCCAGACTTTGACGAAATAAATTGGCCCCTTGGCAAGAATTCTAATAGATTCATTCTCTAGTGTTGCGTGTGGACGATCGACCTAAATACTACAAGATAAGAAATTAAATTTAACATTCCATTAATTACTGTATAAAGTACATATACAAAAAGTAATTATCGAGCTCCTTACACATGCACGCAACCATGAAGGAAAATGATGTCTCATTTCATGTTCGACTTCTTCATTTGTTATGTATTGTTTACTCGACCTCACCTTATAGTATCGGTATCAGACTATTCGTATGAGTATTGGTATCAGCGATATCAGTAGTATCGACGGTTTCGGATCGGAGTAACGAATCTTTTGGTATCGAAAAATAAATAATTGTTAATAAATTAATTACATTTAAAAAATATATACACATATAAAAATATATACCAATGTGGGTATCAGTCAGTATCGGGTATCGGTCGTTATCGGATCGGGACATGCCAAACTGTATCGGTATCGGCCATATCGGATCGATATCAGCCGATACTTCAAACCATGATTATTAACCCTCACTAGCTCACTCATCCCTCAATCAAACATATTGTCACGACACACTCCCGAATAATCGAACACGAGTCGGACACACCCAGCCTTCGTCGTTAGACACGATGAAGTATGCTGTACCAATCTCTAGGAAAAACTATAAATCCAGATAAGAATGAATATAAACTACAGTATCTAATATCGAATCCCAGAATCAAATATAAGTCTAAGAGTTATTACATTTCCAGCAAATGAAAAGTAAACTTATGTCTCTAATACAAAGTCTAATAAAACTAAAAGAAAGGTGTTAGGCTTCCTCAGCCTCAAAGTCCAAAGCAACATCAGCTGGCTCAAAGGTGCCTCTAGGCTCTTGCCCGTAACAAGTGTCAGAGATAGCCTCCAACTCACATGCAACATATCCTAGTCAGGAGCGGAGCTAAGTACATCCAAGGAAATGAACATGAACATCATGGTATGAAACGAATATAGGAAAATATAAAGTACGAGAAATGGGAACAAGACATGAAACCTGAACAAGAATACTGAAAAGTAAATACAGGGAACATGAAATAAGTCCTAACATGAAATACACCATGATCCTGAAGTGTGCAATATATCGAAATACATCCAGAGTGTGTGATCGGCTTGGGTAGATTCAGGGAACATGAAATGGTACGGCTTCGGTCCCGCATGCACGATGCGGGGACTAAGCTATTCACATGAACAGTAACTCGGGTTTGATCACACATCTATAGTATTTCCCCTCCCAGACACAAGTAAACTCAAGGAACCAGATACTAGACAATCTCATGAAATATCGTGTCAACCAGAAGATACTAGAATGAATATACAAGACATGAAGAAATGGACAAGTCCGAGGAGTATACTTGTCTTGCTCAGGGTGATCAAGTGGGGGTAATGATGCTGAATATCCTCCTGTCAAATGATTTATAATATTTATTGAGTTAATAGTTAACAACTAAATTTATTTAACACTGATAGAAGTCACTAATTATTTCCTAGATTTAAGAATACATTAGGGCTAGGCCTTTCTAGCTAAACCCATTAATCATTGCACCTAGTTAAAAGCTCAGGTAATCATCCTATCCTAAATTTCCTAAACATGACTGCTCCTATAGATTTTTATGATATTAACTATACTTTAAATACATTGATATGAATTACAAAAATTAGCTAAAAGAAGCAGGGTAACTGACAGTTCTTAGGGTTCTGTCCTAAACAGGACTGATGCAAATCAGTCCTAACAGGGCACTGAATATAATTCAGTCCTAATTAGGACACTGTTACAAATCAGTCCCTAACAGGGTACTGATTATAATTCAGCCCAGTTAAGGTGCTGAAACTAATCAAATCCTGGATATGACAGTCCTAATCCATTGTTCTGAACTCAGGCTATAACTCTAGAGTATGAACCACATTCATATATTACACAATTTCCTCAGATTTACATCATCATTTAAACTCACTATTTAGCCAAGGTTACAGATCAAACTTACCTCCCTATAAAATAATACCTAAAGCTTCACTAATAGCTCTATGGTTAAGTCCCAACTAGGACTCATACAATTTCAGTCCTTAAACATGACATGGAAACAATTATGTCCTGGGTAGTACATTGAAACAGTCCAGTCTAGTCCATAAGCAGGACTGATACCCACAGTCCAGTCCAAGACATTAAAACTTACTAATTTCCAGGTTTAGCTAGTTCTCAGAACTAAGACAGTCCCAAATACAACAATCTCTAATTTAAAACTGAAACTTGGTTCCTATAGCCAACACCAAAATCAAGGAATAAAGATCCAAACTCAGTCTCAGGAGTCCAAAATAGTTTGCTAAAACATCTACAGTCCAAATCATTCCTGCTAATCTATACCATTACACTACATACTACACTTCTAGGAAAGTAGGGATAGTGCAGTAGTCAGAAGCATACAGAACCTGGTCCCTATGAGTCAGGGCATAGGTTACAACCCAGGGCTCTAACTCAGGGTGGTTGCTCTTAGGCTCAGTTCAACTCTTCCAAATGGAAATCAGGTATGGTGATACGAACATGATTGCAACATATATATATATCCCAATTAATTGAGGATAGACAGTTACAAAGATACCAACCTGAGATTACATTTCAAAAATTGAACTTATACTAAGGATGTCTCTAACTGAACGTACTTAACCAATAGTTGTCTTCACAACCTTAACTTCATCCTCAGCCATAGCTTAGTAAAGCTCTCCCAGTACATTGTTGCATGCACAAGGTTGTTCCCAGGGAAGTAGGAGACAATATAAAGGCACACTCTATATAGATCATAAGACTAATCTTTATACATCATTAAGAATACTACTAAATCTATTGATCAGTTAGATAGGGTTCAGATCACAACTGATCCCTAATGGCCATTCAAGTTCAATCTACAACCTATTATTTAAATTCCTGCAACCATGCTCATAAGAATAGAGCATTAACACTATCCAACTTAACCCAACATGTCTCCTTTAGTTCAAGAGTGCACAGAACAGAGTTAACCCTCAATTTCATAGTGCACAAATGAAGTTCTAGTCCTTAAGGCTATCAAGTTCAGAATAAATATCATAAACTCCCTAGACTTCTCAGAGTAACAATAGATTGACAGATATCTGATAAATGATAGGTTCCAAATTTTACTAACTGTTCTTCTTAATTCTTCACTCATACTCGAAACTAAACTGCTAACAGTACTCAGACCAAGATTCAGGGAAAATCACAACAACAACCTCTCTAATAAACATTAAATACAAAATCAGTCCACGGCACTTCTTCCCAATAATATACCAAGGAAAATTAGATAAGATTTCAAGGAATTACGTGAAGACAAGGATCAAACTTGTCATAGCAACACAACCACGAGACTCGAACACAAATCACTCGATATCCAAGCTGCCAATCTCTGTTGAGGC
Source organism: Iris pallida (assembly GCA_029216955.1). Lineage (NCBI taxonomy): Eukaryota > Viridiplantae > Streptophyta > Magnoliopsida > Asparagales > Iridaceae > Iris > Iris pallida. The sequence goes on from JANAVB010021399.1 coordinate 3,286,546, forward strand.
AATTCAACAAACACGTTTCAAACGTAAATGTGAATCACTCAGGTTAACTCAAACTAAATTCTATGATCCAAAAAACAATTAAGAAATAGAGTACTTACAAGGAGAATGATCTCGATGGAGGAAATCCAAATTAGCCAGACTCCAACGAAACCAAATAATCCTATATAATTCAAAACAGAGCAAAATAAACTAAACCAGTGCTTATATTGAGCTTAACAAAATTGATTCAGACAAGATTTATACTTACCAGGTTCTCAAACCAAAGTACGAGAAGAGTGTAAATAGATCGCCTCGATTGTGAAATCAAGATTGATTCGATATCAACTGACCACCTCCAGTCAATTCCTCTGATTGAAGATTTGAGTCTACTACTTCGATCTGGAAATTCAGATCTATGGATCAAACCGATCCAAATGAGAAATTTCTAAAACCAACAGAGATCGAGATTGATTTGGGATCAACAAGGACTTACTGAGAATTGCAGATCGATGAAGGAAATAATCATCGTAGCCGTGACAATTTGAGGAGTAGCTGTCGAACAAAGGATGTCACTACCAGGAATCCTCACTATATCAGCGCTTCTACTGCTGGTGGCTCGAATGCCTAAACTGTCAATAAATCGATCGCCTCCTTGATCAGCATCTCCGCCACCACGTCAGAATGTGGATAAGAGTTCTTCAAGGTTGAAGAAGGAAGGAGATGGAGATTGAGCTCACAATTGGAAGAATCACAGTGTTTAAATAGGTTACAGACTCGAAATTTGCTGTGGAATTCATGTTGGCGCCAATTACAGTAACCTCCCAGTAGTGGAGAGTACTGAAGAACGATTACGATTTTGAAAATTTGAAATCTGTTCCCAAACATAAAACTAATCCTTTTGTTTATAAGAAGAAAGTAACGGGCTAAGAAGCCCAGGCCCATTTCTAAACAAACAAAAAGAAGAAGAAATATATCCAACTTATTTTTCAAATATCATAATAAAAGAAATTTTATGAAATAATTAATTAAGGAGAATCATAAATTTATTTAAAATATATATTGAGAAATGGGGTTACAAATATCCCCTCTCTAAAAAATTTTGTCCTTGAAATTCAAACGACAACCAATAAAAATCAAAACAAATCAACAAAAATATTCAAATACAGGCCATTTATTGAATTAGAAAAATTCCAAAAATAGAGTACAATCAAATTAATCAAACAAATTGGGATAACGCTCCCGTATCTCGTCCTCACGCTTCCATGTGGACTCTCCTGGAGAGTGGTGTCTCCACATGACTCGAACAAATGGAATAGTCTGATTCCGTAATTGCTTCTTCCTCCGATCAAGGATCTCAACTGGTTGCTCATCGTAGGTCAAGCTCGGACCCACCTCTAACTCTGAGTAGTCCACCACATGGCTCGGGTCTGGAATGTAGCGTCGAAGCTGGGACGCATGAAAGATGTCATGTACTCCCACCAAGCTAGCTGGAAGTGCTAGTCGATATGCCACCTCGCCAATCCGTACCGTCATATCGAAGGGCCCGATATACTTGGGGCTGAGCTTTCCGCCCCTGCCAAAATGAATAATGCCCCTGGTCGACGAGATCTTCAGAAGCACTCTATCTCCAACTGCGCACTCCAGTGGCCGTCTGCTGCTGTCTGTCCAGTGCTTCTGCTGATCCTGTACAACTCTGAGATAAACCCTGATCAATCTGATCTTCTCAGCTGAGTCTACCACCATCTCTGGCCCAAGCAAAGCTCTCTCACCTACGTCGTCCCAAGATAAAGGTGTGTGACATCTTCGCCCATATAGTACCTCGAACGGGATCATCTCGATGCTAGCCTGATAACTGTTGTTATAGGCAAACTCCACAAGATGCAAGTGATCCTCCCATGAACCGCCGAAGTCAAGTGCACATACCCGCAGCATATCCTCCAGTGTCTGAATGGTCCTCTCGGACTGCCCGTCTGTCTGTGGATGATAGGCAGTGTTGAACTTTAAACCCAAGCTCAGCTGTAGACTCCTCCAGAAGTATGATTTGAAGCGACTATCCCTGTCAGAAATAATGCTCACCGGCACCCCGTGAATCCGTATAATCTGACGCATGTAGAGGTCTGCAAGCTTCTCGGTCGACAGCCCTACCTTGATCGGAATAAAATGAGCAGATTTTGTCAGTCTGTCCACGATAATCCAAACAGCATCCCTGCCACCGGGCATACGGGGTAAACCAGAGACGAATTCTACGGTGATGTGTTCCCACTTCCATTCAGGAATAAGTAAAGGCTGGAGTAATCATGCTGGTCTCTGACGCTCTGCCTTGACTTGCAGACACACAAGGCATCTGAAAATGAATCTGGCAACCTCTTGTTTCATCCTATACCACCAAACATACTCTCGCAGATCCTTATACATCTTGGTAGATCCAGGATGAATAGAATACTGTGACTGGTGGGCCTGTGACTGGTGGGCCTCCTGCATCACCTCCTCCCACAAATCCTTGGACACATACAACTCGTTTCTGTGCCTCAGGGATCCATCCTCTGCAATAGTGAAGTCCTCAAGCAATCCTGCCCCTGCTTGGCCTCTAAGACATCAGAGTCCCTCATCTAGAAACTTGGTCTCCTTGATCTTCTCTATCAATCCTGACTATATCTGCATATGCATCAGCTATCCTCCAACTCCCGTAAGAACAATCTCAATCCCAAGGATCTCAAGATCCTCTAGAATATGCTGATCCAAAGTGAGGAACATAGCAACAGGATATCGACTGAGAGCATCTGCTACCACATTCGCCTTTTCAGGATGGTATTGTAGATGGATGTCGAAATCCTTCATGAGTTCCAGCCACCTTCGTGGCCTCATATTCAGTTCCTTTTGAGTGAAGATATACTTCAGGCTTTTGTGGTCCGTGAAGATGTCCACTCTCTCTCTCCATATAAGTAGTGCTTCCACAGTTTCAAGGCAAAAATAACTGTTGCAAGCTCCAAGTCAAGTGTAGGATAATTCTTCTCATGAGGCCTCAATTGTCTAGAAGCATAAGCAATAACCCTCTTATTCTGCTTGTTTTCTATTGATTATCAAAGAACAAAACCGTTTTATGGGAGGACTGAACTTAGACTCACAATACAAACTCGCTCATACAAAGAAAGCCTAAGGACGAAAACCTAGGTACAACAATCTAAGTACAATTGTTTAGTTTTTTTGGGGGGTGACGGTAGAGGCTCGGGAGAGTGCTATCAACTCTGTCTTACTCCTTGGACGATCGGACGTCGTCTTGGCTCTGATGAAGAAATGCTCTCGGGCTCTGTGTAGTGGTCTCTCTGGGCGCCGCTGCTCTCTGTGCTCTTTGTGTGTATAAGCCTCCGCTCTGTGTATATAAGCTGCCGCTCTGTGTAGGGTCCTCTTTTGCAAAGGGAATGATACCTTGCTGTTTATAGGGCTTTGTGATAAGTAGGGTGTACAGTAATTGCTCCTTGAATAGCGGGCGGTTAGGGATTGGTTAAGATTAGCCTTGATCTTGTTTGTTGGAAATTGATCTGGACATTTATGTTGATTGTGATGAATCTGCATGGTGATAATTGAAATCGATATGGGCAGTTATGATGATTGTAATAAATTTGCGTTGTGATGATTTGTTGATAGCAACAAATCCAAGTGAATAAATCTTGGTCAATCTTCTGCCACGTGTCCCAACCGCCATTATGCTGCGAGCAAGATGAACGCAGGAAGATACATCTTAATTGATCTTCTGCCATGTGTCCCAACTGTCATTATATTATGAGCCGCATGAACAGGGTGTCTTGGCAGAGCCGCATGAGCGTAGCCCGGTAATTGAGCCGCATGAAGATGGTAGCCGTATGAGAGTGGTCTGGTAAATTGAGTCGCATAAGGGTGACCCCCCATAATATGAGCCGCATGGGTGTGGCCTCCAAAATCTGAGCCGCATGAGGGTGGCCCTCATAATCTGAGCCGTATGAGGGTGGCCCCCATGATCCGAGCCGCATGAGAGTGGCAGACGCATGGGGGTGGCCTCCAACTGAACTACATAAGGGTGGCCACATGTCAGAGCCGCATGGAAGACCTTGAAGCGATCCATATAAAGAGCTTTGGAATTGGTGGATCGTGCCAGCTATAAAGATTTTTTTCGTCTCTCTAGGAGCACGACATTATGTCAGAGTCATCATTTTACCTTTATGTCAGAGCTGTCAATCCTTTGTGTCAGAGCTGCCGTCAGAGCATTTAACGAGCCAACTGCTCTGGCCAGCTTTAAAAGCCTACTTTTGAACCGCATAGGGCCACATGGCTTTTACCGAGCCATATGGAGCTGTTGGGGACTTTCGACCCGCATGAAGCTCTAAGAGACTTTTGAGCCGCATGAAGCTCTAAAGGATTCTTAAGCCGCATGGACTTTTCTGTTCTTTTCCATGCTTCTACAAGACCCCGTTCAAAGTTTTTAATTTATAAAATTGAAATACTTTGAATAAGAAGCATTTCCACGTAATCTCTTCATGCCATATGGACTGACCTGGCCGCATAGACTTTCTAGCTGTATAGACTGCTCTGGCCGCATGGAGTTCTCTAGCCGCATGAACTGCTCTGACCGCATGGAGTTCTCTAGCCGCATGGACTGCTCTGGCCGCATACTGTCCTTTCTGCCACTTAGGCGTCTCATTAATTGCTCTTGATTCGTTTTGATTTAAAGCCGTCTTTTGGAGGGAATCGCAAGAGTCGGTTTATTAAATATTTAGATTTTGTCTTGATGAATCTCATGTATGAGAGGGGATAAAATCCCAAGAGTCGGTTTTGTCTACAGCACATAATCCAAAGAATTTATCGGTCCACGTGCCCCCCTGTCTGCCTATAAATAAGAGTAATTTTTAGAGAGAGACTCTTTACTCTCTTCTCCTGTTCAAGCTTTTTTTGCCCTAGCTGCCATCTTCTTTCTCTTCTTCTTCGATCACCGATGGCCCCCAAGACTTCCAAGGCTGCAGCGAAGGGTAAGAGAGTGGTTTCCATGTTGACTGCGACGTCCACAGTTCATCTTGACATTCACCCTGCCATTGCTGGTAAGGACGTTGGAAGAAATTGCATGAACTCAAAACCTTAACCATCATGGCTATGTCGTATGTTTTATGCGCGGGCCTTCTTCGTCTTCATTGAACTGTTCGAGTTCATTGTGATGAATCCGTATACTGTGTTATATGTGCCGTATATACATCTCATGTTCGAGCCACATGGGGGTATACCCCATGTCCGAGCCGCATAAGGGTCGTCTTGTGGCCACATAAGCACTTTATAAACTGGGCCGCATAAGGACCCACCGAACAGAACCGCATAAGTCCCTCTAAACTGAGCCGCATGAAGCCCCATCAAACAGGACCGTATAAGCTCTCCTTTGAACTGTGCCGTATAAGGCCCCGCTAAGCAGAACCGCATAAGCTCATCTGAACTGGGCCGCATGAGGCCGCGCTAATCAGAACCGCATAAGCTCACTTGAACTGGGCCACATGAGGTCGTATCAAATCAGAGCCGCATAAGCTTTTCTAAAGACTGGGCTGCATGAACATCCGTTAGACAGAGTCGCATAAGCTCACTTGAACTGAACCGCACGAGACTCCACAAAAATAGAGCCGCATGAGCCCAGAAACACTAAGTGGTTTCACCTGGCCATCTTCTAACTTGTTTCTTTTGTCCCTTTTCAGTGAATCTGCCAGTTAATCCTGTGGGAGAACCCTTGGTGGGTTCGGCCCAATCTGCTGTAGGGGTATGGTTCGACCATATAGTCCAATATGTGGTAAAATAGCTTCCCAAAAATGAGCCTGAGGAGAGGCTGAATGCTATCAAGAACCAGCCCTTCTACTTTCTCTGTGCCATGATGAACTCGGGGAAATTGGAGGGAGAATACCTGAAGCCTGCGTTCCTCTTTGGGGATGCCTTGACTGTGAAGAACCCCTATGTTCTGGATATATCTGAGAGTTGGAGCTTTACTCTTGACGGGATGGCGATCCATATTCCTCAGATGGAGCGTTATTTTCTGCTGTCGTGGTTCAACATGTTATCGATAGACAGACAGATGGTAGATTCCTTGACTCCGAGCAAGTCGGGAATGTTTGTGGGTGACATCCATTATAATAGGAACTTGGGGTCAGCGTACGCGGGCAGGGTATCGGTCAGTCGCTATGTGATGGGGTTGGCCCCGGGTACCTTCATAAATGTACCGGGTCCCAATTTTATGTTCTCTCAAGCTGACACCTTCTTGAACCAGCTTGTTCGGAAGGGGTCCTATCCCGTCGGCCGGTTGGAACTGCTGAACTGGATAAACCCCATCTCTACGTGGACCAACTTGACCACGTGGATTCTGAGAAAGTATGAGACTCCCCTGCGTGAGATCGGTCTCTATTACGCCATTCGGGGCACCTGTCTTGGTCTACCCATAAATAAGCCGCTGTTCATGGCTCTCCTGGAGATGTACAACCGACGAACGGGAACCTTCTTCATGCCTGAAGGGGAGCTGGGACTCGCTCTCCATGAGATGTATGCTATTTCCAAGCTGCCCTGGGGGGAAGAAGTCTTTGAAGTGTACACCCCTACGAACGAAGAGTTCGAGAATTTGGATCGGCAGTTCCCGGGCTTTGTCGTCGTATACTGAGAATTATTATATCACCACAGTACCTATCACCAGACGTCCATCAAGAAGGATGGTAGCTCGGAAGGGAACCTTCCTCACACCACGTCCTGGGTCTCATACCTTTTTATACTAGGTGCCTCAAGCTGGGTTTCTTTCCGAGATTCTTAAACCCAGGAGGAGGTACAGAAACTGGCGTCGACTGCCAAGAGATCAAGGGCCGCGGGTGACACATTTGGGAGTAAAACTGACTCCTTTAGTTATTTTTATCATGGTATTCAGCGGCTATCAGAAAAGGTACTCTTGGCAGGATTCCTGAGGGTATGGCTACGGAACTACGTGGTCTCAGGAGGGGCGGGTTCCATTGAGAGGATCAGCCGCCACTTTATCCTCTCTGCTGTAAAGCTGGTCATTGGGGCCAGACTGGCTCTTCTTCCGGCTATGGTGTGCAGTATACACCGTGGCCTTTGCGTCTTCTCGTCCAAGGACATCGCCCGTGATACGGCGATGGATTTGAGCGTATTGAGCTGCCCTATCATTATCTGATGGGGTGGCTGTTGATGCACTGCCGGTCTTTGATGAGGCCTGGCGCAAAAGATAGCGTAACGGCTGATGATGCTTTCATCTTCCAATATCGCCATTAGCTTTGGGAGTGCGACACTATGCCAGCCTGTCGGAGGGCGCAGGCAAGAGTGGACGGATACAATTTTTTCGTGTCTGTTCCTCTTTTTTCTGATAAAGAAGTGAGGGGCATGCATATTGATGGTATCGGGCCTCCTCACCTTTTACCCGAGAAGATGCTCTTTTGGTTGCGTAATATCCGTCCTGCGCACCTAGTATACCGCAACCGCAACACTGTTTTCCTAGAGCCTTATTTGCCCAGTAGGTTCTCGCGACAGTTTGGATATAGTCAGCTATTCTTGGACAGTCCCAGCTCTTGCCTGGGCTTTGAAGGTAGCATCCTTGACGGCATCAGGGCCTGGCATTATAATGATACGGTTCATACCCGAACCAGCTTCTCTGTTCCTGATGCTGAGGCGCCAGAAAAGATCTTGTATATGGCGGCTCTATACCATGTTACGGCGAGCAAGCCTCCTGTTAATTTTGACCCGAGTACCAGCTTCATTGTTCGTACTGGCTTGGCAGAGAAGCCCAAGGGGTCCAAGACGAGTAAGAAGAAGGCGAACACGGTTCATGTGCCGGACTCGAAGTCTACCAACATGGATGAAGAGGATGACGAGCATGATGCCGATAACTCTCTCCCTCCTGCAGATGAGGTGGTGGTGGATCAGCCGCCTGTTGTGTCAGATGAGGTGGTGGCGGATCAGCCGCCTGTTGTGCCTGGCCCTTCACGCAAGCGAGGCAGGCGTGAGTCTACTGAGGGCGACATAACTTATTCTGTGAAACGGGCTGCGGTTTAGCCTCGCAGGCTGCTTATTAAGGATGTTGGCGCCATTTCGGAGGTGACTTGAATTACAAACATCTTCTTCTTTAGCTCTTTTTTTTCCTGAACTATGACCTGATCACTTTTTTTTTGTAGGAGTCAGAAAAAGAAGAGTTTCCAGAGCCGGCTGGTGCCTCTGCGGTCGATCCGGCTTTAAATACTTTGATCAACGACATGTGCACCGAAATTGTTTCTGCCGGGGTTCTTCCGGTGACGACTGGGGTTCCTTCCGTTGCTAAGGTCTCAACCCAAGGTGATGTGGGTCCTGCTGACCCTGTCCCTGAGACTGTCGAATCTCAGCCGGGTGACGCCGACCCAGTTGTATCTCCTTCCGAGGCGGCTGGGGCGGAAGAACCAGCTGCATTCGGCTCAGATATCGTTGGTGAGGCAGATTTAATGGCTGAGAGCTAGCCTCAGCTTCGACATTCCTTCCCTGGTAAGCTAAGTCAAATCTTAACCAGTGAGGAGGTTTATTCGCTCTATCATCACATCCTTCAGGTTAAGCTGATTGATGGTTGCTCTGGACATACAGGTCCTGCTCCTTCATTGCCAATGACGGACATTATCAGAGGGGACTTCGACAGAGGGGATCTGGTGGAAGGGAGCGTGCCTCCCCCCTCCAACTTATATTGAGGGACCTCCCGTTGGATCGAGTTCGGGAGATCAGATGGCGGCACAGCCGGGGCAGGGAGCAATGGTGCCTGTACCCTCCTCTGCTCATGTGGCTTCGGGGGTCGACCTTTCCGCCCTGCCGAGTATCCAGGTTCTTCGGGCTGCGGAGGAGGAGTTAGCTGCTATTCACACGTCTTTTCGCTCGAAATTTGTTTCCCTGGTGGCAGGGGTGGCAAGTTCCGGCGTGTCTTCTTCGATACTGCCAGCTACACTTCCTTTGACGTCGTCCTCTATGGAAGTTCTGGATGAAGCATCACAGGACGTGGTTGACAGTTTCTACCGCCACCTGAAGAGAGGGGTCGAAGCTGCTGTGGAGCGGAGGACCCCTTTGCCTTGGCCCAACAATGCGCCAGTGGCCAAATTAAAATTTTTAAAAACCTTCCCAGTGAGGCAGGGAAAGTTGCGCTTCTGGAGCCCAAATTGCTAGAGGCTGATCAGCTTGTGGCCCAGTTTCAAGTGCTACGGCAAGTTGATCTGTCTGCAGCAATAGATCAAGAGCGTGCCTTCCTCATAACTGCCATGGAGAAGGTAAGGGTTGCTCGGGATACGGTCAAGCCGACTATAATAAAGGACCTCCACGATCTGTCTCAGCAATACGATCAGTTGAGCCACAGGAGTGAGGATTGCACGGCTCGGGAAGCGGTCACCTCCCGTGGGGTAATTGATACAAGAGAGCAGATCCTCGAGCTTCAGAGGATTTAACTTTCTTGGAATCTGGGCTCGAGGCCGCCCGCATGGATAAGGGGAAGAATGTTCAGGAGGCCGACAAGGTCACTCGAGCTTCTGCTGGCTTGGAGCGTTCTCTGAAGAGGCTTGAAGATGGCTGGCAGCTCACGTGCATCTGGAGGATGTAGAGCGACTGTCTCATGAGACCGAGCGCCGGGCCAAGCAGCGATTTGAGCGGTCGACTACCTTGCTGAGGGACCGTATTAGAGAATTATGTGTCGCCGAACCTTAGTCGGCCTTCATTTATGTTCTTTCCTTTTTTGAGAGGGACGTGGTCCCAGAACATGTAGTACTTTTGACCTTCAAATAAAAGAGTATATTTTATTTTATCCTTCATTTGTATTGCTTGTTGCGTTTGTGGTGTAGTGGTATTTGCCCCACTGGGGACTATTTATGGACCTGTTACCCTTAGCATACCTTGGTTTTAGGTACGGATAACAAGTTTGATAGGGATACTTAGAACAGTTCAACAGTAAGGTGGCCATGGAAGTTTCTGGTATCGGAAGAAAGAATGCCATAGAGCAGCTGGGCTCCCGAGGCATGATGAAGCGCATGTACTAGGAAACTTAGTACAACATTTATGGTCAACATAGGACATTTGTGGGCCTATTATCCTTGGCGTACTCCAATTTTGGGTACGGATAATAAGTCGAGAGAAAACTAACATACTTACTCAGAGGTAATGAGGACGTGGCAAGTATGGGAGTTTTACCGTGGAGTCTTCCTGCTCAGAGGTAATGAGGACGTGGCAGGAGAGGACACAGCAGAGGATATTTGTGGTCAACAGTGGACATTTGTGGGCCTATTATCCTTGGCGTACTCCGGTCTTGGGTACGGATAATAAGTTGAGAGAAAACCAACATACTTACTCAGAGGTAATGAGGACGTGGTAAATATGAGGGCTTTACCGCGGAGTCTTCCTGCTCAGAGGTAATGAGGACATGGCAGGAGTGAACTCGGTGGAGGATACACAGAACAACTCAGAGGTAATGAGGACGTGGAAGTTCTACGTAGGGGGTGATTTGTTTTTTTGGCGGAAGAGAAACAACTCAGAGGTGACATCGACGTGGTTGTTTCGAAAATTTTGAGGATCTGTTACCCTTTTCATGTACTGAAAGTACGGGTAATAGGTCATGAGGAAGGTACTTTTTTAGGAGGAAAATTCAGAGGTATGATCATACATGACTTACTACACAGAAGATGCGATATAATTTTCATTTGGAGTGACCGGAGGGTAAGTTCAGCAGTACCTAAGGGCACACAACTTAACAGTCCAGTAGATATAGAGGATGTCGATTAGACATAATACTTCTTCAGGAACTTGCCGTTGAATGGCAACATGAGCAAGTCTCCATTTTGCTTCGCAAGACGGTATGCGCCATTGGAGAATACAGCCTCGATGACAAATGGGCCTTCCCACTTTGGCTGGAATTTGCCGACGGTTTTGTGAGTCATAACCATCGACCTCCGAACTGCCAGAACAAGATCGCCCACTTGGAATGTTCTGAGTTTAACCTTCTTGTTGAAAGCCCCAGAGATGCGCGCTTGATAAAGCTCGATTCGTTGTTGAGCTAACAAATGCTTCTCTTCTAAGGCCTCCAACTCTTGTAGCCGGCGACGATGATTATCATCCGTCGTCAGTCGATGAGTGAGGGCGACACAGAGCAAGGGGATTTGAGTCTCCAGGGAGAGAACTGCCTCAATGCCGTATACCAGAGAGAATGGTGTGTTCCCCGTGGCCGTCCGGACTGTAGTACGGTACGCCCATAAGTATTCGCCAAGCTTCTCATTCCAGTCGCGTTTGTTGGAAGATACGAACTTCTTAAGTAGCTTGATTATAGTTTTGTTGAATGCTTCTGCCAATCCATTCGTCGTCGGATTCTATGGTGTTGAAGCAATATTCTGGATTTGGTGTTTGTCATAAAACCGATAGAAGGCGTGGCTTACGAACTGCGGACCATTATCGTGGACGATCCTTCGGGGCAGTCCAAAGCGATAGATCACGTGATGCTTGAGGAAGCTGATCACGTTTGAAGTCTTCACTTCTGTAAGCAGAACAGCTTCCGTCCATTTGGAGAAGTAATCTGTGATTGCGAGTTTGAAGCGGTGTCCTCTGGATGAGGGTAGAGTGATCGGACCGATGATGTCCATTCTCCATATTTCGAATGGCCAGGATGCCACCGTCGGATGTAAGAATTCAGATGGTTGATGGATGAAATCTGCATGGACTTGACAGGCATTGCACTTTCTTGCATAGTCTATCGCATCTGCTACCATTGTGGGCCAGTAATAGCCCATTCGGCGAAGGCGATCTTGTAATTTCGGGCCAGGCTGATGGGCTCCGCAGACGCCGTCGTGAGCTTCGTGTATGGCTTCTTTGGCTTCTGTATTTGACAGACACCGAAGCAGTAATCCATCGTATGAGCGTCGATATAGCATTTTCGTCTTTGTATCGTAAAAGAATCTGAGGGACCGCCTTCTGATAGAGGTGGCTTCTTTTGGATTCTCCGGTAAGAAGCCGTAGACCACGAAGTCAATAAATGGCTGTCTTCAGTCTGGTGCTTCGTCGACCGTCAGAGTGGATTAACTCTCAACACATTGAACATTATTCTTGGGACAGACCAATTCACGGCCTATTACGTCCACCAAGTGGTGAACATGATTCGGAACTGCTAGGGAAGCATCAAGGCCCGCTAAGGCATCGACTTCAATATTCTGGAGTCTGGAAATATTTTCTATAAAGAACCCTTCAAATGACATAATGATGTCGATCGCTATTTGGTGATAGGGGATCACATCTTCATGACGAACTTCGTATGAACCCCAGATCGGATTGACGATTAGCTGTGAATCGCCATATGCTTCGAGGTGCTCTACCCCCAGTTCCTTTACAAGTCGGAGGGCGATAACCAAGGCATTGTACTCTGCCATGTTGTTTGAGCAAGGAATCTGTAAGGGAATACGCCCGATTGATCACCAGTCCGGAGGAAGAAATCAGCACCACTCTGACCCCAGCAACAATGTTGCCCTAGGATCTGGTTCTTGAAGTGCCGTCAAAGAACATTCGCCAGATGGCATCATGGGAGGCCATATTTGAATTGGCAACCTCATCTGGAATTTCTTCGTATATTCTGGTTGACTCTGAACCGGATGGGCTGCTAAAAAGTCTGTCAGAGCTTGACCTTTAACAGCCTTCTGTGGGACGAAGATCATATGGTAGGGAGACAATAATATCGCCCAGGTAGCGAGGCAAGAGCTGAGTGCACCCATTTTGGTCATGAAGACCCTGAAAGGGTTGACTCATGATATCACATGTATGGTTTGTCCCGTGACATAGTGTCGCATCTTCTGAATGGCGAACACTAGAGCGAGGCACTCTTTCTCTACAGCAGTGTATCGATGTTCGGACCCCATCATCATTCGGCTGAGATAGTCGATAGCTTGTTCATGGCCCGTATCGTTGTTTTGTGCTAATAGAGCACCGAGGGAATGCTCTATCGCTCGCACATAGAGCAGGAATGGTCTTCCAGCAACCGGGGCTACCAAGACTGGAGGGTTCGACGGGTATTCTTTGATGTTATCGAAGGACCATTGGCACTCTTCATCCCATACAAAGGAAACACCTTTCTTCATGAGGTGCGTGAAGGACTGACATCGTTCGGAGAGATTAGAGATAAACCTCCGGATGTAAGCTAGCCTTCCATGAAGGCCTCTGAGTTCACGGAGATTTCTTGGGGGACCCATCTCCATGATTGCCTTTGTCTTCTCAGGGTTGACATGGATACCCTGGGAGGTAACAATAAAACCCAAGAACTTCCCGCTGGATACGCCCAAGAAGGATTTCGTGGGATTTATCTTCAAATTGTGCGCCCGCATTAGGTCGAACACTATCTTCAGATCATGCAGATGATCTTCTTTAGAGCGGCTCTTGACGACAATGTCGTCGACATAACACTCTACTGTCTTACGTAGGTGATCTCTGAAGATGATGCTCATGGCTCGTTGATAGGTGGCACCAGCATTCTTTAAACCAAAAGGCATGACTGTGTAGCAGTATGTGCCAATAGGTGTTCGGAATGAGGTATGCTTCTCGTCATCAGGAAACATCTTGATTTGATTGTATCCTGAGAAGCCATCCATGAATGACATGCGCTCGAAGCCGCAGGTGTTGTCAATTATTATATCTGTGATAGGAAGGGGGAACTCATCCTTAGGACATGCCTCGTTCAAATTCTGGAAGTCGATGCAGATTCGGATCTTCCCATTCTTCTTGAGGACTAGTACTTTGTTGGCTACTCAGTCCGAATGTTGTTCCTCGTGGATGAAGCCGCTGGCTATCAGTTTGTTGACCTCAGCTTCGATAGAGTTCATGATGTCTGGGCGGAACCGTCGTTGCTACTGCTTGACCGGCTTTGCATCCGGACGAATGTTGAGTTTATGAAGTGCAACCTCGGGGTCTAGCCCTGGCATGTCTTCGTAGCTCTAGGCGAATACATCGATATATTCTATGACGAGTTGTAGTAGCGATTCTCGTTCTTCGTCTGTCAGACTTTCGCTAATGAAGATTGGTTTTGGAGAGGACTCGTCGCCGAGGTCAACTTGCATGACCTCATCTTCGGTAGGAGGCTCTCTTTGTTCGAACCGCTTCCACTACCAAAATAAGTTATATCAGCGACGTATTTAGCGACTCCATGAAATTTCGTCGCTAATTTTTAGGGTTTTAGCGACGTTAATATAAGACGTCGCTGTTTGTCGCCAACAGCGACTAATAGCGACGTCTAGCGGCTACATTTTGTTAAATGGAAACCTGTGTCGCAAGTCCGTCGGTACCCGTCGCTGATATAGCGATGTGTAGCGACGCATTTTAAGCGACGTCGCCATTTATTATATATCAGCGACGTTTAGCAACGTCCTATAAGGACGTCGCTAATCGTTTCATATAGCCAGCGAGGGTTTCCTTTTCGATCATTCACAATTTCCCCCCCCCCAATTTTGGGCGTGCTCCTCCTCCGCGACGCTCCTCCGACGATTTCCCTCCTCCGGCCTCCTCCTCTGCGGCGCTCCTCCGGCGATCTCCCTCCTCCGGCCTCCTCCTTCTCCTCCTCCTCCTTCCTCAGGTAGCTCCTCCTTCTCCTCCTCCTCCTCCTTCCTCAGGTAGCTCCTCCCTAGTTTCTTCTCGTCTTCTAGCTCTCTCTCTCGCTTCTAGTTCGTATCCACGAGAGCATGGACTCGCTGCGGGGGACACGAGACTGACAGTGGACTCGCTGTGGGGGATACGAGAGCGTGGACTCGCTTCTAGTTCGTGTGACACCTATTTTGTTGGTTTGGACACGTCGTGTTCCACTGTGTGGATACGAGACTCACAGTGTGGCACCTATATACTGATACTGGGAGTTTTTTTGGGCATATCAACTGTCAATTTGATGTTTTGCTTGGATTCGAATTCTAATTTAGGGTTTGAGCCCTATTTACTGATACTGGGAGTTTTTTTTGGGCATTTTCAGGGTTTTGAAATGATGAATAAATTGACTAATAATTATTATTGAGCCCTATAAAATTTTAGCTATGTCACGAAGGATGGATACTAATCCTGTGAATGAGTTTTCTCCTAAGTATTCTCGACAGTTGAGTATGATTTAGCTCACTGACATTACTGAAATATGGAATAATTAGACTTTCTGTTCAGTACCCTTTGACTAAATTAAGTTGACCTGAATACCATATTTTAAATCCTAAATCTACGATACGACATCGTGATCAGGACATAGTCCCTGCAGCCATTCGACTGGCGAGGCAGAAACTATGTAGCCGTAGATAAAGTTGACCGTCCTCCGACCCTCATCCCTCGACAATGATGATACGACAACCTATCACTATATCTTATATAGTAGTAGATGATGTCTTAGTATTACATTATGTGAGTTCATCTTGATTCTGTTACATTCTTCAGATACTACATACGATAAGAACATATACTACACCATATGTACAGAACATAGATGATTCATACTAATGTATGCTAGAATGAATTTTAGGGTTGTGTTCTGAGCCATCCGTTCTGCTACTTGGCAAAAAATCAAATTTATTGTACTTTATCTGCTTTCAAAAATGTACTCAAATTACATGATGGTTCCTTTAGTTAGCTTGCTTATGTTACAATTATATTAGCTTGCTTACCAGATGACACCCATGACCCGAGGAGCGGCACGTCGTTTGAGGGAAACAGTGAATGCTGAGGTGGCTCCTCCTACAGTTAAGGAGGAAGTGGCACCGGTTGCTAGTGAGACCGGGAGTTCTATTCATCCAGCACCGGTAGCTAGTGAGACCGGGAGTTCTATTCGTGTAACACTTGCAAGGGACGACATCTCTCCTCACGCCAAAAATCTCGCTTTTTCGAGGTGGTTGCGTGATCGTATTACTGAGCATTTGCGTGAGCAGCGTGGTTCTCATTAGCTATTAGTACTTATTTGTATTGGACTATTTGTATTCGGTTATTTTTGTATTAAACTATTTGTATTGGACTACATATATGAATTAGTACTATGTCAATCTCTGGATTGTATTGGTACTACCACCCTTATCCTTCGACAATGATGATACGACAACCAACCAGAGAGGATACTCTGAGAGATCCATCTGAGTAGGACGTATACTCTGAGAGATCACCTTTACAAGTATGATATCAGTAGTGGGATTGAGTGTGTACGTCCTACTCAGATGGGTCTCTCACCGTTACTATTTTTTTCTGACAGCATGGTGGATGTGCTCCGTCAACAGATTCTTGCTCCGAGCCAAAAGTTCGCCCCGGAGCTCAAGTGGACATCTTTCGTGTAGAGCTCGAGTGAGAGGTTCCTGACAGCATGGTGGTCTCCTTTGTCAAAGTATTCGTGCTCATCATACATTAGTTGTGGGACGAGCACGGATACTTTGACAAAGGAGACCACCATGCTGTCAGGAACCTCTCACTCGAGCTCTATACGAAGGATGTCCACTTGAGCTCCGGGGCAAAGTTTTGGCTCTGAGCAAGAATCTGTTGACGGAGCACATCCACCATGCTGTCAGAAAAAATAGTAACGGTGAGAGACCCATCTTAGTAGGACGTACACACTCAATCCCACTACTGATATCATTCTTGTAAAGGTGATCTCTCAGAGTATACGTCCTACTCAGATGGATCTGCAGAGTATCCTCTCCGGTTGGGTTGTGTTCTGAGCCATCCGTTCTCACACTTAAAATATATATTAATTAGAACTGTGTTTTGTATTTTCGGGGAAACCAGGGATTTGATTCTGTATTTTGTATTTTGGTTTCTGTATTTTAGCTCCAGCTCCATTTGCATTAATCTACGGTACGACATGGTCCCTGCAGCCATTCGACTGGCGAGACAGAAACTATGTAGCCGTAGATAAAGTTGACTGTCCTCCGACCCTCATCCCTCGGCAATGATGATACGACAATCTATCACTATATCTTATATAGTAGTAGATGATGTTTTAGTATTACATTATGTGAGTTCATCTTGATTCTGTTATATCCTTCAGATACTAGATACGATAAGAACATATACTACACCATATGTACAGAACATAGATGATTCATACTAATGTATGCTAGAATGAATTTTAGGTTGTGTTCAGAGCCATCCTTCATCTGCCCCCTTCCCTGAGCCATCCTTCATCTCTCATTTCCTTCCGGGTCCACTCTACTCCCAATCTCTTCCTCTTTATACACGGATCTACAGAATTAATGCCATCCGAGGAAGGCAAAACTGAATCAGCATTGTCTTCCGGATCGTCCTCATCAAGGCATAACGGGCTGCTCAGCGTACCCAGCTTTTTCAACTTCTCGCTGGCTGCAGAGTCGAAATAGGAACGGGTCCTCTTTGCCGGCCCGGAGCTCTGACTCGCACTCGTCGCCTCGCTACCGATTTCCTCTCCTCCTCTGACGCGGGTCATAAGAAAAGAAATTTCGTACCTCTTCTTCACATAAACATCATTATCGCCTTGTACTCGAGCCTCCTCGTTTGTGACGCTATCCAACTTCTCGGTGCCTACATTGTCACTCAAATCTCTCCTTCGACTCGTATCGTCCTCTTATTCGCCTGTCTTTTTGCTCCCTATCTTACAATCATCTGCTATCACCGCCGTCTCATTGGACTCCTTCTCCGATGACTCCGAAGAGGAGGAGGAAGACTCGGAGAAGGAGTCGAATGAGTCGGCGGTGATAACAGGTGATTGCAAGACAGGGAGCAAAAAGACAGGCGAATAAGAGGACGATACGAGTCGAAGGAGAGATTCGAGTGACAATATAGGCACCGAAAAGTTGGATAGCATCACAGACGAGGAGGCTCGAGTACAAGGCGGCAATGATGTTTATGTGAAGAAGAGGTACGAAATTTCTTTTCTTATGACCCACGTCAGAGGAGGAGAGAAAACCGGTAGTGAGACGACGAGTACGAGTCAGAGCTCCGGACCGGCAAAGAGGACCCATTCCCATTTTGACTCTGCAGCCAGCGAGAAGTTGAAGAAGCTGGGCATGCTGAGCAGCCCGTTATGCCTTGATGAGGACGATCCGGAAGATAATGCTGATTCAGTTTTGCCTTCCTTGGATGGCATTGATTCTGTAGAGCCGGGGAAAGTGGCTCCTCTTCGGCAATGATGATACGACAACCTATCACTATATCTTATATAGTAGTAGATGACGTTTTAGTATTATATTATGTGAGTTCATCTTGATTCTGTTACATTCTTCAGATACTACATTCGATAAAAACATATACTACACCATATGTACAGAACATAGATGATTCACACTAATGTATGCTAGAATGAATTTTGGGTTGTGTTCTGAGCCATCCGTTCTGATCAAGCATCTTCCTTCTTCTCTCCTCCACCATGGCTCTGAACCCATCTGCTCCTCCCTACTTCCCTTCTTCTTATTTGACTCTCTCAGCCGCATATGATATCCAGCTCAAGTGTAGAGTCGGGGGAGAAGAAGTGGACAGGAAGAGGAGGGGGAAGCAGCACAGCCGGCGGCATGACCCGGAGGAAGTACAGATGTTTTCTTCAAATCCGTAGGAGAATTATAAGGATATATCTTTTCACAATATGTCATCTTGTCAAAGACCCTTAATGTGACAACCATGTTACCGCGGTGTCGGAAGACTAACATGTTATAATTTTCTAAGCCGTGTGTTTTGACATAATCCTCCTAACTCTTTCCTCCTATGTAGTAATCTTGCATTATTACATAGAACTGAAATCCGGTTGGAGGATTATGTCAAAACACACGGCTTAGAAAATTATGACATGTTAGTCTTCCGACACCGCGGTAACATGGATGTCACATTAAGGGTCTTTGACAAGGTGATATGTTGTAAAAGATATATCCTTATAGTTCTCCTACGTATGTTGAAGAAAACCTCTGTACTTCCTCCGGGTCATGCCATCGGCTGTGCTGCTTCCCCCTCATCTTCCTGTCCACTTCTTCTCCCCCGACTCTACACTTGAGCTGGATATCATATGTGGCTGAGAGAGTCAAATAAGAAGAAGGGAAGTAGGGAGGAGCAGATGGGTTCAAAGCCATGGTGGAGGAGAGGAGAAGGAAAATGCTTGATCAGAACTTGAGGTGGAAAAGTTATGACGTTGATAGCGTGAGAGAGGGAGAGAGTAGAAAAGTTCTTCTCCCCCGACTCTACACTTGAGGTGGATATCATATTTTGGTTTCTGTATTTTGGCTCCAGCTCCATTTGCATTAATCTACGGTACGACATGGTGATCAGGACATAGTCCCTGCAGCCATTCGACTGGCGAGGCAGAAACTATATAGCCGTAGATAAAGTTGACTGTCCTCCGACCCTCATCCCTCGGCAATGATGATACGATAACCTATCACTATATCTTATATATATAGTAGTAGATGATGTCTTAGTATTACATTATATGAGTTCATCTTGATTCTGTTACATTCTTCAGATACTATATACGATAAGAATATATACTACACCATATGTACAGAACATAGATGATTCACACTAATGTATGCTAGAATGAATTTTAGGTTGTGTTCTGAGCCATTCGTTTCCATACTTGGCAATTAAGTTGTGGACCATTATGTTTGACATTGTTGTTACAAATTTTTATATATCTGTGTTGATTGATGAGATTGTGTTTCAAACGTATTCGTGATTGTGTGTATCTGTGTTGTTTAATACTGTGTTCGTGATACACACCGTTGTTGCTATAACAAATGGTGTAGGGGATGCTGCAAATGCTGCAGGGAATGCTGTAAATGCTATTTTTTTCAATATTAGCGGCATTCAGCGACGATTTGCGACGTTCAGCGACAAAAATAACGTCGCTAAGTAAGTACCCCAACGTCGCTAACTGTGATGAATACCGTCGCTGATCGTCACTAAACGTCGGTACTGTAGCGACGTAGAAAAGTCACAGAACGTCGCCATATGGCTCTCAAGCCAGGTCAGCATCGATGTATGTCAAGTCGCTCAACGTCGCTAGTATACGTCGGTAAATGATAACGTTTTACGTCGCTGGCAGTCGCTGAATTAGCGACGTGTCAGCGTCGCTAAAGCTCATCGCAATAGCGACGTATTGCGATGTTTTCTTGTTTAGCGACTAGGTTAATCGCGACTACGTGCATACGTCGCTAAATACGTCGCTAATAGGAATTAGTGACGTATTTTCCCTATTTAGCGACGCCTTGAGGCGTCGCTGATTTGACAGATTTTAGTAGTGTTCTTCCATTATGCATCTAGCTGTTGGGCCTACGGCTCTAACTCAAGAAGTTCAGGAATGTCTTCATCTTCTTCGTAGGCGTCGGTGAATGCCATATTGACAGACCAAGTCTGCCTGAGCATGTCCCCAATGCTAACATCTGAATCAAAAGTGGATGATCCAGACGAATGGGAGTGCAATTCGTATTTCTTATCTGAGCTCTCGGGGGTTGTCACAGGAGTAACATAGCCTAGACCATGCCTGGTCTTGCTGTAGTAATCCTGTGGTTTTCCAGTCGGGACTCGCAACTGTAAAGGTAACCGCCGGCCAGTGCCGTAGTTCAGGCCTGGTGTAGCCTCCATATCGTACCCCTGTTTTTGTATGAGGTACTTGGATCGGGAGCTATACAGATAAAGGGGCAGTCTTTCAATGTCGGGTTCCAGGTCGATTTCTTCTAGCCTGAAGGGCTGTGGATCGTTCTTTCGGCCAAAGATGATTGGATGATCCTCTCCTTCGACTATGAAGCAGGCGTCTTCCACGGGAGTGAGTCAATTTATGGTATAGACATTGGTTACTTGTGTGTGTAAGCTAGTGCCTATACCGTGTTCCATCGCATACATTATACGAAGCTTATCAAGCTCGAGGCAGTTTAAAGATAACCCTTTATTGATGAAATAAGGTATCTTTTCAGGAGGGATTACATCATCAGCGGATGCAACATCAGTATATGCGACCACATACTTGGCCAACTCTTTCTCCTCTTCAGCTACCCATGTATTAGTGAAGACTGGAAGGATGATCTGGGCAGCCTAATCATCAAAGGCCCCGTTGATGGGGAAGGACGTGGAGTAGTCAGTGCGCTAGCGGTTCCCGGCTTGGTGCTGAGTTGTTAGTTTGTTCCAAGCTCCAGTTCAGCAACCCCCTGCGTTATTGAAGCTCGGGAAGATGATCTGGGGAGTTTGATCACCAAGGGTCCTGCTGGTGGAGCAGGACGTGGAGTTGGTGGCTCACTAACAGTCCTCGGCTCAGCGCTGGGCTGACGCCTTGTTCTTGGCAGACGAATGACCATTTGCTTATCAGGGGAGTTTGTTTCTTCAGATTGTCGTAGACCGGCTTTTGGCAGTCGGATTATTGTTGGCTTCACAGTGGGTCTCAGCGCTTGGCCAGACCTTGGGAGTCGGATAGTCATTTTCTCCTACTTGTAGAGAGACTGATTGCATCCTTACGCAAAGTGGCTGTAAGGGGTGTAGTTCTGCCTGGTTTACGGGCTTGGAGGTGGATCGTCAGAGGTTCTTCTGATCCCGTCGTCGCCTCAGTTTGAGCTTGAGTATCTACTTCGACAAGGTGCCTCTTCAACTTCTCGTATAAGTAGGAGTCCGAGTAGTAGGATTCGAGCCCTCTGAAAGGATCGATGTCGGCAAATTCAGTTCTCACAAAGACATGTTTGTCGACGTACTTGAAGCACTGGTGCAACGTAGAAGGCACGATCATGTAGTCGTGTATCCAAGGACGCCCCAGAAGAATATTGTAGGACGTGTCTGCGTCTATGACATAACAGGTCACTTCTGACTGAAGGTCGCCAATTTGGCACTTTAATCGAATCTTTCCAACCGGATAGCTTCTGCCTGAATTGAAATCGCTGATGGCGGTACTTGTAGGTGTCAGGCGATACATCAGGATGCCTAGGAAGTGAAGCAGACTCTTCAGGATGATACTTATGGAAGAACCGGGATCGATGTGCATCCTATCCACCTTGACGTTGCCGACGTATCTACTGTAATACAGCGGGCGATTGTGCAGGTTGGTCTTAATGAGCATATCCTGCGGAGTGAAGACAATATTGGGCATTGCTCCCATAAAAGCACTGTCCTGAGGATCCTCTGTGGAGCTTTCTCCTGTGAGCTTAACTTGAGCCAGATAGGTATCAGCGTTCTGAAGCGCGTCACTCAGTACGACAAGAACATCTTTGGAGAGCCTCAAGAGCTCATATAGTGACAACTTGGCCGGTGTGTTGGCCAATTGTGTCAAGATGTCGAAGTTGTAGGGCATCTCCAATGCTTGAGGCGTATCTTTTCGGAGCAGCGGCTTGTCGAAGTGGGTCTCCTTCGGCCTAGGCTTGTCGATCGTTGGAGGCTGAGAGGGACCTGGAGCATCAGCAGCAGCCGGCTGATGATCTTCAGCCGAGTTACCTGGTGGGGTTTGAGTTTGTGCACCGGATCGGGTAACGACAGCTGTTGCTTCTTCGATGTCGGCTGAGATTGTACGGCAGGACTTGACTTTTCTGCCCTTCTTCTTGTCAGAAATGGGTGGGTTACTTCGGATACTAAGTCCTGGTGGACCCACATGACCTCCCCTCGTGATATGGTGAGGGGTACCAGCCCAGCAGCCTGGTCTCGGGGAGGTGGATGATTCGCGACCTCCATCTTTGCCCAGGGGACAGGTACCACGCCGTCTTGGGTTCTTGTCGACAAAAAGCTACCAAATTGGACCGACACCATATTGGCAGCGACCGTCACTTCCTCGAAATCAATGGCCAGGGCCTTGGAGTCAATGAGGTCCTGAATGTACCGCTTCAATTGGTAGCAGTCTTGTGTAGAATGGTGGATATAGCGATGGTAGTGATAATACTTTGGGCTCTCCATCTCTGCAGGACGAGGTTCACGTCTTGGAGGAGGGAGCTGAATTCGATCCCCTTGTACAAGCATGTCAAGGATGGGCTTGACGTGGCTGTCTTCGAAGGAGTAAGTCATCTGCAGCCACTGCTTCTCTGTCGGCTTCGGTTCAGGCTTCGGTGCTGTATCGACCACCATAGCCTGCTTGCCTTTAGTGTCTCGGTTGTTAGAGGAGCTACCGCCGTTGTTGTTGTTGTTTGGGCGTTTGGTCTTGTCCTCTCCATCCGAGATGTGCAGTCCCAGCTGGAGAGCCTTCATTAGCTTTGTTTCTGCGCTTGTGGTGCTGATAATAAAGGCCTTCCAGTCTTTGAATTGACTCTCGCTCATCCAGAGGCTGATCGTGGGAAGCAGCCTCTTTTGACAAATTTCGATCAGAGAAGAGTCCGCGTTCTCGGATGGCAATTTCATCGCGGTTTGGTAAAACTGCTCAATGTAGTTCCTCGTCAGCTTCTTCTTTCCTTGAACAACGTCCATGAGGGTGGACATCGTCACGTCTTGTCCTACTTCGTTGAACCTCTCTAAGAATATGTTTTTGAAGCCGAAGAAGGAATGGATGCAGTTGTTCGGCAAGTTGCGGTACCAATCGAAGGCAACCCCTTCCAATGCTCCAATGAACAACCGCGTGAGGATGGCGTCGTCATGAGACAGATGGTCGGTTGTGACTTCAAAGTAGGTGATGTACCGGCTTGCAGATGTCTTTCCATCGTATGGATTGATGTTGAATGACTTATATCTTGGTGGGAAGGGAACATCTCTCCATGCAGCAGGATACGGTTGCCGTATCCTGAGGTCCTGGCAGGTTTTACGGGCATAAAACATGGCCCGGAGCTCCTGGACCTCTCATCTCGCCTCGCTGGCTTCGTCTGCAGCGGTGGGAGCCGATATTGTAGGAGGGTTGTCGCCCGGGGTTGAGTTCAAGTCCGCATTGACCGCTGGACCCAAGCTTGTTTGGCCAGGCATCCTTTCTTGCAGTATTGGTAGGGCCGCTTTGATCTCGTCTAGGGACTTAACCAAGGTAAGAAGTATGGCCTCCAGAGTGTCTATGCGTTGGCGACCACTAGGGCCTTCTTGGTCGTTGTTCATCATGAACATTGTCCTCACATGCGGAGAGATGGAAGGAACGATGGACGACGTGCCCTCTGAATCATACCCATGCGTCAAGAAGTCGTCGGGGTATGTAGGAATATTCTCCCCTGGTTTGGACCCAGAGGAAGTGCTACCCCCTACGTAGGAGGCTGCCTCGTCTTGGGACCCATGGACGTCCTCGAGGGCGTCCGAATCTGCCGTATCTGTCGGGGGGATGGGTACATCTTCTTGGAACGTCAGATTGTTGTGGACGTTCGGAAGGGTGCTACCCCCAGCTTCAGTTACCCCCAGGGATGGGGATGACGAATCTCCAAGTGTTGAAGATTTTTTCTTTGACCGGGTGCCTTGAAAAACTCCTCCTATGGTGGTTGTGGACAACCGCTTGGATGAGAGCTTCTTGGTCGTGCTGGTTGAAATCCTTGGGCTAGCCACATTCATATTCTTCCCTACTTTGGTAGTAGGGACCTTCTGAGCAGAGTTACAGGAGGCAACATAAAGTGCCTCATCTCCTGAGCTTGGTGGTAGGACCGGTCCTGGATGTTGCAGTCGTTGGAAGACGGACTACCAGTAATAGTCACTCGTTGCAGGAGGCAACATAAAGCGCCTTGCTGCAGCAGCAGTTGACAATAATTTGAGTGCAGTGATGTCCGTGAAAGGACTCTCTACACACCAGGCTTTCCTCTCTTTCCTTGCGCTTGTGAAGAATCACATCACGTAAGTCACTCGTTTTGTGGGCCTGGGAGTCCCGAGGACATGAGTTTGTTGGCATCCCGTCGGCTCCCTGATGTGGGGCTAGCAAGAGTACTTGCCCCTGATCATTGTTGGGAAATTCTTGATAATTATCCCGTCCGTTGGCCGCCGGGGACTGGACACGGATAGTTTTATACAACTTTCCATCAGGGGCTCGCGTAATAGTCAACGGGATGCCCTGATAGTCAGAAGTTGGGACAGGTGACTGAGCTCGACGAGCCCGCGCTGTCCTAGACCTCTTCCCTCTAGCACCTGAGAGTGCATAGAAGGAAGAGTCCAAGTTGTTCGTCACAGAGTCTGGCACATCCTGCTGAGATCCCCTGGGGTCAGGACCGCATGAGAGGCGGTCAAAGACTGACCCTGAGTTGTGCCGAGTGGATGGCTTGCGGCTGAGTTTGGCAGCCGCATAAGTGTTCTCCATGCGGCTGGGAACAGTTTACATGTGGCTGGAAGTTGTGACCGCATGGGCCTCCTTCCTGCGGCTGGCAGTTGTGGCCGTTCGAGCAGTCTGTATACGGCTGGCAGCCGTGGCCGCATGACCCTTCTGTATGCGGCTGGAAATTTTGGCCGCATGGGCCTTCTGCATGTGGCTGACTTTTGCGGTCGTATGAGTCTTCATGATGCTGGTTGTGGCCGCATGAGCCTTCTCCATGAGGCTAGTTTTTATGGTCGCATGAGACTTCTTGGACCGCATAGAGTTCCTCTCTGTCCCTGCAAGTCCAGCATCGTAGTGCTTTCCTCTGCCGGACTTGGGGACAGCAGAGTCCTCTATGGTCTGAAGTGGTGCCGCAGGAGAGTCTTCATCGCCGTCTTGGGCAGTAGAGAGCATTTCTTCGAGAGCTTGGGTAGGAGCAAATAATTTGGGCCTCCACTCCCTGCGAGCCTTCTTCGTGCTGGCTCGCTTCTGGACTGGGCCAACGCTTCCGTCGGAGAGCATTTCTTCAAACACCTGCTAGTCGAAACAGACGACCAGCATCTGTTGAGTGGAGCCAAGTTTGGCTGCGTTCGATTGCGTCACCAACTTCTCAGCCATGAAGAAGTTAGTCCCCAGCAGAGTCGCCATCGTGTTTGCCATTGATCATCAAAGAACAGAACAGTTTTATGGGAGGACTGAACTTAGACTCACAATACAAACTCGCTCGTACAAAAAAAGCCTAGGGACGAAAACCTAGGTACAGCAATTTAAGTACAATTGTTTAGTTTTTCTGGGGGGTGACGGTAGAGGCTCGGGAGAGTGCTATCAACTCTGTCTTACTCCTTGGACGATCGGACGTCGCCTTGGCTCTGATAAAGGAATGCTCTCGGGCTCTATGTAGTGGTCTCTCTGGGCGTCGCTGCTCTATGTGCTCTCTGTGTGTATAAGCCGCCGCTCTGTGTATATAAGCCGCCGCTCTGTGTAGGGTCCTCTTTTGCAAAGGGAATGGCACCTTGCTATTTATAGGGCTTTGTGATAAGTAGGGTGTGTAGTAATTGCTCCATGAATAGAGGGCGGTTAGGGATTGGTTAAGATTAGCCTTGATCTTGTTTGTTGGAAATTGATCTAGACATTTATGTTGATTGCGATGAATCTGCATGGTGATGATTGAAATCGATCTGGGCAGTTATGATGATTACAATAAATCTGCGCTGTGATAATTTGTTGATAGCAACAAATCCAAGTGAATAAATTTTGGTCAATCTTCTGCCACGTATCCCAACCGTCAATATGCTGCGAGCAAGATGAACGCGGGAAGATACGTCTTAATTGATCTTCTGCCACGTGTCCCAACTGTCATTATATTGTGAGCCGTATGAACAGGGTATCCTGGCAGAGCCGCTTGAGCGTGGCCCGGTAATTGAGCCGTATGAAGATGGTAGCCGCATGAGAGTGGTCTGGTAAATTGAGCCGCATAAGGGTAACCCCCACAATCTGAGCCGCATGGGTGTGGCCTCCAAAATTTGAGCCGCATGAGGGTGGCCCTCACAATCTGAGCCGTATGAGGGTGGCCCCCATGATCCGAGCCGCATGAGAGTGGCAGCCGCATGGGGGTGGCCTCCAACTGAACCGCATAAGGGTGGCCACATGTCAGAGCCGCATGAAAGACCTTGAAGCGATCTGCATAAAGAGCTTTAGAATTGGTGGATCGTGCCAGCTATAAAGATTTTCCTCGTCTCTCTAGGAGCACGTCATTATGTCAAAGTCATCATTTTACTTTTATGTCAGGGCTGTCAATCCTTTGTGTCAGAGCTGCTATCAGAGCATTTAATGAGCTAGCTGCTCTGGCCAGCTGTAGAAGCCTACTTTTGAACCGCATAGGACCACGTGGCTTTTCCCGAGCCACATGGAGCTGTTGGGGACTTTCGAGCCGCTTGAAGCTCTAAGAGACTTTTGAGCCGCATGAAGCTCTAAAGGATTCTTGAGCCGCATGGACTTTCCTGTTCTTTTCCATGCTTCTGCACTGCTCAAGCACACATCCCAAGTACTTTCCTGATGCATCACGATAGATAACAAATCCTCCAGATCCGGATGGCAAAGCTAAAACTGGCGCTGTAGTGAGTCTTCATTTTAATTTTTCAAATGCTGACTGGCAGGCGTCGCTCCAAATTAACTCCTTATCCTTTCGCGTAAGCTTCATTATTGGCTCTGCTATCTTGGCAAAATCTTTTACAAACTTTCGGTAGTAACCTGCCAGTCCCAAGAAACTAAGAATCTTTTCTACTGACTTGGGAGGTGCCCATGCTTCCACAGCTTTAATCTTCTTGGGATTTATAGAAATCCTATCTCTAGTCACCACATGTCCCAAGAACTCCACTCTTTCTAAGAAAAACTCACACTTTGAGAGATTCTCGTACAACTTCTCCTTCCGTAAAATCTCCAATACGATCCGCAGGTGCTCCACATGCTCCTCCTCGGTCTTCGAATATATCAAGATGTCGTCAATGAAGACTATAACAAACTTGTCCAAATACTTGTGAAAAACTTTATTCATCAAGTTCATAAATACTGCTGGGATATTGGTGAGTCCGAATGACATCACCAAGAATTCATACTAGCCGTAATGGGTATTGAAAGCTGTCTTCGGAATATCCTGCTACCGAACCTTCATCTGATGATATCGCGACCAAAGGTCAATCTTAGAAAAGACCTTCGCCCCACTCAGCTGATCAAACATCTCATCTATCCGCGACAACCGGTATTTATTCTTGATGGTGATGTTATTGAGTACATGGTAATCGATACACATCCTAATAGTCCCATCCTTCTTCGGCACGAAGAGTACCGGTGCTCCCCAGGGTGAAGCACTGGACCGAATAAAACCCTGACCTTCCAACTCATCAATCTGGGCCTTCAACTCTACAGCTTCCTTCGGGTTGATCTTGTAGCAATGCTGGGACTTCGGCGATGATCCGGGCACTAAGTCGATGCTAAACTACATATCTCAATCTGGCGACAATCCTGGCAACTCCTCGGGGAAGACGTCGAGAAACTCTGCAATCAGCGAATGTGGCAACTCCTGGTCTTCTGCAACTGCTCCGAAGTAGACTCCCTCTGGCCTCTCTGTAATCCGTCTTCTGACTTCGAACGACCAAACTCCATGCGGGCTGAAAGTAACCCTCCCTTCATGGCAGTCTATTACAGCAAACTGCTCGCTCATCTAGTCGATGCCGAGGACTACATCAAATCCGGGCAATGGCATCACTAGAAGTCGAGCCCTAAGCTCCCTCCCAGCTATAGTGATGGGGCAATCCACCATCTCACTAACTAGTACTACCTCTCCTCCTGTTATAATTTGACAGTTCCACCTAGTAGGCTTGGGTGTGAAGCCGTGTCTATGTAGAAACTCATATGATACAAAGCTATGTGTGGCTCCAGAATCAAATAATGTAATAGCAGGAAATAAATATATGATAATAGAACCTGTGATAACATCTGAAGCTGCCTCCTCCTCAATTACAGCCATGACGTAAGCACGTCCCCACTGTGGTCCTCCCGTCTGCTGCTGCTGGTGCTGTGCAAATCTCTGCTACTGAGGTGGTAGAGCTGGTCCTCCTCTCTGGGGTGCAACAGGCAGTGCTCTGGGTGGCACAGGTGGTGGTCCTCCAGCTCTTCGGGGTCTCCTGCTAGTCTGCCTGTAGCTTGCTGGCAATCTCTCATCTCATGTGCGTCTGACCCGCAGAATAGACAAAGTCCGAGACTCTTGTGACAGACCTCCACGTGGTGTCCTGGCCGATGACAGTATGTGCAAGTGACCCCCTTCTGTCTCTGATGCTGAACTGTTGGAACTCTAGCAGGACGATGCTGAACTGCTGTCAGCTGTGGTGGCCTCGTCTGAGTCTGAATCTATGTCATCTTTGTCGATGCCTGGTAGCAGCTACTACCGATATCCATATCCCTCTTGGGCCTCAGGTCCATCTCCTTCTCCACAGCCTGAGCAATCTTGAGGATGCTCGAATAAGTAGTCGTCTGGCTGATCGCTACTGCATGTCGCAGCTCCCTGGTGAGGCCCTTCTTGAACCTCCAAGCCCTCTCCTCTGGCGTGCCGACTAGGTTCTCTGCGAACCTGCTGAGTCGGGTGAAATCCGACGTATACTCTGCCACCGTCATGGTCCCCTGCTGCAAGGCCTCGAACTGCATCCGAAGCTCATCTCGCTCAATACTGAAGAAGAACTTCTCCTTGAACAGAGTTTTAAAATCTGACCAAAGAACTTGGGGCGCTGGTAACTGGGGCTCCTCCCGGTACCAAGCTCTGGGAAGGTCAAAAATTCGCATGCTCGCAACTTCCACCTTCAAGTCATCAGGAATCCTTGCCATCTTCAGCGTCCGCTCCGCATTTTCCAGCCACTCATCTGCATAAACAATCCCTACGTGGCCCCAAAAATCCATCTGACAGAGGTCTTGGTAATCCCAGGCGGTCCCCGATCTCGGTGCTGGAGGTGCTACTAGTGCTGGTGCTGTCGGCTCTCGAGTCATGAGTGCATCAATGACTGTCGCTCTGAACTGTACAGCCTGGTGATTCTGGGCCTCCATAAACTACTGGGACATTGCCATCACCTGAGCGCCATCGAACATCATCGTCGGGGGCAACGGAGGAATGATAGGAGGCGGTGGCAAAAGTTGCTCTACTGGAGCATCTGGTGCAGACTGTCCCGAACTGCCTGTAACTCTAAACTGATCCGCGATCTTCCTCGTAGTGACCATCCTGCAATAGAAAGAAAACTTCGTTGATTGACAAACCCTAAAACCTAAAAATAAATAATATTTTTATAATATCAATGCACCTGATATACCCTTATTTCCTAGTTTTTCCTATGCTGTGATCAAGTTTTCCTAGTTTAATCAAGTCTCCCAATAGTACACTAATACCTAGGTACCATTAGGATAGACTTGCATGGGCCACCACTAAAAATATGTCACGACCCGCTCTCGAATAATCGGACACGAGTTGGACACGTCCAGCCTTCGTCGTTAGACACGATGAAGTAAGCTGTACCAATCTCAAGAGAAAACTATAAATCCAGATAAGAATGAATATAAACCACAGCATCTAATATCGAATCCCAGAATCAAATACAAGTCTAAGAGTTATTACATTTCCAGCAAATGAAAAGTAAACTGATGTCTCTAATACAAAGTCCAATGAAACTAAAAGAAAGGTGCTAGGCTTCCTCAGCCTCTAAGTCCAGAGCAACATCAGCTGGCTCAAAGGTGCCTCCAGGCTCTTGCTCGTAATAAGTGTCAGAGATAGTCTCCAACTCACCTACAACATATTCTAGTCAGGAGCGGAGCTAAGTATATCCAAGAAAATGAATATGAACATCATGGTATGAAATGAATACAAAAAAATATAAAATACGAGAAATGAGAACATGACATGAAACCTGAACAGGAATACTGAAAAGTAAATATAGGGAACATGAAATGAGTCTTGAACATGAAATACACCATGAACCTGAAGTGTGCAATATATTGAAATACATCCAGAGTGTGTGATCGACTTGGGTAGATTCGGGGAACATAAAATGGTACGACTTCGGTCCCGCGTACATGATATGGGGCCTAAGCTATTCACATGAACAGTAACTCGGGTTTGATCACACATCTGTAGTATTTTCTCTCCTAGACACAAGTAAACTCAAGGAACCAGATACCAGACAATCTCGTAAAATATCATGTCAACCAGAAGATACTAGAATGAATATACAAGATATGAAGAAATGGACAAGTCCGAGGAGTATACTTGCCTTGCTCAGGGTGATCAAGTGGGGGTAATGATGCTGAATATCCTCCTGTCAAATAATTTGTAATATTTATTGAGTTAATAGTTAACAACTAAATTTATTTAACACTGATAAAAGTCACTAATTATTTTCTATATTTAAGAATACATTAGGGCTAGGCCTTTCTAGCTGAACCCATTAATCATTGCACCTAGTTAAAAGCTCAGGTAATTATCCCATCCTATATTTCCTAAACATGGCTGCTCCTATAGATTTTCATGATATTAACTATACTTTAAATACATTTATATGAATTACAAAAATTAGCTAAAAGAAGCAGGGTAACTGACAGTTCTTAGGGTTCAATCCTAAACAGGACTGATGTAAATCAGTCATAACAGGGCACTAAATATAATTCAGTCCTAATTAGGACACTGTTACAAATCAGTCCCTAACAGGGCATTGATTATAATTCAGCCCAGTTAAGGTGCTGAAACCAATCAAATCCTGGAGATGACAGTCCTAATACACTGTTCTAAACTCAAGCTATAACTCTAGAGTCTGAACCACATTTATATATTACACAATTTCCTCAGATTTACATCATCATTTAAACTCACTATTTAGCCAAGGTTACAGATCAAACTTACCTCCCTATAAAACAATACCTAAATCTTCACTAATAGCTCTAAGGTTAAGTCCCAACTAGGACTCATACAATTTTAGTCCTTAAACATGACATAGAAACAATTCAGTCCTGGGTAGTACATTGAAACAGTCCAGTCTAGTCCATAAGCTGGACTAATACCCACAGTCCAGTCCA
Source organism: Iris pallida (assembly GCA_029216955.1). NCBI lineage: Eukaryota > Viridiplantae > Streptophyta > Magnoliopsida > Asparagales > Iridaceae > Iris > Iris pallida. The sequence continues at coordinate 3,318,257 of JANAVB010021399.1, forward strand.
AGACATTAAAACTTACTAATTTCTAGGTTTAGCTAGTTCTCAGATTTGGTAGCTATTGATACATCCCATTGGTAGCTAAGGACTGGTTGCCAATTAGCATGTAACCCTCATAGTCATAATACTGATAAGTTTAATTGTTCATAAGTATCAGTCCTCTAACAGGACTGCTACCAAAGTCACTGAACTAAGACAATCCCAAACACAACAATCTCTAATTCAAAATTGAAACTTGGTTACTATAGCGTACACCAAAATCGACGAATAAAGATCCAAACTCAGTCTCAGGAGTCCAAAATAGTTTGCTAAAACATCTACAGTCCAAATCATTCCAGCTAATCTATACCATTACACTACATACTACACTTCCAGGAAAGTAGGGATAGTGCATTTGTCCGAGGCATACAGAACCTGGTCCCTATGAGTCAGGGCATAGGTTTCAACCCAGGGCTCTAACTCAGGGTGGTTGCTCTTAGGCTTAGTTCAACTCTTCCAAATGGAAATCAGCACTACAACAAAAAACCCTTTCAATGACGGCTAAAAAGCATCATTAATGACAAACCATGACACTTTTTTTTTAAAGCAACCGTTATGAAAACGGGTGTTATAAATATTTTTTAAAAGCGTTATAAAAAATATCATGAATAGTTTCTATAAAAGCGTTATCAATAGATAATATATAGTGCACAATTTAGAACAATTTTAAAACATTATGAATAGATAATATGTATAGGCTCAATGCAGCACATTTATAACACTTTATACTATTCAAATTAACATATTTATAATGCTCTATACTGCACAGTATATATTACATTCCAAAAACTTAACATTTTATATCACCATCTTTATTATATTTCTCAAAATAGAGTACATATCAACATCTTCATTACATTGAATATCCAAATACATATATATATTTACAACTACCAAAATTATCCACATCAAAACATGGCCACATCAAAACTGTCCATAGAACATGTAGCAAAATCCTGGAAAACATAAAAACAAAGTTCAATATACCTTATTTATTTGGGTAAAATCTATTGTAAGTTTAACTTATCCGTATCCGTGTTCGTATCCTGAGTCCGTATCGTGGCCTTATGGATATTGATTGATAACGAAAAATTTATAAAAACAAAGGAGAAAACCTCACCTGGATTGTGCTGTCCAGATAGAACCTGGACAATTACCAATTCGCCCGCCACTCCAGGATACCCAGTCCACAAGATCGCCCCGATGGTCCGTTCATCCTTCGCGAAGCTGACATCCACCAGACGTAGGTGCCACAGTTCACGTCCATTCCTGAAGAGAAAAAAATCCAAGGTTCTTGAAGCTCGACTAGAATTTAAATCAATCAGAGGATTATGAAACTCTCGATCAAATGACAGTCATATTTATTGTGCATTTGATAGACTCGAGTCGAGCCGACTCAGCAATTTGTGTCGAGACTAACACTAATAATAGAGATGAAACGAAAATGACTTTGAGTCAGAATGAATCTGAAAGAAGAGTCACAACCAAAATCTATGGAATATGCGAGTCTGAATACGATCTTACCGGGAGTACCTGTGGAGGGGGGACGAGCTTGTTTGGGGCCGCCGGGGGATGGCATTGGCCGGGGTCGAGTAGGAGAAGGGACGGGCCGTGTCGATCTCGAAAAAAATAACACTACAAAGTAACCATCTTATGAACCATCAACAGAGTATAGTTTTACTAAACCAAGTCAATTTAGCTTCAGTGTCCAAATGAAATGTAAGAAAGTCTGGCTCTCGAGATCCTTCACAAAAAACTAGTATGTCCCTTACAAATAAAGTAGTAGGTATATAACTATATATATTGGAACAAGTAGCGAGAACTGGTAAGATGAGCTCAATGTGGTTATAACTGCAATAACATGGTAACGAACTAGTAGAAGAGCGGATAACATAAGAAAGAAGAAATTATGCAATTTGATACCAAACCATATCGGCACTGGTATTAGTCAATACTGCAAATTATGCAATTTTAAGTTCACTGTAATCAGTCCTAATTTAATATTCTAATAGACACTTTTAATATTCCTAAAATCCGAAAAATTGGCCACATCTTGCTCATTTTCACACGACCAAACCAAACTAAACAGCCCTTAGGTTTAAAGTTCATGATTATAACTATTTGCATGCTTGTTGCTCTGGTCATAACATTTTATACAGGTAACCAAGCATAGAAAGCAGAGTTTCAACTAAATGAAAGAAGAGGGAAACAAAAATATAATTGGATGATTATCCAGCAATTAGCAAACATATTAATTATAACAACGTAGTTTGTGACATGATCATCAATTGCGTAGACTTAGCCTTTCTATCAACCTGTACTAAGTAAGTACGTACCTGAATCGATTAGTAAGTTCAGGTAGCTAGCATGCCCAAGTTCATACGCAGTCAGCAAATTCTATAGCTAAACTACTAGAAAAAAAAGAGGAAGAATGTCAGCAACATTTGCAGTAACTTGATTAAGACAGGGGATCGATCATCTAATAGTAGCCGAGCCGAAGCTCCAAATCCAAACCCTCTTCGACGTTGCCGATCTCCCGCAAACAGATCCACGCCGTCTTGATCTTCTTCTCCTCTTTCGGAGCAACCGCAACCTTCCGGTCCTCCTCCGCAATCCCTCAAACTCCTCACCCCAAACCAGTATTGTGTGATGCACCTCTCTCATGCTCCTCAGTGCGTTGCGTCTCGATTGGAACGCCCTGTCGAGAAGGCCTTGGGCGATACTACCGTGTAGCCCAGCATCACGTGCGACACCACGCCGGAGAGGAACGTCACGAACCCGCTCCCTATTTTTTGTCGGGAGGAAGAAGAAATTAAAAACCCTAGCCCTAATTTTGAAGAGAATGGGCTCTAGGGTTAGGGTTTTGGAGTTGGAGGAAAGGAAGGAGAAGAAGGGGAGGAGAGGAGGGTGTTGCTGAACTAGAGTTAGGGTTTTGGATCTCTCCTTAGGATTTTGGAGTTGGGGGAGAGGAGGGAGGAGAAAGGAGGAGAAGAAGAAGACCGACCAGAATTGGAGGAGAGAAAATTTTTTGTTGAAGCGCGCGCGAGGTGTAGAAGGATTTTGCCAAAAATTGAACTTCAAAAATATTACAAGTTTGCCACCGCTCTAAAATATTAATGACGTTTTGTTTTATAAACGTTATAAAAAGTCCAGAATTAGCCTAAACCATCATAGAAAAAAGGTATTTCAAACTTTGATAACGCTTAGGTATCAGGCGTCATCAATACGTCTTGTCGGGCGTTATTAATAGGCCTTTTTGTTGTAGAGCAGGTATGGTGATACGAATATGATTGCAACATATATATCCTAATTAATTGAGGATAGACAGTTGCAAAGATACCAACCTGAGATTACATTTCAAAAATTGAACTGATACTAAGGATGTCTCTAACTGAACATACTTAACCAATAGTTTTCTTCACAACCTTAACTTCATTCTCAGCCATAGCTTAGTAAAGCTCTTCTAATACATTGTTGCATGCACAAGGTTGTTCCCAGGGAAGTAGGAGACAAAGTAAAGTCACACTCTATATAGATCATAAGCCTAATCTTTATACATCATTAAGAATACTACTAAATCTATTGATCAGGTAGATAGGGTTCAGATCACAACTGATCTCTAATAGCCATTCAAGTTCAATCTATAACCTACTATTTAAATTCCTGCAACCATGCTCATAAGAATAGAGCATTGACACTCTCCAACTTAACCCAACATGTCTCCTTCAGTTCAAGGGTGCACAGAACAGAGTTAACCCTCAATTTTATAGTACACAAATAAAGTTCTAGTCCTTAAGGCTATCAAGTTCAGAATAAATATCATAAACTCCCTAGACTTCTTAGAGTAACAACAGATTGACAGATATCTGATAAATGATAGGTTCCAAATTTTACTAACTGTTTTTCTTAATTCATCACTCATATTCGAAACTAAACTGCTAACAGTACTCAGACCAAGATTTAGGGAAAATCACAACAACAACCTCTCTAATAAACATTAAATACAAACTCAGTCCACAACACTTCTTTCCAATAATACACCAAGGAAAATTAGATATGATTTCAAGGAATTACCTGAAGACAAGGGTCAAACTTGTCGTAGCAACAAAGCCACGAGATTCGAACACAAATCACTCGATATCCAAACTGCCAGTCTATGTTGAGGCAATTCAACAAACACGTTTAAAACATAAATGTGAATCACTCAGGTTAACTCAAACTAAATTCTACGCTCCAGAAAATAATTATGAAACAAAATACTTAAAAGGAGAATGATCTCGATGGAGAAAATCCAAATTAGCCAGACTCCAAAAAAACCAAATAATCCTATATAATTCAAAAAAGAGCAAAATAAACTAAACCAGTGCTTACATTGAGCTTTACCAAATTGATTCATACAAGACTTATACTTATCAGGTTCTGAAACCAAAGTACGAGAAGAGTGTTAATCGATCGCCTCGATTGTGAAATCAAGATTGATTCGATATCAACAGACCACCTCTAGTCAATTCCTCTGATTGAAGATTTGAGTCTACTGTTTCAATCTGAAAATTCAGATCTATGGATCAAACCGGTCCAAACAAAAAGTTTCTAAAACCAGCAGAGATCGAGATTGATTTGAGATCAACAAGGACTTACTGAGAATTACAGATCGATGAAGGAAATGATCGTCGTAGCCGTGTCAATTTGAGGAGTAGGTGTTGAACAAAGGATGTCACTGCTAGGAATCCTCACTATAGGAGCGCTTCTACTGCTGGTGGCTCGAACGCCTAAACTATCAATGAATCGATCGCCGCCTTGATCAGCATCTCCGCCACCACGTCAGAATGTGGATTAGAGTTCTTCAAGGTTGAAGAAGGAAGGAGATGGAGATTAAGCTCTCAATTGGAAGAATCACAGTATTTAAATAGGTTGCAGACTCGAAAATTTGCTGTGGAATTCAAGTTGGCACCAATTGCAGTAACCTCCCAGTAATGGAGAGTATTGAAGAACGGTTACAGTTTTGAAAATTTGAAATATGTTCCCAAACTTAAAACTAATCCTTTTGTTTATAAGAAAAAAGTAATGGGATAAGAAGCCCTTACTTGTACACCCCATACACTTAACTATGTTCTGATCCCCTTTTAGAATCTTTCAAGTAGTGTCTAACAATTTCTAGTCCAAGAGCTATGATACTTGGTTATTAATAGGGTAATTTTTGAGAAATTTCTAACGATACTTGGAATCAAGACTTAATATGGTCCCTAGGATTTAGTTTCCATCTAAATTCCCTAAAAATGTCAATTCTAAATTCCCTATAAATGAATTCATATACCAGATTTCAATTCTAAATTTCCTAATCAAAGAATTCACACACACACACATTACATAACGTGTGTGTCGTGTGAGTGTCTATGTTAGTGTTTTGTGTGTCGTATATATGTCATTGCCTGTGTCAGCATGTGTGTGTATCGTGTCTGTGTCAGCGTGTGTGTGTGTCTTTGTCAGCATGTGTGTGTCGTGTCAGCGTGTTTGTGTGGGTCATGTCTGTGTCAGCGTGTGTGTATATCTGTGTCAGCGTGTGTGTGTCTGTCGTGTCAATATGTGTGTCTCTGTGTGTTTGTGCGTTTGTGTCATGTCAGGAAATAGAGGTAGGGTTAGGGTTTTACCTGCTTTGGTCGGGGTGGGTCAGGGTCGTCGGGGCAGTAGGGGACTGGAGCGGCGGCGGGAAGGATGTCGACAGCGAAGGACGGGAGCAGCATCGGTGAAAGGTCGACGGTGGAGGACTGGAGCAGCATCGGAGGTGAGGGTGATCGTCGAAGGGAGGGGGTCGCCTGGGGGAGGGGTACACCGGAGGGAGGGGCTCGCCGGAGATGAGAGGGGCAGGGGGATAAAAATTTGGAGAGAGCGAGAGAATGAAAAATTTGGGTAAAAATAATAATAAGTCGATTGGCCAGAACCCTATATGAAATACTTTAGCGATGTCTGCAAATGACGTCGTTGAACGTCGTTGTTCACTAATACACTGGTGACATTCAAGTGGCCGAGTCGCTAGATGTCGCTAAGTAAAAGAAAACACCAACGTTCTCCGACTAACACGCGACGTTTACTTTCCTAATAATAATGCATGTCGCAAACTGTCGTTGATAGTGACATTCAATGTCGTCTTTCTCTGACATCACTAAATACAATAAACTTAACAACGTTTTTAACTGGCATCGCTAATCTCGTCGCTAATATGACTTATTTTAGTAGCAGTTGTTCGATTAGCAAGAATGAGCAAAAATGTAGCATGGGTGTCATATCCGAGTTCAGTAGAACCGATCGTCCTTGCTAAGACGTGATGTTGTGCGAGCCTCAGTTGTGCTCGCGCAAGGCAATTTCCATAATGGTTGATTACAACAGCTTAGCGACGGGGTCATCGCACAAAAGTCCTAATGTAGAAAAGTTGAATATATACAATATACAAAAGAAAGATCTAAATTGATATTGAAATGAAATGTTACAATGGCTCAAAGCCAAGATTACAATTACTAAAGCTCACTCTCTCATCTCCTATTTCAACATAACATGCCATTAGGCATACAACTTGTGGATGCTTCAGAAGACTGTCCATACATTATGTACCGTATAGGTGAAGTCTTCAACGCGGCCGAACGCTTTAAAATGTCAAGAAACTTGATGGCTCGACGCGTCCAAGCGAGCTCAACCCCGAACGAGCAAGTACCTGTAACCTACATGCAAAGTGGTGGGTTGTCAGTACACAACCATACTGGTGAGTGAGCCTCTCGCCCACCCATACAAAATCAACACGTTATTTTAGTGAGTGCAAACTAGTCATTTGTGGTCTTCCTAATCTTGCCTTAGGACCAGTTTTATTCCAGAACTATAACACTACTTCATGTTGTAACATCATGGTTATGCCACAAAGCCCATTCGTGTAACTCTTCATGGTCGTGCCTTGCAACAGTATATGTAAACTTACCATATCTTACCTTCCGGCCTTCATTTTTTTAGACTCCACACAGTTGTAACATAAGACTCCGTGTCAAACTTCTAACCACAATACCATATCTCATACGGAAGCACGTATCTCTACTGTAGCCAAATCTTAGGCTCCATAATTGTGTTGCATAATGTGCACACCTTTTTTGACTCATTCGTACCGTTCATAAACACACAATGTGCACGGGGATTGCCACAGGCACACCGATTCATCTAAATGAAAGTCACTGGTATTAACTAGCCATCTTGGATATAGCTTGGTGCAGACGATGTCCTTGCGGAGCGGGTAGCAAGCCCCATCGAAGGTCTCGACCCACCATAGTTTTCTATCCAGCATCAGCTATATCATATTTTCTTCTACGCCGGATCGGTCCTGTGGTCCCAGGTTATCGTCCAAAGAAACATCGTTCTTGTGCACAAGTTGTTCATGACCATGCACCTATGATGACATCCAAATTCAGCATAAATGCATGGCCTAATTCACAGTATAACTTGCAATAAATAACTCATACAAGATATTGTTAATGACTCATACTAATATTACTAGTACATAAGTTGCAATTAATGACTCATACAAGATAAGTAGATATCCAAACAATTACGTAGCTTTATTGTACAATAGCTAGCTATGGTCCCATTTGATTTATTTTCTACAATACAAACATTCAACAACAACTTTAGTATTGTATCTTCTTTCTTTATTGCCACTTGTGCGCTCATTGTAACTCCACTAAAATGATGCCAAATGTTCGATTCTGATTCAAACTCTTATTGCGGTGCATATTGAGGTTGCGGTTGCTGATATTGTGATTGTTGTGGTAGTTGATCATTATCAATGATACTAAATAGTATTTTCACACTAAGTTGCTTGTAAATATTATAAGAGGAAAAAATTGGTGTTATTAATTTTGAAGATTTATGGACTATTTACAGAAATTTTTGGGGTGCAAAATTACACCTAATACCCTCAAATTAGAGTTGTTATAAGGATATTTTTGGTTATTTTCAGCAAAATCATCAAAATACCCTTAAAACGGTCAAAAATAGACCTCAAAATGAGAGCATTTTGGTCTTTTTTGAACCCAATAGTTAAAAAAAAGAAAAAAATCGTTCGGATCGAGCCTAAACTGGGCAGGGCCGGGCCAGCCCGACAGGGTTTAGTGGGTTTTACCGGCCCGGTGCCACAGTCAAACCGGACCGGACAGATTCTGGCTAGCAGGTTGGCAACTGAAATCCAACCGGACCCGCAGGGAAGGGGGCTAGGTCGGTCCGGGTCATTTACTTGGCTCGGGACGACCCAGACCAAATTTGACCAGACTGGGTCCGGACGGGCCCAGACCGAAATTGATCGGACCTGACCCAGACCAGAAACCAGACCGACCGGGCCATATAACTCCTTGAGGTCAATGTGATCCTCTTGCAAAAAAGATTAGAAATGGAAGAGTTTGGTAAGATAGCACTAGAAAATTTTGCTAAGAACGGCGGAGCTGAAAGCAACTTTAACTTGGCTTTGTATAACGATAGAAGCCACCTTCCGCTACCGACTTTTAACGTCTAACTAAGAACTGCATGATTTGAGCCTATGCATCTAGATAATGACAATGAAGTCTATATAGTCACCATTGTTATATATATATATATATATATATATATATATATATATATATATATATATATATATATATATATATATATTATAATCAATAGGGACATATCAATATCGTAACGCAATGGGACGCTCCCAACCTCAAGATAAACGATAAGTCTCTACTACTGTAATGTCATAGGACACTCCCAGTCCTAGATATGGGATACAGGTCGATAAGAAGTCTCTAACACCGTAACGCTATTGGATGCTTCCAGTCCTAGAGATATCAGGACCACCGTTCCAAGAAAAGAGACAATTCGCTCATTCCCAGCCGGAGATGAATCATAGGTTTGACGAGCCGTCGGCCGTTCAGAATATGATGCCAAGAGGCAGAGGATCTACAGTTGTGAGATGCGACTGAAGGATAGGAATGCTTGAAATATCTGGCCTTCATGAAGTAAACCCAAATGGAGTTTATATATATATATATATATATATATATATATATATATATATATATATATATATATATATATAGAGAGAGAGAGAGAGAGAGAGAGAGAGAGAGAGAAGGAAAACGGGATATGAGCCATAGGCTTATATTCTTATACGAGCCATCCTAGTTGGTTTCCATGTGGACCAATAAAAATATAGTTACTTGGAAGAAGAAATTTAATTACATATAAATAAAAGATCTCATAAAAGATTTGACAAATAATAACTTACCAAATCTTCGCCTAGGAACAACTTACCAAATATGTTTGCCTGTAAATAAAAGATCTCATAAAGATTTAATAAATAATATTCATATTCATATTAATTTTAAGTTATGTTAATATTATGAATGTTAATGTTAATTATATTAATACTAATGTGAATGTGAATTTTAATTATATTAATATTAATATTAATATTAATATTAATATTAATAATGTGAATGTGAATGTTAATTAAAAAATTAATTTTATTATTATTACTACTATTATTAAATTAAATGTTAAAGTTAATTTTATTATTAGTTTTAATATTAATGTTAATGTTAATTTAATATAAATATTATTGTTAATATTATTATTATTATTATTATTATTATTATTATTATTATTATTACTATTACTATTCCTATTTTAATTTTAATTTTAATTTTAGTTTTAATTTTAATTTTAAATTTAATTTTAAATTTAATTTGAAAATTAATTTTAACTTTAATTTTAATTTTAATTTTAATTTTAATTTTAATTCTAATTTTAATATTAATATTAATATTTTATTTTGTGGGATCTTTTGTTTCTATCTATTTAAATTCCTATGCAAACATATTTGGCGAGTTCCTGGGCAAAGATATGGTAAATATTATCTATCAGATCTTTTATGGGATTTTTTATTTATATCTATTTAAATTTCCTTTCTAAGTCATTATATTTTGATTGGTCCACAGAAAGTCACCTAGGATGGCTCATACAAGAGTATGAGCCTATGGATCATATCCCGTTTATCCATATATATATATATATATATATATATATATATATATTTTTTTTTTTCTTTCTTTTTTTTTTTTAAGAAAAATATATATATATATATATATATATATATATATATATATATATATATATATTCTTTAACAAACACGATTTGTTGAAAACTAAGGTGAGCTCAAGAAGAGCAATACAGGTGCAGGGCTAGAAAACACAAAAAGGCCCTGATAAACACGGAAATAAAAAACAACATGTGGAAATACGACATTTTAGAATTTTGAGGAACCAAAATTCCGAAAGACCGTAGGGTTCCTAGACTTTTCGAAATTTTGAAAAACAAAATTTCAAAAAGTTTGAAATTCAAAAAACTGTGCCACGGGAACTGGTCCCGAGCAAAGAGGGGAAAAAGGGCACGAAGCCCTAGGCTGTTGGAGTGGGCGCTCTGCCCAAAACGGGCCTGCCCGAGGGGGCGACCTGCTCGAGGGGAGGGGGCGCTCGGCTCGATGAGCCTCGCCCCCCCCAGCGCTGTGCTCGGAGGCGGGTGCTCCGGCGAGCCGAGAGAGGGTGGGTGGTCCGGCGAGTGGATGCACTGGCAGCGGGCGAAGGCAGCCGTAGGGGGACCGGGCACGGCGGCGAGACCGCCGGAGGGGGCCGCGCGAGGCGACGAGGGAGGGGATGGAGGGCTCTTACACCGAGGGGAGGGAACGGTGGCGCAGCCTCCGGGCGGAGTCGTGCCCGGAGGGGACCGGGCGGGTAGGGCAGTGCGAACGCCAGAGGGAGGGAGCGGGGTGCTCTACCTCTATGGATAGCCGATCACCGGCGAGGGGGGCATCCTGCCGGTAAGATGCGGGCGGATCGCCGGAGACCAGAGAAGTGGGGGAGGGCGGCTCGAGGAGGGGAAGTCGGGGACGACATCTCCGTCGTAGGCCCGCCCGACGCCGAAAAGGGGAAAGCCGAGCACAAGGGCCGCCGCACGGCCACCAGTGCCCACGAGGGGGGGATCTGACGCCAGGGAGACGGTGGGTCCGCCGAGGGGGCCGGGGGCAGGGAAGGAGGGAGCCGACGCAGGGGGAAAACCGAAGGGAGGGCCAGCCCAGGGCCGCCGAGTGACTCAGCCGGGGGGCTGAAGGAGGATGAGGCAGAGTTGGGCCACCGCAGGGCACAGTTGGCCAGAGCCGAGGGGGGTACGCCACCGCGGGGAAGGACGAGGGGGGTATGGTGGCTACCGACGTCGGGGCGAACTCCGGTGGGGGAATCGAGGCGGGATGAGGGGAAGGAGCATCCGAGGACCCCGAGACGACAGGAAGGAAGGGAAAGACGCTATGGACGGGCGCAGGGGGCCTCGGCGGAGAGGCTGTCGAGGACTGCACGACGAGAGGAGCGACGGAGGAAGATGGCACCGGAAAGGGGTGGGCCGATCCCGGCGGAGGGGCCTTCCTGCGCCGCGCGCGGGGGTGCCGGGGAGGACGCCGAGGCTGCACCGAGGGGAGGAAGGAGCCCCCACGGCGAGAAGAAGAAGCCGATTAGGGGGAAATCCCCCAACTGGAGAGGCGGCCAGGAGACCGGACGGCCAGGGAAAGGGGTCCGGCGGGAGGCAACACGGCTGTTGCACAGGGGAAGGTCTGGGGTCGGGCCGAGGAGGCCGGCCGACCATCACAGTCGCACGCAGCGGGGAGGCCAACCGCCCTCTTCTCCATGATATATATATATATATATATGACTGTAACAAGTTTTTATTTGATGAAATCCTCGGTTTCCATCGTTTAGATCCAAGATCTTACACTTTAGCTTGAGAGCCTTACAGCCGTTTCTCATATTCTAAGCATCGCATGAACAAATGCTAAATAATGATTTTTTCAACTACTCTAGAAAAAACTATTTTTCTGACATTCTAAGAAAAGAAAAATTGAAGCAATGGGTACTTGTGGCAAACTCGTCTCCACTGGGACTCGAACTTCCGACCACTTGGGCCGCATGCATCTCTCTGAACCACTAGGCTAGAGGTCATTTGCAACATTCTAAGATATATATATATATATATATATATATATATATATATATATATATATATATATATATATATATATTGAAGAAGGTAATTGTTTTGATTAAAATAGAAAAAAAAACTTAATTGTATTGATTAATGACAAAAGGCTGCCAAATTATGGAAGCCTTGTTACAAGTGTTTGGACATCGTGCTCAATATTATGCAAGATGCCGATGTCCGAAGTATACAAATTCTAAAAAATTCTTTTGTTACGTTCTCGCAAAATGTGCCAAACCGCAGTCGTCAGTCGGATACGTGCTTCAGAAAACCATCTACGACCCCTTCCTCTGGTGTCACTTAGCTTCTCAATAATACAGTCTATTTCCCATATAGTGTCCGATTGTAATTACAATTTACGACACTGCTCTTGCCAAATTCTCTAAACCAGGGGACAGTCGAGGAACAAATGATTGATACTCTCCGTAAGGTCAAAGCATAGCACGCAACTCTGGTCTGTAACCTGTATACCAAACTGAATTAGGCGATCCTTCGTAAGAAGTCTACCTTGTATCAATTTGTACATACATAGTTAAAACTTGCGGGTAGCTCCTTTAATCCAAACGAACTCATAATAAACCATCTTCGGGTACGGGATTCTCATATTCCTGTATACGAGCTTATGAACGAATTTGCCTGTAGTAGAGCCCGCCTATCGCCATTCATCCGCCTTTAGCAATTGATCCACATGAACACTCATAATGGCCGCCACCACAGGACGAGTGCTATCATGTTTCTCTGGTTTCCACTCGCCTCTTTCCAGTATGTTACTTACCAGCTCATTGCTCCTCGGACGAATAGTTGCATCACTTCCTCTAATCTCAACCAAGCTTTTGTTATGTATCCAAGGGTCGTACCAAAGACTAGTCGACTCACCATCCTTTATAATTCTATCTATACGACTATGGATAAATCCTTGATACTTGAGAATTGTTTTAAAGGTCACCGAGGCATTGTTGTTGTCAGGCCCCGGTCCCATAGGACCGATCGTCCTCTCTGAGGTGTGATACCGCATAAGCCTAGATTGCGCTCGTGCAACGCAGTTTTATAACGACTGATTACAATAGCTTGTGACAGGGTCATCGCACAGAAGTCCTAAGCAGAAATACTGAATATACGAGGCAACACAAGCATTAATACAAAATCAGAGTCTTTATTGATACTTGAAATAAGATTACAAATGCGCATAGCCAAGATTACAATCACTTAAGCTCTCTCTTCTCTCTGATTACAAGTCACTCAGCTCTCTCTGATATCTCAATACAATTGACGAGACAGCAGATGCTACAGATAGACGATGTCCATATATTATATCCCATATAAGTTTTGACTCCAAGCGGCCGCACGCCTCAAAATGCTAAGAAACTCCGTGCCTCGACGCATCCAAGCAAGCTCCGCGCTAACGAGCTTCTACCTGTGCCTGTACATGGAAACTGTACTCAACTGTACTGGTGGTGTGAGCTCCTTGCCCAGCCATACAAAATCAACATGTTTATTTACTTTGTGCAAACATAATCCCTTTATGATTGTCTTTCTAGTCTTGTCTTAGGATCATCTTTTAGGACACAAACACCTGGCCTATTTTGAGACTCTTGACCATCACCGTGCTATTGCACCGTAACTTCTTTATCCTTGCCTATACTGACTCGTACTTCTCTTTTAGCCCATGTCGTGGGATGCAACAACATGATTCGTGTCATCGACTTGATTCGTACATCAATATTGAGGTTGTGCCTCGCAATGTAGCTTGACTTAACCAGACTTGCCTTACGGCCCTTCTCAACTTAACTTAGGATGACTCAATCTCGACTTACGCAACTCTATATCATCGACTTAGGTACTCGAAATCACATTCGTACGGAAGCACGTGTCCTTGCTATAGCCAAATCTTAGGTTTCTTAAGACTTGTGATGCAATCGTGCATACCAACTTTACTTTATTCGTGCTATGCTTGCTTTTTCTTTGATTCAGCCGACACCGTGCATGTGGATTGTCGCTCAGCATGCCAACTTGACTATATAAAAGGTCACTGGCAATTTAAGTCATCTTGGACATAAAGGTAGTGCAAGACGAGGCCTTGTAGCTAAGGGTAGCTGGCCCTGCTCAAGTCCTCGAATCACTAGCGGCGTGTTCTTACCTAACTATATTGCTTCCCTCCTAGGCCGATACGGTCATGTGGTCCCAGGTTTTTGAATTGAGGGTGTGAAACCTTGTCGACAAGTTGTCCATGACCACGCACCTACGAGAACTTCTAGACTCAACGTAAATGCATGGCCTAACCGTTAAAACTTAGTTTCCTCTTCTTTACTTCTTTTACTTTTCATACTTCTTTTGCAGAGCCCAAACCAGGGTTACCTCGGCGACTAACCTACAGTCCCGAAATATTTTCTTCTCGGCGACTGACCTACAGTCCCGACATATTTTCAGTATTTCCATACTCTTATTGACTTAACTCATGAAAGGCTAATTCATAGCCTTCAAGCATAACTTGCACAAAACGTATTCTTTATGTACCAATAGATCGTAGCTAACTTACCACTGAACCAACCATGGCTCGTGCCTTAAATTTTGTGCGATACTATCGCCAAAGTCAGACTTTATACGACGAGCCTTGAGATCATGGAACTAAGTGACTTTGACAACCGCAGAAAGAGCGAGACAGTCCTTAGAATGACTTCGATAGACCGGCATAACTTTTCTAACTTAATTGTGCAACAACTTGACGAGCAAAGGCTACGTCAAGCTTTGCCTCAAGGGAACGTGTCGTGCACGCGTTCGACTTGAACAACCAAGTTATTTGGATGCCAAGACTTATGCCACAAGCTGTGTAATATAGCTTAACCCGTGGGGCGAGCAAAGGCTATGCCAAATCTTAGACAATGGGACCGTGCATGCTTTCTCAAGCATTCATGCGGGCGACGCCTATAACTTAGGCTAAGTTCTTCACTTTGTGGCAGCATCGACCAACTTTCCTTCTTCCAAGCCATGGGACAAAGGACCGAGTGTCATTTTGAAAGCACATTGTGCAATACTTCTAAGCCGACCGTGGGACCTTTTTCATGTTCTAACTCAATCCGACCCAACTTGGGATTATTTCTTTAGCTATGTGGATTCGTCTCTTTTATTATCAAGCCTACTTGTGCATTTGAAAACTTTTATTTTATTAGAGTGAAGGCCAAGCTGAGGCAAGTTTGCCGAAGCCACCACCTGAAAGAGGAGTCGCCTCGACCGAGCAGGTCTTCGAGCAGCGGTTGCATGACTAAGTCTGAACGTCGTTGGTGTTTCGATTCTTCCGATTGAGCTGAGTGGGACGGGGTATTATATTATACACCACTCAAAAAAAGTTTTATCCTCGAAACTAACTGAGTAATCGACCTATAACTTTGTTCAACATCCAATAACTCTCGCACACACTTTGCCTTAAACAATCTCTGAAACCTGACTTGCATTGATTCCTCAAACAATATTCTATTTCATTTCAAGCCAACGATATCACTACCATCAATCTTTTCCTTGAAACCTACGATTTCAAAATCCTCGACGCCCTACTATTCTTTTAGTCTCACTTGAATTCTACTTATCACTTAGTTGGATCGTGCACATATTTTAGACGTCCCCAAAATACATGCATGTCAGCCAAGCCTTGTGATAGAGAATCTATCATTTTTACTTGAGTCGAATCGTGCACATATTCAGGCGTCCCTGAAATATATGCATTTAAGCCGAGCCTCGTGAGTGTTGTTTCCATATTCTTGAATCATTTTATCCATCAATACCAATCCTATCAATCCTCAAGATCAATCGTACTGAGCCTAACTCTCGAAACATTGACGTCTCGCCTAACCGCTAGGCCATCTCTCTAGGCTAAAGTCATCCATCAGTATTGGAATTATAGTTCCCCAACAATAATATCAACACTGACCCCAGTCCTAAAGTCAAACCAAAGTTGATAATACGGGATTTTTTTACCTAAGTTCGCATCACTCAGATTTCTAACCATCGAGCATGTATTTCTTCTATTCGCACTTGCAACACTTAGTCCAAGAGGTTCGAGTCGTTCAGCAAAGCCATCCTATGGTAAGTCATGTTCAACCAATTCTTTGAAATATCAATATCGTTCGTCCAACAAGTAATTCGCGTAGTCTATCTCTTTGAACACGTTCGATATAATCAACCTATCCATCCTTCCTAAGTCAAGCATACTACGACTCAATATGTCGCTAAACCACAATTCTCTTTCCATATTTCCTAAGTCATTTATCGCAATTCACGTAATCGATCACAAGGTCGTTTAGCATAACAATATGTCATGCCCCAATCTCACGCAAGTATGATTATCCGTGGTTGTCACGACCCGCACCCGCTTTTCGGGAGCGAGCTAGTGAGCAAGCCAGCTACGTATCGAGCGGACTCCAGCCCGATTCGAGTACATATAAGCTGTCAAGGTCATGGGTATCATGTCTAATCTAACTATATCTCAATCCACATGAATCATATAAAACAAGAATGAACAAGTATGGGTCATACTCTGCAGCCCATTAGCATATTGTCCGATTAGACTCCAAGAATGATATGAGTCTATAAAATAAGCAGAATATAACATGATACGGAATATAAAGCACGAGAGGATAATAAAGAAATATCATAAGCAAATACCTGTATCATACATCGCAATCCTCTACCATCCTGCTCTGCTAACTAACTCCATGCAGTCGCTAAACCTGAAAAGATCATCAGGTCCTCAGAGGACTAGCAAGATACATAAAACATGCCTATCTAACAGTTTAATCACGCAATATTATAACCAGGGTATAAACATGAGCTAGACAGAAAACTGACATGTGGCTACTGACAGGTAACTATGAACTCGGATACGGGATCAAGTATGCATAGATGAACTGCTGGTAGATCAACGGAATACCAACCCTCGTCCATGAATGTGGACTCATAGGTTAGTTTCAAGACAAGTCACCCTCGCCCCGTGTGTGGACTCGCAGGTGCAAAGGACAACCCTCGCCCCGTGTGTGGACTCGCAGGTTGTAGAAAAAATAAAGGAATAGCAGTTCACTCACACATACTTGCAGACACGACTCAGTCAAGATACAGGTAAAGATACGACACGACGCAATCACGATACACGAGAGAACCAATCCAATATGAACTACAAGGCTAACCATGTACAAGGACTATAGCTATAATAGCATGCACGATATACAAATCACATATAAATAACCAACTAGTAAAACTATATAATAATAGAAATATGCATGTAAATAAACTATAGAGGAAGGCAAGGTATACTTACCTGGAGGTTGCACGCAGATCGAACAAAATACACAGTTAACTGGTAAGCCATACAGTCCAAGTCATCACAACTGTCTCCGAAAGCTGAAACAAACATTGCCAACATTCTCAGAATAGTCAAATTAGCTAGGATTGCCAATTCTTAAGTCCAATTCTGGACACAGGGGCAAAAAGGTAATTTCGGGCAAAAACGGTGTCCGCCGTTGGACCCGCTTTGCACCGAAAAGTGTGCCAGAGCCAACGGTCTCTAAAGTTGTCAAACTATATGTGTACGGATCCGGTTTTCTGATACGAACCCAACCGTATGTCCAAATTTGGATTCCGGCGGGCCGTGCACAAAATCATCCATTGAGTCGGACCGTGGGGCCCGCAAAACGGCAATTTTATCAACTGTCTCAGAATCGGACCAAACTTGGCATACAGGACCAAAAAAATGATATGGTCCTGTTGGCACAAGTTTCGTCTCGATCTGACGAATATACACAAAGTAATTGGAGAATTTGCACAGAGGCCGATACGGGGAATTTTGACGGATACGCATCAAATTCGTCGCGCACACGCGACCAATTCGAATTCCGTCAAAGCCCAGACGACCACGAAGTCGTTATGCAGCTTTCGATGCCTTTGGTTCGCGATCACGTTGCCCGGTTTGGCGGGACGTACGTCGTATCGATGTTTTTTCTAGGTTTTAAGACAGATTTTCGGTGAACTTCGGGATTCAATTTCTCGACACGTAGTCAATGATTTCCAAATCCACGAAAAGGGTCGTGAAGACCTATACTTTGTCTTTAATCCTATTCAGAGGGATTTTGAAAGTACTGAATATCCTGTCATAGAATCGCCTTCTAAACTAGGGGTTTGGACGACGAAACTGTCCTGTTTCGGGACAGTTTTCACTTCAACTTTGCGACAAATTTTTGGACTGCTGGGTTCTCTAAATTAAAACCTAAAAACTAGGATTTCTAGATGATCATATAGCCTTTCCGTATCATTTTACGGTTCGAAAAAAGGTCGAGAATTCAGAAAGAAATTGCACAAGGAACAGGGTTACCTCGCAGTGAACTACTGCTGTTGCGCGATGCTGTCACCGTCAGTCGGGCGACGCGCGGCGGTTGCCACGGCAGAGGGTGGCCGCACAGGCATCCCTGGGCGAGTCGACAAGATTGGGTTAGGGTTTCATGCTCTCGAGGTCTCTCTCTATGCATTATATATGATGAAACGAAAACAGGGCTCGGGTTTTTTTCGCAGGCTGAGTAGCTGGGTCGGGTTTCTGTGGGGATTGGAAGGAGCTCGGGTGATTGTGTGCGGTTTGGGAATTGTGGAGGGGATGCCCAGGCTCAGCTTATGAGCCTGGATTGTCTCGGTTGGGCCTGGGTTAGGGGTTTCCTTTTGATTTCTCATAATAGTGTATATATATATATGTACACACATAAATACCTATGTACACTATATATACATATATATATATATACCCCCATATACATATGTATAATATATATATATATATATATTTATATATAAATACACATATACACATATATAGTATATATATTTATATATACATACGTGTACACACATATATACATTTATATATATATATATATATATATATATATATATATATATATATATATATATATATATATATATATATATATATATATATATAAATATATATATATATATATATATATATATATATATATATATATATATATATATATATACACTTATATATACATATTTATATATTTATGCATATACACATACACATTTACACGTATATTTATATTTACATATTTATATATACACATATAAATATATTAATATACATATTCACATATATAATCTATACACACACACACACACACACACATATATATATATATATATATATATATATATATATATATATATATATATATATAATAAATAATTTAATAAATATAAATCGTCAACATTTAATAACAACAAAGTAGTATTAATGATAATAAAATCCTAATAACAATTAAATAGTCCAAAAGTCATTTCTGATGATACAACATGCACACTACTTATCTGGCTCCAGAAGATCATACAAATTTTGTAAAACACTATTTAATAATAATAATACCTATAATCTACCTATAACAAATATTCTTAGAAAATAATCGCCAATTCCAAAAATATATACAAAAATACTTACACTTACCAAACATGTCCACAAGGCCGTATTTGGTCTCATTACATGACTACATGAAGTTGGATTTGACTTGGGTCCAATCTGGACAGGTTCGGTACAACCGGGTTCCCGAAAACTCAATAACATAATTAAATAATAAATAAAATCTTCGGTACGGGTTAAGTCGCAACTTGGT
This sequence comes from Iris pallida, assembly GCA_029216955.1. Classification (NCBI taxonomy): domain Eukaryota; kingdom Viridiplantae; phylum Streptophyta; class Magnoliopsida; order Asparagales; family Iridaceae; genus Iris; species Iris pallida. Next base: position 3,338,045 of record JANAVB010021399.1, read on the forward strand.
CTGGTTTTCCTAGTTAGGGCATCACTATGGCTCGGTTATCCCTACTATGGCTAATACACTAGTCAAGGCACGCCACTGCACTATCCGTGCCACGATTCATAGTCGTCTTGTACTCTAATTCCTAACCATGACTAAAATCATCTACCGTAATAATTATTTAACTAATTATTTATAAAAACAAATTTAAAAAATAACCATTAAATCAAATAAATGAATAAATAAATATTTCAAAAATATCCTCTGGGAAGGGAAGCTACAAATCTACCCACCTTAAAAATAATTTCGTCCTCGAAATTCTAATTCATAACTATTCATTAAAATTCAAAGTCTAGTATTTCCTTAAATTTAATTCCTCAAAATATTTCATGACCTTCTCTAGTCATTTTATAACTCCGAATACTTGAGGACTTCTACCCACCTTTGGTTACACTACTCCTCAAAACACGGTCATTAAAATCTTATAGTCTTCTAACTAGTTGCTAACAATTCTACCGACAGATATCCAGGCATATAGCATCTATAATCCCTCATATCTATAAACAACCAAACATTCAATTGTCAAGCAATATTATACTATAATTTAAGAATTTCTAATGAATCCTAGACAGCACGATCATTCGTCACCCCGAAATAAAAGGGACGAGAATCAATGGCACAGGAAGCATGGAAGTATAATAGAGAGCAAATATGGAGTTTTCAAGGACGTAGAGAATTTCTAAGAGAGTTTTCAAGGTAGTGTGGATTGAGATTTCTAAGGTTTAGTCAAGGTCGCAGGCTCGTACCAGTACAGTTACGTAACCGGTACGATATGCTCTGACCTGCATGGGCCACCATAAAAACTTGTCACGCCCCGCACCCGCTTTTCGGGTGCGAGCTCGTGAGCAAGCCAGCTACGTATCGAGCAGACTCCAGCCCAACTCGAGTACGTATAAGCTGTCAAGGTCATGGGTATCATGTCTAATCTAACTATATCTCAATCCACATGAATCATATAAAACAAGAATGAACAAGTATGGGTCATGATCTGCAGCCCATTAGCATATTGTTCGATTAGACTCCAAGAATGATATGAGTCTATAAAATAAGCAGAATATAACATGATACGGAATATAAAGCACGAGAGGATAATAAAAAAATATCATAAGCAAATACCTGTATCATACATCGCAATCCTCTACCATCTTGCTCTGCTAACTAATTCCATGCAGTCGCTAAACCTGAAGAGATCATCAGGTCCTCAGAGGACTGGCAAGATACATAAAACATGTCTATCTAACAGTTTAATCATGCAATATTATAACCAGGGTATAAACATGAGCTAGACAGAAAACTGACATGTGGCTACTGACAAGTAACTATGAACTCGGATACGGGATCAAGTATGCATAAATGAACTGCTGGTAGATCAATGGAATACCAACCCTCGTCCACGAACGTGGACTCGCAGGTTAGTTTCAAGACAAGTCACCCTCGCCCCGTGTGTGGACTCGCAGGTGCAAAGGACAACCCTCGCCCCGTGTGTGGACTCGCAGGTTGTGGAAAAGACAAAGGAATAGCAGTTCACTCATACATACTTGCAGACATGACTCAGTCAAGATACAGGTGAAGACACGACACGACGCAATCACGATACACGAGAGAACCAATCCAATATGAACGACAAGGCTAACCATGTACAAGGACTATAGCTATACTAGCATGCACGAAATATAAATCACATATAAATAACCAACTAGTAAAACTATATAATAATAGAAATATGCATGTAAATAAACTGTAGAGGAAGGCAAGGTATACTTGCCTGGAGGTTGCACGCAGATCGAACAAAATACACAGTCAACTAGTAACCTATACAGTCCAAGTCATCGCAACTGTCTCTGAAAGCTGAAAAAAATATTGCCAACATTTTCAGAATAGTCAAATTAGCTAGGATTGCCTATCCTTAAGTCCAATTCTGGACACAGGGGCAAAACGATAATTTCGGGCAAAAATGGTGTCCACCGTTGGACCCACTTTGCACCGAAAAGCGTGCCAGAGTCAACGGTCTCTAAAGTCATCAAACTATATGTCTACGGATCCAGTTTTTTGATACGAACCCAACCGTATGTCCAAAGTTGGATTCCGACGGGCTGTGCACAAAATCACTCGTTGAGTCGGACCGTGGGGCCCACAAAACAGTAATTTTATCAACTGTCTCAGAATCGGACCAAACTTCGCATACAGGATCAGAAAAATGATACGGTCCTGTTGGCGCAAGTTTCGTCTCGATCTAACGAACGTGCACAAAGTAATTAGGAAATTTGCACAGAGGTCGATACGGAGAATTTCGACGGATACGTATCAAATTTGTCGCGCACACGCGACCAATTCGAATTCCGTCAAAGCCCACACAACTACGAAGCCGTTACGCAGCTTTTGATGCCTTCGGTTCGTGACTACATCGCCCGATTTGGCGGAACGCACGTCGTATCGAAGTTTTTTTCTAGTTTTTAAGACAGATTTTCGGTGAACTTCGAGATTCAATTTCTCGACACGTAGTCAATGATTTCCAAATCCACGAAAAGGGTCATGAAGACCTATATTTTGTCTTTAATCCTATTAAGAGGGATTTTGAAAGTACTGAATATCCTGTCATAGAATTGCCTTCTAAACTAGGGGTTTGGTCGACAAAACTGTCCTGTTTCGGGACAGTTTTCACTTCAACTTTGCGATGAATTTTTGGACTGCTGGGTTCTCTAAATTAAAACCTAAAAACTAGGATTTCTAGATGATCATATAGCCTTCCCGTATCATTTTAAGGTTCGAGAAAAGGTCGAGAATTCAGAAAGAAATTACACGAGGAACAGGGTTACCTCGCAGTGAACTACTGCTGTTGCGCGATGCTGTCGTCGTCAGTCCGGCGACGCACGGCGGTCGCCACGGCAGAGGGTGGCCGCGCAGGCATCCCTGGGCGAGTCGACAAGATTGGGTTAGGGTTTCGTGCTCTCGAGGTCTCTCTCTATGCATTATATATGATGAAACGAAAACAGGGCTCGGGTTTTTTCCGCAGGCTGAGTAGCTGGGTCGGGTTTTTGTGGGGATTGGAAGGAGCTCAGGTGATTGTGTGTAGTTTGGGAATTCTGGGGGGGATGCCCAGGCTCAGCCTGTGAGCCTGGATTGGCTCGGTTGGGCCTGGGTTAGGGGTTTCCTTTTGATTTCTCATAATAGTGTATATATATATGTACACACATAAATACCTATGTACACTATATATACATATATATATACCCCCTTATACATATGTATAATATATATATATTTATATATAAATACCCATATACACATATATAATATATATATTTATATATACATACGCGTACACACATATATACATTTATATATATATATATATATATATATATAAAAATATATATATATATATATATATATATATTTTATATATATATATATATATATATTTATATATATATATATATATATATATATATATATATATATATATATATATATACATATTTATATATTTATGCATATACACATACACATTTACACGTATATTTATATTTACATATTTATATATACACATACACATATATTTATATACATATTCACATATTAATCTATATACACACACACATATATATAATTTTTTTTATATATTTATATATACACATACACATATATTTATATACATATTCACATATTAATCTATACACACACACACACACACACACACACACACACACACACACACACACACACACACACACACACACACACACACATATATATATATATATATATATATCATTTATATAATAAATAATTTAATAAATATAAATCGTCAACATTTAATAACAACAAAGTAGTATTAATGATAATAAAATCCTAATAACAATTAAATAGCCCAAAAGTCGTTTCTGATGATACAACATGCATACTACTTATCTGGCTCCAGAAGATCATACAAATTTTGGAAAATACTATTTAATAATAATAATACCTATAATCTACCTATAACAAATATTCTTAGAAAATAATCGACAATTCCAAAAATATATACAAAAATACTTACACTTACCAAACATGTCCACAAGGTCGTATTTGGTCTCACTACATGACTACATGGACTTGGATTTGACTTGGGTCCAATCTGGACAGATTCGGTACAACCGGGTTCCCGAAAACTCAATAACATAATTAAATAATAAATAAAATCTTCGGTACGGGTTAAGTCGTAACTTGGCCTGGTTTTCCTAGTTAGGGCATCACTATGGCTCGATTATCCCTAATATGGCTAATATACTAGTCAAGGCACGCCACTGCACTATCCGTACCACAATTCCTAGTCGTCTTGTACTCTAATTCCTAACCATGACTAAAACCATCTACCGTAATAATTATTTAACTAATTATTTATAAAAACAAATTTAAAAAAATCACCATTAAATCAAATAAATAAATATTTCAAAAATATCCTCCGGGAAAGGAAGCTACAGTGGTGGACATAAAATCACCATGCCAACGCTCCGTAGGTTAATCGTTCTCATTAGGACGTAACTCTTGTATTGAGTCTAGACTAATTCATTCTCAATACGCAAATTGGATCCACTCAATCCTCAAGTTTTACTTAATCATTAATCACAAGTTCGACCCATCCTCGAATTCACCTTCGCATCAAACCACAAGTCAAAGCAATCCAAATTGACATACCCTGATTAATCGAGTTCGATCATTCCTGCGATATGAATCACCATGTCAATGCTCACGCAGAACAATCGCCCTAAATCCGACGTGACACATGTGCGAGGCTGGAGTCGTGCTCGCACAAGACAAGATTGTCGACATTGTGGTTATCATTGAAGAAATCAAGATACGATCATTTTCATCCAAGCATTCATTTCAATCAAAATCTGAAGTATAGCATCCATCAAAACAATAACACTTTACACGATCGTCATTCCTCGAATCAGAGTACTCCCAAGTAATTACATATCGATCTTTGATATGCCTCAATACCATCAATGATATACTTAACCTGATGATCTTTATTTGCAACGAATTCTGAGTCGTGCAACTGCTGCCATCATTCGAACTGGATATACAATAATCTCCTCGATATTCAAGATCAATTTTGATCATTATCCCTTGAGTCATTTACGTGATCAAATTGTTTCAAATCCATAATCACTTATATTCATCCGTCTATCGTAAGTCATCGAGCAACATTTCTTCAGATCGTAAAGTCATCGAGCGATTTAAGCCAAATCCTTATAGTCATTTTCGTAACTTCAAATTCGAACTCTTTTATGCACGCTATCTTTCAATCGTGCTAACTTTTCGTATATGATTCATATCTATTTCCTCGACCGAGTCATCCGTTCATACACCTTAACTTTTCATTGATTTTAATTTTTTCTACACAATCATTCTCGCATTTCCGACTTGCACAATCCCAATCTCGTGCGCATCATTTCTGATTCATTCAAATCAATTTTATGCTAGCTATCAAGGCCTGACTAACTTTAAAACACTCTTTATAAGGCTTTGCGTACTCGTCGGTTGCTGATAGACTCATTGACATCTCACATCCTCAATCGATCGACATCTTCGAGGCTATCCCATACACTACTCAGGGATGAAGTCATTTGACCAATCCTCAAAACTAGCATTCAATTCATAATTGATTACTTTGGTCCCCGTTCGAACCATTCCTCAAATTTTAAGCATGATTCATTTGTATCGCATCGACGATATCATCGTTCAATGGTACTCCTTTCGATAGCTATCTCGCATACTCAATCAAGTTCAACTCATTGTCGTCCAAAATGAATTGAATCCCGCACTCGACTTTGCTAAGGTCGACACATTTCTTGGTGTATATGTCCAGCCCGACTTAGCCAACCGTACTTATTTGAAGTTAACTTTTTTCAAATAATTTTTTTTGTGATATTTTTCAAAATATATAGACTTATTGTATGGACATTCCATGGGACATTTACGAGAGAGGGCACCAACGATATCGATTTACAGAAGCGACACATCGGAGTTTAAGAATTCAATCGAAAGTCTAAGGACGTAAAGTCATGCTCTGATACCATTATGTCACACCCCGGTCCCATAGGACCGATCGTCCTCACTAAGGCGTGATGTCGCACGAGCCTAGATTGCACTCATGTAAGAAAGTTTCATAACGGCCGATTACAACAGCTTGTGACGGGGTCATCGCACAGAAGTTCCATGCAGAAACATTGAATATACGTGGTAACACAAGCATTGATACAAAATCAGAGTCTTTATTGATACTTGAAACACGATTACAAAGACGCATAGCCAAGATTACAATCACTCAAGCTTTCTCTTCTCTCTGATTATAAGTCACTCAGCTCTCTCTCATCTCTCAATACAATTGACGAGACAACGGATGCTACAAATAAGCGATGTACATACATTATATACCTGTATAAGTTTTGACTCCAAGCGGCCGCCCATCTCGAATAGCCAAGAAACTTCGTACCTCGACGCATCCAAACAAGCTCCGCACCAATGAGCTTCTACCTGTGCCTGTACATGGAAACTGTGTGGGTGTCAGTACACAACTGTACTGGTGATGTGAGCTCCTTTTCCACCCATACAAAACTGACACGTTCATTTACTTTTTGCAAACATAATCCCTTTATGATTGTCTTTCTAGTCTTGTCTTAGGATCAGATTTTAGGACACAGACACGTAGCCTATTTTGAGACTCTAAACCATCACCGTGCTATTATACCGATAACTTCTTTATCCTTACCTATATCGACTAGTACTTGTCTTTTGGCCCATGTCGTGGGACGCAACAACATGATTCGTGTCATCGACTTGGTTCTTACTTCAATATTGATGTCATGTCTCGCAACGTAAAATGACTTAACCAGACTTATCTTACGACCCTTCTCGATTTAACTCGAGACGACTCAATCCCGACTTATGCAACTATATATCATCGATTTACGTACTTGATGCCACATTCGTGCTAAAGCACGTGTCCTTTCTATAGTCAAATCTTAGGCCTCTTAAGACATATAATGCAATCGTGCATACCATCTTTATTTCATTCGTGCTATGCTTGCTCTTTTTTGATTTGACCGACACCATGCACGCAGATTGTCGCTCAGCACTCCAGCTTGACTATATGAAAGGTCACTGGCAATTCAAGCCATCTTGGATATGTAGGTGGTGAAAGATGAGGCCCTTGCAGCTAAGGGTAGCTAGCCTTGCTCAAGTCCTCGAATCATCGACGGCGTGTTCTTGTCTAACTACTCCCCTCTTAGGCCGATACGATCCCGTGGCCCCATATTTTTGAATCGAGGGTGTCAAACCTTGTCGACAAGTTGTCCATGACTACGCACATACGAGAACTTCTAGACTCAACATAAATGCATGGCCTAACCATTACAACTTAGTTTCCTTTGCTTTACTTCTTTTATTTTTCATACTTCTTTTGCGGAGCCCAAACCAGGGTTGCCACGGTGACTGACCTACAGTCTCGACATGTTTCCTTCTCGACGACTGACCTACAGCCCCGACCCTCGGCGACTGACCTACAGTCTCGACATTTTTTCAGTATGTCCATACTTTCATTGACTTAACTCATGAAAGGCTAATTCATAGCCTTCAAGCATAACTTGCACAAAATGTGTTCTTTATGTGCCAATAGACCGTGGATAACTTTCTGCTGAACCAACCATGGCTCGTGCCTTAAATCGACTTACGTTTTGTGCGACACTATTGCCCAAATCATACTTTATACGACGAGCCTTGAGATCGTGGGACTAAGTGACTTTGACAACCGCAGAAAGAGCGAGACAGTGCTTGGAATAACTTCGATCGACCATCATAACTTCCCTAACTTAATTGTGCAACAACTTGATGAGCAAAGGCTGCATCAAGCTTTGCCTCGAAGGAACATGTCGTGCACACGTTCGACTTGAACAACCAAGTTATTTGGGTGCCTAGACTTATGTCACAAGCTGTGCATTGCAGCTTAACCCGTCAGGCGAGCAAAACCTATGCCAAGCCTTAGACAATGGGACCGTGCATGCTTTATCAAGCATTCATGTGGACGACGCCTATGACTTTGGCTAAGTTCTTAACTTTGTGGTAGCATCGACCAACTTTCCTTCCCCCAAGCCACGGGACGAAGGACCGAGTATCATTTTGAAAGCACACTGTACAATACTTCTAAGCCGACCGTGAAACCTTTTCCATGTTCTAACTCAATCCGACCCAACTTGGGATTATTCCCTTAGCTATGTGGATTCGTCTCTTTTATTATAAAGCCTACTTGTGCATTTGAAAACTTTTGTTTTATTAGAGTGAAGGCCAAGCTGAGGCAAGTTCACCGAAGCCACCCACCTGCGCAAGGAGTCGCCTCGACCCAAGCGGGTCTTCTAGCAGCCATTGCATGACTAAGTCCGAATGCCGTTGGTGTTTCGATACTTTCGATTGAGCTGAGCGAGACGGGGCATTACAGTTGTTGCTTCGAACATGCCAGAAGTCGTCGTCCTTAACGTATTTAGTCGCCGTCCATCTGGCCCATAAGGAATCACCAGACATGAACTTCCAAACAAGCTTCATAGCTGCAACATCTCGGAGTGTACTTAAGGAACAAAAGCCCACACCTCCTTCATCTCGAGGGCGACATAACTGAGCCCAACTGATAGAATGAAGTCCACTACACCATATAAAATTGTCACATATTTTTTTCTATCTTCTTGATGGTTGCTTGTGGGAGCTCTGTCGATTGAAGCCAAAAAATAACGACCGCATTCACAACCAATCAGACAAGCTCTATTCGACCTCCAAACGATAATCCCTGTGCGTGCTAGCCCTCTGTACGCCTCTGAGCATATTCTACTATGTTTTTACATTCAATATTACCCACGTAATTTATAGAAAGTGGGATACCCAAATATTTTGCGGGTCGCTAACCTTATTCGACTTCGATAATATGCACTCAAGATTCTTTGTTTGGACAATGGTGATCAAAGTAAAATTTACTTTTATCACAATTAAGTTGTAAACTATTATATAATCCAAAAGTGTTCAGAATGGAAGCTAACTCATTCATGCCTTCATTAGACGGCTTCAAGAATACAAGTAAGTCATCTGCATAGATCAGGTGAGACACATGCAACTGTATCTTATGTTGAAGAGGAATAATATGCCACTCATATATGGCTTCCTCGATAAGATAAAAAAATACTCCATTACCAGGGTAAACAAATAGGGAGACAACGGATTACCTTGTCTCAAGCTACGGTTGCTAGAGATAAAACCATATGGGACGCCTTGGATGAGTATAGAAAAGGATGGAGTAGTAATACATTCCCCTACCATAGCGACCCAAGCAGGGGCAAACCCGAGTGCCGTCATAATGTGGTAGACGAAATCTAGATTTACCGTACCGTAAGCTTTCCCAAGTCCAATTTGATGCGCACTCGTTGTCCCCCGGGCTTATTAAAGTCGTGCACCAATTCGTGAGCCATTAAGTTATTGTCAGCTATCGCTCTACCTTTGATAAAGGCCGCTTGATACGGAGAGACTAAATGCGGCATAATTCCTTCCATTCGAAAACATATCAAATGGGTGATGATCTTGTACAGGTAGTTGCAGCAGGCAATCGGCCGATTGTCAACTAGAGTTGTAGGGTTCTCAGTCTTTGGAATCAAAGAAAGGTATGTATGATTCATCTCCCATAGCAGTCGTCCATTGGTGAAGAAGTCACCAACCATATCGAGCACTTGCACTTTAATTTCCTTCCAGTGCAATTTAAAAAAATAACTACCGAAGCCATCTGGCCCTAGTGATTTATTGGGGGCAGTCGCTTTGATAATCTGCTCTAACTCGTCCATATGCACTAGTGCAAGTAGTATTTGATTTCCAAGAGGAGACACTAACTTCCTGCAAATGATGCCTGGAAAAAAGAGATACATAATCTGATTGATTAAATAGCTTCAAGTAGTACCTGACGGCCTCTGACTGGAGTTTGCTACACTTGGTGATCTCCTCCCCATCTGGTCCGAGTAACTGGCCAATATAATTTCAATGGTGGCGCATACAAACCACGTCGTAGAAGAATTTTGAGCAGGTATCACCATTACGTAGCCACGATCATTTAGCTCGTTGAGCCACCTCGACCTCCTCTTACAAGCAAAGTTGGCTGACTTCTCTAATCAGATCCCGCTCCTCGTTGGCCAAAGCGACATTGTCGACATTAAGTTTGAGGGCTAGTTGAAACTGAGCAAGCTTATCTTCTTGAACTTCAAGGGGCCTACATGGCCTCGTCTGATTCCAGACCTTCAAGTCGGCCTTGACCGCTTTGAGGCACTGAGTAAGTTTGAACTGGTTGTTGCCATGGATATTAGAGCAGAGTTCACGCTTAACAATCTCACTATAGCCGTCAATCAGGTGCTATTTATTATTGTATCTAAAAGGTCTGGCTCTCCTTTGGTCAGGAATAGTAAATCGGATATAAAGAGGAGAATGATGACTTGTATCCGCTGCTAGACCTTCGATGATGACGTCTGAGAAGGTTTGAAACCATTCCCTATTCTTCAAGGATCTGTCCAATTGATACGCCATCGTTTATAAACCGACTTGTTATTTCAAGTCCAAATATGCCCCCTGCGCTTTAGTTGCTGTGAGCCAAATTGAAGGAGACAGGAATGGAACTACTATAAGATAGCATCCAGGACAGGACGACCCCCAATCTTCTTGTGTTGGTATAGAAGAGCGCTAAAGTCCCTCATAAAAAAACAAGGGGAAGTTTGAACTGATCTTTGGCTTTATCCGCCGTTAGGATGATTTCCTTCCAAAGCTTCTCCCTTTTTTTGCGGTCGTTATGACTATAAACAACGCCAAGAATAAATTGCATACCTACTTTATTGCTAAATTTGACAATGATAATTTGATCAGAGATACTTATCATATTACCTTCCCAGCATCTACTATCCCATTGCAGCTAGATACGAGCCATCGTACACAGATGAAGATTGTGTACGTGATCCCAATACATCCTTTTTTGATGCAATAGCATCTTGTCAGTTTTGATTTTTGTCTCTAGCAATGCACAGATGCTATGTTGTCCCTTACTAATACTTTGGCTTATCTCCCTCCACCGACTTAGCGAACAGGCTCCTCGAACATTCCAAGCTATTAACGTCTTTTACAAATTATTAGCCTCCCCAGCATTAACAAGTGCGTCGTTCTCTGGGGGTAGAACTTGCTCAACATTATCACCATCTATCTTAGTCGTCTTCGTGTTAGCCACCACGACTGTCTCCTTCGCATGGAATTTTTTTATCCATCTGGGATTGTCCATGAAAACATTTGTGCCGATGTACGTAGGCAACATTGTAGGCCTGTTCGAGTCCTCTGCAGTGACGCCAGCGTGTCTTTTCCTGCTGCCCATGACTACCAGCGTGCTTGCGACCCCTTTGTGTTTGTGGGCCGCCTCCTTCCCTCGAGTCTTCATCATAGAATCTCTTTGCTTCGACTGACGCTTAGAACTAAATGTAACCTGCTGGCCACCGTTCACCTCCTTCGTCTTGCTTTCTACCTTCTTGTGTCTGATTATGGCTCCCTCCTGGAATCATGGTGTTGGCCAAGATGGTCTTGCTATGCCGCTCAATTTAATGGGACCTGATATGAGGAACTACGTTGTTGGCCGAGCGTGCCTTATCTCTCTACTGAGTCTTGGGAGGAGACGTCGAAATTCTCGCCGGCTGGTCTGCCCCCTTATCGGCAACCCTAGCTTTGCATTCTTTGGGGGATGGCCAAAACATTGACAAAACTGACACGTAGGAGAAACACATTCGTACTCTACCTCATGTGTAAATACTGCACTCGAGGGAACTTCGTACTCTAGACGTGTTGGAAGTTCCCTACCTACTTCTATTTCAATAAATATTCTAGCATACCCCATCATAGAACGGAATGCAGTCACATTATCAGCCTTTATAGGTTTTCTAATGAGGCTAGCTAGTTTCATCATCATTTTCGTACTCCAGTATATAATAGGTAAGTCGGGCAAACGGATCCAGATGGGAACAGTATGAAGGGCTTCTCTTTCACATCTGGTATCTGGAGTCCATGCCTTCAGAATAATCAATCGGCCATCGAAGGTCCAAGGTACGCCTTGGATTACTCGTTCCATATCTTCCTGGATACCAAATCACACAAAATAAAATCCATTGTTTCTTGAGAAGAACTCCATGCTGCCTTTAGGTTTCCATACTGGATGAGCATACGCATGTATGTGCCTATAGAACTGCCTATTCCCGAGTACGTACAAAATTATCGTGTTCTTCCAGTACTCCTTTGTCTCCGCCAAATCTTCCTCTGAGAAGGACGCTCGCAATCTGTTACCTTCCCTTTTAGGTTCCACGAATTTTATATCTCTACTAGATTTACTAGCGTCTGGCCGTACAAAATCCGCCCATGATTTCCTCTGAGTTCTTTCCGTCAATGGTGCTTTGCCCTTGTCTATATGGGGATGGGGTTTGGCAAAGCCAAGACCCTCCCCATCGATCCCCTGAGTCGCTACTGGGATCAAATGCCACCGCATATTGGGGCGTGTTACAGACTGAACGTCGCCGCCTCTCATGTTAGACATCTCCACCCACTCCCGGCGCCTGGGTGCATAAGAAATATATATATATATATATATATATATATATATATATATATATATATATATATATATATATATATATATATATATTCACTGTAACAGGTTTTAATTTGATGAACTCCTCGGTATTCTTAGTTTAGATCCAAGATCTTACACTTTAGCTTGAGTTTCAACTACGGATTTCGATTCACAAAGAAAATGGGAATACGATTAGTCATGATCATGAATAGTCTTATCGAAGAGGGAAATTTGGTTTAGGAATGGTTGATTTCTTATTTAGAAAAATACTTAATTGTTCATTTAGAAAAATATATATAAACTTATTTTGAAAATACATAATAACTATTTTGAGTCTTATTCAAGAAAATATTTATAATATTAGAATATATATATATATATATATATATATATATATATATATATATATATATATATATATATATATATATATATATATATGTATATATATCACTGTAACAGGTTTTAATTTGATGAACTCCTCGGTATTCATAGTTTAGATCCAAGAACTTACACTTTAGCTTGAGAGCCTTACAGCCGTTTCTCACAAGCGTCGCATGTACAAATGGTAAATAATGATTTTTTTAACTACACTAGAAAACCTATTTTTCTGACATTCTAAGAAATATGTTATAGTAGTTTCTAAGAAATACAAAAACATAAATTTAAAAATGAAAATTTCACACTGGTAATATATATAGAGGTTAAAATATTTGGAGTCTTTCAATTTTTGGAGCCATATACGATCGTATAACTTATACATATGCTCATAAAAGACCCTGGAGCCGTATATTTGACTTGGTTCATGTCAGCGTTCAATTGTGATAAGAGATTCAGAAAATTTCAAATTTAGCACTAATTACACTACAACAAAAAACCTATTAATGACGCTTGATAAGTGGATTTCATGACGGCTGATAAAGAAGCGTCATCAAAGTTCAGCAAGACTATATTCTATGACGGTTTTCTATATAAACGTTATTGATTGTCTCTCAGTGATACGAGCGTTATAAAAAAATACCAAATTTTAAGTCGAAACCTCGACTCTCCCGCACTTACTCCCGTACTTAAGGAAAAGTCTAAACCCCTTCTCCTTCTCTCTTTCTCCTCCCGCTCCCCAACTCCCTTCAGCCCGCTCCCCGCTCCCGAACTCCCCTCAGCCCGCTCCCCGCTCCCCAACTCCCCTCAGCCGCTCTCCGCTCCCCAAAGTTTGTCCTAAATTATGACTCGATATTTCTTATTTTATGCCATAAATTCTGCCTCGACATGATTTTAGTAAAATGCCCTAATTTTTGACCTATTTTCTATTTCCTAGTTTTCAAAAGATGGCTGAAATCTTTGAATGCATGTTTGGAAATCTTTGAATGAATTTTCTTTTTTGTACTAATTTGTGAGGCGTTTTCTTTGTCCGCGCATTGGTTCATCTTCTTGTTTCTTTCTTTGATGGTTCTTGCAGTGTGGAAAGGTGTTAATTCCATTGCTTTCGGACGAATACTTACAAGTTGAACTTCATGGAGACACGTTCGGGTAGCAAGGTTTGTTTGATTCATGGAGACACGTTCTTTTCAATTGCCCTATTTTTTAGAAATCATGGACAAAAAAGAGATCAATGTCCCTGTAACGTCGTGCTTGACACATGTTGAACACAGCATTTTTGCACTCGAAATTACTCCAGGTCACGCAGAAATCGGTGCCGTGTCTGTGTATGTGCAATGTCATATTGTCTTTAAATCAATTCCTTGCAATACAACTTATTTTTTACAGTGTGCACGTTGCTCATGCATTGAGGGTGGGATGGATCTTTGACATCAATTTATAATTGTTTGACTGTACATCTTTAGATTAAATGATATCGGTCATGTTGGATTTGAGCGTTGACCAACTCTTTTTTTAGGTTTATTTGACCCTCTTTTGTAGTTATGTAGATGATTCATATAGACTTTCTCAATATATATTCTTACATATTTTGTCATCTTGTTACCTTTTGATACCCGTATGCACATATAGGGAATTGTAAACCATTTTTTGTTTTGTAATAACCAAATGAACTTTTCCTAAGTCCCGTTCTTCTTCTTTTTTAACTCTAGCAATTAAAGTTATATTCTGGAATCAACCTTCTCCACTTTCATGAGTCTGAATTTATTGGCCATATCTACTTCACATTGGAAGAGCATTCGAGACGTATTCGGGGTTTGGGATTAGGACCGACACCAACGACCTATTTCAAGCTTCCAAAACAGGGAGTTAAAAAACAAAATGAACTACTCAAGTCCCAATTGAAAGAGGAGCGTAAACGGAGACAAAAATTGGAGATCATGCTAAAAGAATTTCAAGCCCAAGGAGCTTCACAAACATCTGAGAAGGTTGCTTCCAATACCAAAGGAAGTGGTAATAGGAACTATATAATGTCTCGTAAGAATGAACACGAGTTTCTTGGAAACAAGAGTCCATCATATGGTTCTAAGGTAATGCTTATTACAATTAGTTCTATTTCGTCTAATAAGTTTTTCTTCTTCTATTTTTCTCTAATATGTTTATTCTAATATGCTTTTTTATCTTCTATCTTATTTGAAAAGGTGAAACAAAATAGAAAGTTAAGCGAGCAAAAAGATATACCATATCCTAATCGAACATTGGCATGGTAAGTACATATATTCAATACATAATCTTTATTCAACAACTTATAACATGTAGTAATTATATCCAGAAATAACTGTTTTTTATTTTGTTTAGGGAACCAAATGTAAGCTAGCAGTGGGTACAAAAGAAAATATTGTTGCTGAGGGAATTGTCTATGAAGGGTGTGGACCAAACGAGAAAATTCATAATGTTGAATTAGGAGAACATAATGTTAGGGTTTCAATTATGAAAGCCCTTCAACCTACTGTGAGCCTTCCCGTGCCACTTCATGGAGAAATGGAAGTTGTTAAAGATGCAATTGGATCTTTAGTAGCTTGGCCCAAAGAGTTTATTGTTGGTGGTCTTGAGGTAATATTATTTAATTCTAGTGTCAATATCTTTTATGAAATTGTATAAAAAATTCAATATGCAATAGGTAAGTACTAAACCAATTGAATCTGACAATGTTCAACATTTCAAGGTTGCTGGCTGTGGTAGGGAGATAATTGACACTTTCGGAGAGATGGTAGAAACCATTAAGGATACCGACCCTCATCTTAAAATACCATTAGAGAAAGGAATGTTCGGAAGCTTTAATCCATCTTGTTATCTTTCTAAAATCGTTTTGCTAGAGGTATGTAGGATGCAATGGCTAGATGTGAATCCTGTTGTTGCCTACATGTGGTAAGAAATATGAAATTTATATTCTGAAATTTTAATTTTGGGATTGACACCATATTTAACTATTCTTTTGGCTTTAGGTTTTTGCTTGATAAATTTTCAAACTCTCGGGAACTTTTGATAATGTTCAACCCTTCTCCTATGAGTAATGCATCCGGGCCTGCAATAAGCAATCTGATTAGAGAAAGGCTCCAAGAGGCTAGGAAAACCCAAATTTGCTTCATTCCATTCATTTACAAGAAGTAAAAGTTTTAATCAAGTAGCAAGATTTTTCTTTCCTATTCAATAACCAATGTGCTTTATTCCATTCATGTTCCCTTTAATGTAGGAAGCATTGGATTCTAATTGTTGTTGACCTCTCTACCTTTAATGTCTACTGGTTGGACTCGCTGTGTTTTAAACCAAGAGGAGATATTAAGTTGTTTTTCAATACGTGAGTGAAATTATTATTATTACTGTTAATATTTTAATAATGTGTATATTTTGATGTTAGTATATACAATTATTTTCTACTAGTGGCCTCAACACAGCATATATTGGTGGTAAAAGATCAAATAGAAGTCCTACTTGGAAATTACCCAAGGTAATCAAACTAATATATGACTTATTATAATTATGGACATTATATTCTCTTACAAATAATATCTTCATGTAGGTCCCGAAACAACCTGGAGGTTATGAATGCGGATATTTTGTTATGAAATATATGCGGGATCTCATGGAAGACCCCTCTCCTACTATTGAGTCAAAGGTAAGTTGTTCATTAATTTAATTCTTAATTACTTTTCTGAAATTATACAAAGTAATGTAACTATTTTTTGTCTTTTTAGCTAAAAAAATTGGCAGGAAAATCAACATACACGCAGGAAGAAATAGATGATGTCCGATGCGAATTCATCGAATTCGTTGCCAATCATATGGATACATGAGGGTCAAGGTAATTTCTTTAGTTTTGTTGTCTTTTTACCAAAGTATCGAGGAAGTATCACGTGTCGGATACATTACAGGCTTACAGATGACTGACATGGACTTAATTGATTTGTTATGAAAATTTCTTTTACTTCGTAAAAGAAAAAAATACCTCGGATTCTTCAATCCATTGTTTTGCTTCTTTATCCCGTGGGATATTTTTCTGTTTGAGTATAAATCCATCTTGTGCACCTCAATTTACTGACACTGAACATATATAACAATGTCAACCTTAGAATTATGCCATGATAAAAAAATAGTTTACTACTACGATGCTTCAGGCAATGAGGACCAGTGGACTCTCAAGGAGAACAGAGAAACGTTCTCAAGGATTCTGTAAGCACTCTCGATCGATATGAGTGTTTTATATTCCATATATTTTTAGATTTCCATCTGCTGCAAAAGGAGAGGCAAAATCATTTTATTGTTGATAATTAGGCCATTATGAGCATCAGAATCCATTGATTTAAATAGCACCTGTGCTCTAAGATTCTGGCTCTTGTAGCCCATATCATGTGAATAAGTGCGAGGAATTCATGGCTAAGGTAGATATCTTTCTACATAGTGATGTATGTATTTGTTCGTAACAATGTGCTAACAGATACTGAACTCTGATACAAAGGCTTATTTTGAAAGGAATGGTACCTTTAGTGAAAATTAAAGTTTTTGGTTCAACTCCAATGCAGGCAAGCCAACAAGGATCGCTTATGATATCTTTCGATGTCATTTGGTTCGAACATATGACAAACAAAAAGAGGACAATGATGCAACACAAAGAGCACAGAATTTTCAGCTTATGATATCTTTCTTGTTCATGCTCTCTTGCTAATTGGGTCCTTAATTAACCTTTGCTCACTAGTGTAGTTCTTTCTGATAGTTACATATATATACACATAGATGAATCTGATAGAAACTCCACACAACAGTTTCCCACAACATATGTTGAATTGTGATCTTAATGTGTGTTTTTAGTCAGGACTTATTCATCATTCAAGATCCGATAGTTACATATATATACATCATTATATCACATTTATTAAACCTTGTTTTATCTTTTGCAGGGTACATGTGCTGTGGACACAAGTCTTCATGTGACTAAGTTGAAGCTAAAGTGTGGGATATTTTCATGTGGATAGTTTTGGTGTAGCTAAAGTGTACTCAATATTAGATACTCTATATATTTTGAGAAGATGTATATGGCCTGAGAAATGTAGAATGATAGCTAAAGTACTCTATTTTGAGACAATGGAATGTAGCTAGATAAAGTAATCTGTATCTTTGAGATGTTGATGTACCCTATTTTGAGACAATAAAATGGAGATTAATGGTACTTTATATTACATTTCAATATTTTGTTGTGAATATGGTTCAAAGTGGTTGTTTTCGAATTGAATTGAGAAGTGTTTGGAATGTATAACATGCAGTATAGAGCGTTATAAATGTAATACAATGACCATTCATAACGCTTTCAAAATGTACCGACTTCTAAACCATATTAACTATTCATAACGGTTTTACATAACTATCCAAAACACTTTGAAAATAAAACGTAGCAGAAATTCAACCTATTAATGACGTTTTCGGAAGAATTATCTATAACGCTTTGAAAAATATTTATAACACCCGATTTCATAACGCTTGGATTAAGAAAAAAGCGTCATGGTTCTTAATTAATGACGATTTTTAGCCGTCATTAAAAGATATTTTTGTTGTAGTGAACCTTTAGTGTAATTCCACATATAGCATTAAGTTTCATGAAATTGTGGAAAGGGCATCCATCCGGACTTTGAATGCCCGTTTGGTGATGTCACCAGATTTAAATCGCTTTGAAACTAGATTAGGAGGGGAGGACAGGTAATTAGGAGAAATCGGACTTTTGAAGTCCGGTTGCTACGTCAGCAGCGTGGGCCGGACTTCCAAAGTCCAGAGTTTATGTGTTTTTGAGTTTATGTTTAATTTTTTTTTTTGTTATTTCTTAGGATAAAAATATAGAATCATCAAGTGGAATAAATAGTATCCCACTATGCTTCCTGGCACATAAGAAGCACGTAGACTCCAAAACATAAACTCTGATACACACTTGCCCACCTTGTCCACCTTGTGGCTATGATGCACGTATCAACATGATACACACTCCAAAACACGACATTGCCACCAACCGGACTTTAAAAGTCCGGCTACTATTGTCAACAACCGGACTTTAAAAGTCCGACCACAATCTTAACCCCGGTCTTAACACTAATTAAGGACTAAGTAAGGGTGAAGGGGGATGAGGTCGCCATCCGGATTTCAAAAGTCTTACCGGATGCTGTCTCTGCAATTTCACCATACTTGATAATTTTTTTTGAATTTCACCTAAGTCTAATGTTTTTTTTCAAAATTTTCTGTAAAAGATTTGAATGCAATAGAGTACCGTTTGATTACTTTATTTGAAATCTTGACAGAATATTTATGCACTGTAGTCATATCTGTAAGTAAACTTTCTATGTTAAGTAAAATTTAGGTGTCACGTCGATATTAATTGTACGTTCTTATTTGAGTTTATGTAGTCGAACTCATGAAGAATGGAGGGAGATATAACTGAAGACATTTTGGAACCAGGTAGCTGCAGAGGAGAGATTACTTGTACAGCACTGGATTGCATCTTGATTTTCCTCTCGTTTATGAATACCACCCTTCCAGAAAAATGTCACTTTAGAAGCGGATTTCTCACCGAGAATGGAAGAGGCTTAAGAAGAGAGCTACAGAACTTCTTGAAAATGGAAGCCTAATGGAAGAGGCGACTAGATGATGCCAATCTAAGTTGAACGTGCTGGAGAGAGAGAGCATATCCCATCATGTGCAGGTCAGTCTACGAGGTTGGATTGTCCTATCTGAAGTTACTTTTAGTTGTCCTTGACTCAAATATTGTCAGAACCGAACCAGACCGGCAGTTGGACCGGATCAGACTTATTTTACCAAAAAATCAGTCCGATTTGACTTGATATGATTTTTTTAAAGAATTGTCGATTTTTTTTCATCGGGTTTGTTGAACTGGCCTAACTGGTTCAAAATTGAATCGACCATTTTTTTTTTTAACTCAACACATTTTCTAGCGTGAGATTTGGACCATTTTGTTCTTGGTTTGGTTTTGGGAGACCATATAGTTGTAAAATTAAATCCAACCAAGCATGCTAAGAACCAAACCAAACCAAACGAAAAATTAAATATAGATATATTATCTATTTGAACCAAAACAAATCAAGTTTATTTGAATCACGATTGAACCTGGTGGACCCTGGTTGACCTATATACAAAAAAAAAAAAAAAAGTTCCAATAATCGGTCCGATTTTTAAAACATTGTATTAACTCTATTATGAACCGATCCTGAAGGGTCATCTGAGCAGAGAGGGGATGCCAAGCTGAAAGTCATGTCCGACTCACTTGATCCGGCCTGATCATGTGCGAGTTGCTTCTATATTACATGTTCTTCCTATCAAGCAAAACCTCATGTGTACCTAATTATAACAAGGGTTTTGGTTTCTAGTAGAAACAAACTCCCATCCTTCTGAAACAATGTCCATCCTAAGAGTTTCTCTCATATTTCTCGTGTCCTCTTTTGCTCTGCAGCCCGTATCATCCCAGATATGCAACAAGGATGACAGCGCTACCCTTCTCAAGCTCAAGAGAGCTTTCAACAACCCGCCCAACCTCGACAGCTGGTCTGCTTCCACAAGCTGCTGCTGGTTCTGGCAAGGAGTCAATTGCGACGTCAACGGCCGAGTAACGTGGGCCGCCATCACCGCCTCCAACATCTCCGGGCCTATTCCGCCGGAGATTGGCGACCTGCCCGAACTACGTCGGCTCGATATCGACGTGAACCCGAACCTAACTGGCCCTATCCCTGCCTCCATAACAAAGTTGCAACACCTTGAGCGACTCACTCTTGTTGAAAACTCAATCTCAGGTACAATACCAGAATTCCTCTGCAACATGACTAGTCTCAACTACATCGACCTCAGATCGAACAAACTCTACGGCCACATTCCCAGTTGCTTCCGAGGCAGCGTCTATTACATCGACTTCTCCTCGAACCGGCTTTCCGGGCACATACCGGCCTCGCTCATGAACGGCTACGGTGGCAACGACACGTTCCTCAGCCTGGCCAATAACCGGCTGACCGGCCGGATTCCCCGGTCCTTTGACAACGTCAACTTCTACAACATCAACCTGTCGGGAAACGGTCTCGGAGGGGACGCTTCGGTGCTACTGGGCAAGGCCAAGTTCTCGACGCAGATCGACGTGTCGAGAAACCGCCTCTCGTTCGACCTGTCGAACGTGACGTACCCCGAGTTCTTGATGGAGCTCATCATCAGCCGCAACAGGATAAGGGGGAGCATCAACGAGCAGATCACAGAGCTGCAGTGGCTCGGGGTTCTCGACATGAGCTACAACAGGCTGTGCGGGCCGATACCGAGCGGATTGAGGTCGTACCCCAGCTCCACCTTCGAACACAACAAGTGTCTCTGTGGAACTCCTCTTCCGCCTTGCACTTAAAAATTCGATCACGGCTATGATCTGTTGCAAAAACAATGTTCGACGAAATCAACCTCGGCCATGTCTTGTTGTTATGAATAAGAGGGATGTAGGGATCCCCATCGCGTCAAGATGTCAGTAACAATCGTTGAAGACTCCTCATCCGTAGTCAAATCATTGAAATTATTATTATTTTGCTGCAAATTTAAAATTAATAAAAAATTTCAAATATAAAAAATTAACGTGAAAAAAATTAGGCTTAAAACATACTTGAAGACTCCTCATCCGTAGTCAAATCAATCGTTGTTAAATGATTATTTTGCTGCAAATTTGAGAATGTATTCTTCGAGCAATATGTTGGAGTGGGTGGGGTTCCCAACCTATGTGGAGAAGATCCCGGAGTGCGACGAGCGCCGTTCGTATGTCGAAGAAGCTCGGGAAGTAGGCGACGCGGAGTTGCTACTGCTGCTGCTGCTCCTAAGGGAGATTCTGGCCTGGGCCTGTCGAGTTCGGGCCGAACTCGGTCCCAGGCCGAGTTCTGGCCGAACTCTGTGTCGTCGGGGGCTGAAGCGGAATTTCGGGTGAGTTTTCACCATTGGATCTAATCCAACGGTCCAGGTTGGTTGCGGGATTGGGGAGTTAAGTTGGGATTTCCCAACCCTAATTCATTACGCAATATCGCAACGTAACACAACTTGGAGAGAGGAAGGAGGCAAGAGTGCCATTGCAACTTCGGAGAAGAAGACGGAGGATTGAAGGTCGCTATTCGAAGGAGATCGTGTTCGGGTAATCTCTACTCGTCGTTCTCGCTCTTCGTAGCCTTGTAATCATTGTTCTTATCTCTGAGTGTTGTGGGGATCCGATTTGGATCGGGAGGAGTTTGTAGAGGGTGTAATTCTTCTATTCCATTAGTGGAGGCTTCTCAGGGTTGGACTCCGATCGTCCCGTGGTTTTTTTCCCGCAAGGGTTTTCCACGTCAAAAATTCTCTGTGTCTGCGTGCATGTGGATTGTTTTGTGTGATTGTTTTTGGGTTCGTGCGTTGTATTGCTCGGTCCTCTCGCAGGTACTCTCCGGTTTGGGGAAAGGTTTTCGCGCTTCTTTTCCAACAGAGTGGTATCAGAGCTAGGTTCTGGAATTCAGAAGGGTGTCAGTAGTTGACAGAGAAACCAGAGAGGAGAGATGGACGTGAAGCCGGTGCGCATGGTGAATCTTAATGGCACAAACTATCATTATTGGCGGAGCAAGATGAAGGATTTGCTATTTGTCAAGAAGCTGCATCTACCCGTGTTTGCATCCGAGAAGCCTAGTGATAAATTCGAGGAGGACTGGACATTCGAGCACATACAGGTGTGTGGGTACATACGGCAGTTTGTTGATGAGAACGTGTACAACCACGTTGCCAATATTGAGCATGCGAAGACGTTGTACGATAAGCTGGAATCCTTGTATGCGAAGAAGACCGGGGTAAACAAGTTGTTCCTGATCCGAACGATGATGGGTCTGCGGTACAAGGATGGGACGTCTATTTCGGATCACTTGAGTGAGTTCCAGGGCGTGGTTGACCAGCTATCTTCTGTGGGAGTCAAGTTCGACGACGAAGTTCAGGGACTGTGGCTGCTGTGTACTTTGTCAGACTCGTGGGAGACCGTACGAGTATCTATGATCGCTTCTGCTCCAGAGGGCGTGGTCGGTCTGGAGTTTGCCAAGAGCGGGATGCTGAATGAAGAGATGCGGAGACGATCTCAGGGAACTTCATCCACATCCTACCACTCAGAGGCACTTGTTTCAGAGAGCCACGGAAGGGGCAAAAGCAGGGGTCCAGGTGGTGTCAGAGACAAGAGCAGGAGGAAGTCCAAGGGTCGGTACGAGGACTCAGAGTGTTACCATTGTGGTAAGAAGGGCCATATCAAGCGGAATTGTTTCGCTTGGAAGAGAGAGAAGAAGGGCGACAAGGGGAAGCAAGAAGAGAACACTACAGCGACTGCCTCGATGCATGGAGGCGATGTGATTATCGTAGGTGATGAGGTCATTACAAACCTCGCCTGCGATGACAATTCTTGGCTGGTGGACTCAGGGGCTTCAGCACATGTATCTCACAACAGGGCACTGTTTGCCACTTACACGACAGGCGACTGTGGCGTGTTGAAGATGGGCAACGGAGATGTGTCGAAGGCGGTTGCCGTTGGAGATGTGCATTTGAGAACAAAGACGGGTGCGGTTCTTGTTCTCAAAGATGTCCGTCATGTCCCTGATATCCGTTTCAACCTGGTGTCGGTTGGAAGGTTGGATGACGAGGGATTCTTCAGTCTCTTCGGGAATAGTCAGTGGAAGCTTTCCAAGGGTTCGATGGTTATTGCCAGAGGAAGCAAGAAGTCCGGTCTCTACTATATGGAGGGGAGCGCACAGGGGGCACAGAAGGTGAACGCAGTCAGTGATGCGTCTACCGAGTTGTGGCACAGGCGGCTCGGCCATATCAGCGAGAAGGGGATGAGCTACTTGGTGAACAGGAAGGTGATTCCGGGGCTCAAGTTTACAAAGTTGGAGAAGTGCACGCACTGTTTAGCTGGAAAGCAAAATAGGGTGTCTTTCCAAAGTCACCCAAGTTCAAGGAAGCCGGTGTTGCTCGAGTTGATTCACTCGGATGTCTGCGGTCCTATGAAGGTAAAATCTCTTGGTGGTGCTTCTTACTTTGTAACCTTTATTGATGACTGTTCCAGGAAGGTTTGGGTCTATGCCTTAAAGACCAAGGATCAGGTGCTGCCTACTTTCAAGGAGTTTCAGGCCTCTGTTGAAAGGGAGACGGGCAAGAAGTTGTTATGTGTTCGGTCCGACAATGGCGGCGAATACATCGGTCCCTTTGATGCGTATTGCAGAGAGCAAGGGATACGATACCAGAAGACTCCGCCAAAGACACCTCAGCTCAATGGTGTAGCGGAGCGCATGAACAGTACACTGATGGAGAGGGTGTGGTGTTTGCTGTCAGAAGCAAACTTGCCGGGCAGTTATTGGGGTGAGGCTCTTCTCACAGCTGCTTATGTTATTAATTTGTCTCCTAGTGCTCCTTTGCAGGATGATGTGCCTGACAAAGTATGGTACGGCAAAGCGCCGTCATACAATCACCTGCGGGCGTTTGGTTGTAAGGCCTTCGTGCATGTACCGAAGGACGAGAGGACCAAACTTGAGCCGAAAATGAGGCGATGCGTCTTTGTCGGCTACGGTCGGGATGAGTTTGGCTATAGACTCTACGACCCAGTGGAAGGAAAGCTCTACAGAAGCAGGGACGTGGTGTTCGTCGAGGATCAAACCATGACCAACACTCAGGATTCCGAGACGCCTTCTGAGGCTGAGGAATTGCCTGAGTTAGAGTCATTTCGCTTCGAGCAGTTTCCAGATGACATCGCAGAGGATCCAGTTATGGGGGAGCCAGTACATGGAGTAGCTCCCAACCTTGATCATCAGCCTGCTGATGGTGGTCAGGGTGTCCCTCAGGAGGATGAGCATGCCGGAGAGGCAGTTCCTGAAGGGGAGGAGGCTGTCGGTATACAGCCAGCACCAGTGGCTCCACTGAGAAGGAGCGACAGAGACCGTCGACCATCTACGAGATACTCACCGGATGAGTATGTGCTATTGACTGACGGGGGAGAGCTCGAAAGTTTTGCAGAGGCTGTGGAAGACGAACACAGACAGGAGTGGATGGAGGCTATGCAGGAGGAGATGAGTTCCTTGCACACCAATTCCACTTATGATCTGGTGCGGTTGCCAAAGGGCAAGAAGGCTTTGAAGAATCGATGGGTGTTCAGAGTGAAGCAGACAGATGATGCTACTCGCCCTCGATACAAAGCGAGGCTGGTAGTCAAAGGCTACGGTCAGCGGAAAGGCGTGGATTATGATGAGATCTTTTCGCCTGTCGTCAAGCATTCGTCTATTCGGGTGGTGCTAGCATTAGCAGCCTGTCTCGACTTAGAGGTCGAGCAGATGGATGTGAAGACGGCATTCCTCCACGGTGATCTTGAGGAGGAGTTGTACATGGAGCAGCCAGAGGGATTCTGTGAGAAGGGCAAGTCACATTTGTTCTGCCGGTTGAGGAAGAGCTTGTATGGTCTGAAGCAGGCTCCGAGGCAGTGGTACAGGAAGTTCGAGTCGTTTATGGGGGAGCATGGTTATGCACGGACGACGCCGGACCATTGTGCATTTGTGAGGTATTTTGCCGAGGATGATTTTATCATTTTGTTGCTCTATGTTGATGATATGCTATTAGTCGGTCGGAATGCCACTAGGATAGCGGAGCTGAAGCGCCAACTGGGCGCAGCCTTCTTTATGAAGGATTTGGGCGCAGCGAAGACTATTCTTGGGATGGAGATCAGTCGAGAGAGAGAGTCCAAGCTGCTACACATGTCCCAAACGAAGTACATTCACCGGGTACTTCAGCGTTTCGGGATGGACGGGTCGAAAAAAGTGAGTTCCCCCCTCACAGCTCACTTTAAGTTCACTGAGGAGCAGTGTCCATCTACCGAGGACGAAAAGGAAGATATGGAGCGGGTTCCATATGCCTCAGCTGTGGAAAGCCTGATGTATGCTATGGTGTGTTCGAGGCCAGATATTGCTCATGCAGTTGGTACGGTTAGCAGGTATCTTTCAAATCCTGGAAGGGTACATTGGAGTGCGGTCAAGTGGATTCTACGATATCTTCAGGGCACTGCTGGTTGGAGACTTTCCTTTGGTGGTGACGAGCCGAAGCTGGTTGGGTATACCGACGCTGATATGGCTGGAGATGTAGACACGAGGCGATCGACTTCGGGCTACGTGATGATGTTTGCGAGAGAAGCAGT
Source organism: Iris pallida (assembly GCA_029216955.1). Lineage (NCBI taxonomy): Eukaryota > Viridiplantae > Streptophyta > Magnoliopsida > Asparagales > Iridaceae > Iris > Iris pallida. Next base: position 3,364,354 of record JANAVB010021399.1, read on the forward strand.
ATCGTGGCAGTCGCGGTTGTAGAAGTGTGTTACCTTGTCGACGACAGAGGCAGAGTACATTGCGACGACGGAGGCTTGTAAGGAGCTGTTGTGGATGAAGAAGCTGCTGCAGGAAATGGGACTGAAGCAAGAGCAGTATACTTTGCTTTGCGACAGTCAGAGCGCTATCCACCTTGTAAAGAATCAGACGTTTCATAGCCGGTCCAAGCACATCGAGACCCGGTATCATTGGATACGGGATGTGGTTGAGAAGAAGGACGCGAAGCTTGAGAAGGTTCATACAGATGACAACGGAGCTGATATGTTCACGAAGATTCTACCAAGGGGAAAGTTTGAGTACTGCAGGCAGATCGTCGGGATGACGATATCCTCCCCATAGTTGTGAAGGGGGAGATTTGTTGGAGTGGGTGGGGTTCCCAACCTATGTGGAGAAGATCTCGGAGTGCGACGAGCGCCGTTCGTATGTCGAAGAAGCTCGGGAAGTAGGCGACGCGGAGTTGCTACTGCTGCTGCTGCTCCTAAGGGAGATTCTGGCCTGGGCCTGTCGAGTTCGGGCCGAACTCGATCCCAGGTCGAGTTCTGGCCGAACTCGGTCTGGCTCTTCCAGAAGTTGGCCGTCCAGTGCTGTTTGCCCGACACAGAGTTCTGGCCGAACTCTGTGTCGTCGGGGGCTGAAGCGGGATTTCGGGTGAGTTTTCACCATTGGATCTAATCTAACGGTCCAGGTTGGTTGCGGGATTGGGAAGTTAAGTTGGGATTTCCCAACCCTAATTCATTACGCAATATCGCAACGGAACACAACTTGGAGAGAGGAAGGAGGCAAGAGTGCCATTGCAACTTCGGAGAAGAAGACGGAGGATTGAAGGTCGCTATTCGAAGGAGATCGTGTTCGGGTAATCTCTACTCGTCGTTCTCGCTCTTCGTAGCCTTGTAATCAATGTTCTTATCTCTGAGTGTTGTGGGGATCTGATTTGGATCGGGAGGAGTTTGTAGAGGGTGTAATTCTTCTATTCCATTAGTGGAGGCTTCTCAGGGTTGGACTCCGATCGTCCCGTGGTTTTTTTTCCCGCAAGGGTTTTCCACGTCAAAAATTCTCTGTGTCTGCGTGGATTGTTTTGTGTGGTTGTTTTTGGGTTCGTGCGTTGTATTGCTCGGTCCTCTCGCAGGTACTCTCCGGTTTGGGGAAAGGTTTCCGCGCTTCTTTCCCAACACAATACAGCGAACTTTGGTTCATTGAAGTAGTCAAATCAACTGTTTCACTTGATCCACACACTGTATAAAATAATTCAATAAAAAATTTTGCAAACAGTATTAAATATATATGTATGTATGTATGTATACTTTAATTAAAAATCTATCACATACCATTCGTGATTTCACTAAAAGGATATGTAGACGTATTCAGCACATTATTAAACAATACGCTGCTTGAATAAAACTGTTTTCCATATGGATTTAAATCTTCTGCGAAAAAAGTAAGGAAAAAGTTAGAAAAGTAATAACAATACAATAATCATAGATCACATTTTATTCTTAAAAATAGTTAATTATGCTCTAATAAATTATTGTAACAGATTTTTGAGAATAAATTGTTAAAACCATTGGAAAAATAACGTACTTGAAGGACCATCATCATTAGTAGAAAAAATTACTCTCGATGGATCAGAGTGCAGTTTTGTAAATCTCTTCTTCGAGTAGTCAAATGAATTTTTCTTCTGAGAAACAATTAACTGCGCAGGCTCACTTGACCCACATACTGCATAAAAAAACATCATATATATGTATATACATATATATTGTTAGATAGATATAAAAAAAAAGTAATCATTAAATACTTTGTGGAAAAAAAATCATATCATACCATTCGTGATGTCACCAAAAGAAGACCTAGATGATGGACAACTGGTCATGTTCGAATCGTTCCCACAAAATATATGCTGAAATTTTTTTTGGCTTGATGGAGGCGTACATTCATCTAAATCCATATCTATATTTTCTACAAAAAATAAAGAATTATTGAGTTAAAATTAAATAAAAATAAAACGTAAAATAATAAAAATTTAATATATATATATATATATATATATATATATATATATATATATATATATATATATATATATATATATATATATATATATATTAATTTTCATATTAATAAAAATAATAATTTTTATTAAATTAGTGTATATGTTACTATTGTTTTCAAATTAAATTTCTACCAATTTATAATTATAACATACAATTATTTTTCGTTCTAAAAAAGATTAATTTATATAGGCAAACCTTAATTTAGCGCACATTAAAATAAAAAATAAAGAAATTTTTTTATCATTATATAGGCAAACCTTAATTTAGCACACATACAATTTTCAAATAAAAAAACATATTTTTATCAAAAATGTTATTTTAATTTTTTTTGGTTTTTTGTTTTGAAAATGTAGTAATCTATATAGGCAAACATTGATTTAGCAAAACCTAGCATTCCCAAAAAATTTCAGCCCATAAGCTGTGATAAGAACACGCACATGAATCAAGAAATTTTTCATTCACACAAAACCTAGCATTTCCAAAACTTTCTCCTCTTTTCCGACGGCTCTTCTTCCCTTTCAATTTTAGTTTTTTGGATTTTTATTAACTTTTTATATTAAATGATGACAAATAAGAAGAGGAACCCGGCCCAAAGCTCTGGACATACAAAAAATTTCAGCCCATAAGCTGTGATATAAACACACACATGAATCAAGAAAGTTTTCATTCACACAAACCCTAGCATTCCCAAAGCACTCTCCTCTTTTCCGATGGCTCTTCTTCCCTTTCAATTTTACTTTTTTAAGGTTTTATTAACTTTTTTTTAACCTGCACACCCATGCTACCGTAGATTTCTTTTTCTTTTTTCTCCTTTTATTTTTCTTTTTTTGGTATGTTACATCAACAGAATTTTGTACTTATTCTTTGGTTTCTATCACTTCATGTGTTAGATCTACACATGCATGTTAGAATACGAAGAGTTTCTCGATTTTTTTACTCTTTACTGAATTTTTTTTGGGTTTTTTGGTTTAGAAATGAGAGCCATGTGCTAGATCTACAAATACATGTTATGATTTGGGGGTTTTCTCTATTTTTTGCTCATTTTCGGTTCTTTTTTGTTCTTCTTGTTTCTCGATTTTTTTGTTCTTTGGTGTTTTATCACTTCATGTGTTAGATCTACACATGCATGTTAGAATACGAAGAGTTTCTCGATTTTTTACTCTTTACTGAATTTTTTTTGGGTTTTTTGGTTTAGTCATGAGCCATGTGCTAGATCTACAAATAAATGTTATGATTTGGGGGTTTTCTCCATTTTTTGCACATTTTCGGTTCTTTTTTGTACTATTTTTTTCTCGATTTTATTGTTCTTTGGTGTTTTATCACTTCATGTGTTAGATCTACACATGCACGTTATATTACGAAGAGTTTCTCGATTTTTAATATTTACTGAATTTTTTTTGGGTTTTTTGGTTTAGTCACGAGAGTCATGTGCTAGATCTACAAATACATGTTATGATTTGGGGGTTTTCTCCATTTTTTGCTCATTTTCCGTTCTTTTTTGTTCTTCTTGTTTCTCGATTTTTTTTTTGCTCTTCTTATTATGTGATGTTTTAGATCTACCAATATATGTTACAAATTTGTTAATTTTTATTTTTTTGTGATATGTCACTCTTTTTGTTAGATCTAGAGATGCATGTTACAATTTTGCAGTTTCTCGATTTTTTTGATCTTTTTATTTTTTATTTTTGGTTTTATGGATAAGTGGATGTGGTAAATCTACAAATACATGTTGTGATTTTTTGCTCTTTTTGTAAAGTTATGTTTTAGGTCTACCCATTTTTTTAGTAATAATTGTCCTTTATTTTATGATTATTTATCACCTAATGTGTTAGATCTACACATGCATGTTATAATACGAAAAAAAATTCGATTTTTTGCTCCTTTTTTTTCTTGGGTGAGTCATGAGGGATGTGCTAGATCTAACAATACATGTGCTGATTCCTTTCTTTTCTCAATTTTTTTCTCTTTTCCGTTATTTTATTATTACAATTTTTTTGTAAAATTTTAGCACATAAGCTGTGATAAAAACACGCACATGAATCAAGAAATTTTTCATTCACACAAACCCTAGCATTCTCAAAGTCCTCTCATATTTTCCGATGGCTCCTTCTTTTCAGTTTTATCACTTGATGTGTTAGATCTAAAAATTTATGTTAGAATACAAAAATTTTCTCGATTTTTTTACTCTTTACTGAATTTTTTTGGGTTTTTTGTTAAGTCATGATTGCCATGTGCTAGATCTACAAATACATGATATGATTTGGGGTTTTTGGTTGCAAAAACAGAAGGGTTAGCTCCTACGGTGGAAGGGTTACCTCCTATGAAGGATAGTACAAATTGTTTTATGGTGATGCTTCACAACATAAGGTAACCTAACTTAGTTTTATCATCTGTTTGCTGTATTTAGCAACTTATTGGAATGAATTTTATTTAAATTATATATGAAGACATGTTTGAATATTTTCTTAACTAAATTGTAATAATTTAGTGATTTTATATTCAGTCCAAAATTGATCACTATATGTCATATTCAATGTTATTTAGTAATTCTCAGATGTTGGATAAAAAAATGCTTCTAATTTTATGTTATTTTATATCATTCAAATGATTTAGTAAAATAATGCTTGTTCGCTAAATCTTTAAAAATAATGCGAATATCTACATGTTGTAAAATAATGCTTGTACAATATTTTTTTTTACATTTATTTATTGATATTGTACACTAAATAGCACTTAAACCTTCCCAATACAAAATAATCATAATCATTATTTTATATCATTCAAATGATTTAGTAAAATAATGCTTGTTCCCTAAATCTTTAAAAATAATGCGAATATCTACATGTTGTAAAATAATGCTTGTACAATATTTTTTTACATTTATTTAATGATATTGTACACTAAATAGCACTTAAGTTTTTACCTAATATTAAATTGTACATATTTGAAAGGAATGGATAAATACTGCATGATAATATAAATTATTAATCTATGGATGTTTTGAAATTTACAGTAAATCAGATTTTTAACATGCACGGCTGATATATAAATAGTTATAATTTAGTTTTGATGACTTGACAATGGTAATTTTCAGTTCAAGCATATAGATAAGTCTGATGTTTACAATGTATATTAGTGATAAAAATATGCTGCAAAATTAGAAGTAATTATATCTAACTTAAAAGACTTTAGAAATTAGACGGAACTATTACCTCCTCTGTCGTTTGTAAATTTCGGTCGCTTGTTAATTGTTGTACTCCATGTCAGCTTCCTCATTCTCAATTTTTTTCTTTGTTATAGTTCCTTCCTTGTTATATTTTGGCTGGGATTTGGAAATGACAAAATTGAAACCCCATTCTAATATTGTAAGCCCAATATATAGGCATTCAATTAATGATTATTTTGTATTGGGAGGATAAAAGAAAGGAATGGCAACAGTTTTTTGCTGCTAAACACTTTTTTTGAAGGTTCTAATGATGTATGGATAACTTCATTTTAGATTTCCAACAATAGCTTTAATTACATCATATTTAATATAAATATTATACAAAAACGATTTCCAATGTTTACATAACTTAAAATAATTTGCCATTTTATTTTAACTTGAAACTTGATTTATTAGGCACCATAATTTAATATGGTTGTCTTACTTTTATATATTTTTAGGGCTTACATAAAGAAAACTTGGGCTACAAAATTAAATAATGTTGTAACAATGACACATATATTGTGTTGTATTAAATTATGGCTGTCTTACTTTTATATGGTTGTCTTACTTTTAATATGGCTGTCTTACTTATATAATATTATTATCAATAATAAAATACTTTAAGTAAGTTTTTGTCAATATTTGTTGAAATTGGAATAAATTTGTAACTGTTGAATTGGAAGTTTGTGGAAGAAAATTTTTTGCGTATCACATATATTGTGTTGTAACATGGCTGTTAAACACAAGTTTGCACAACATTGTATTATTACGACATGTAATCTTTTTTTTAATGTATGAAAATTATAAGTATTGTACTCTTTTTCAGATTCCTAATAACGTTCTTCTTTATTATGTATTAGTTCCTTGATTTTGATATTCTTTTTTTGGGAATTTTAAAATGATAAAATTAAAACCCCATTTTTATATTGTAAGCCCAATATGTAGGTTGTGAATTAATGATTATTTTGTATTGGAAAGACAAAAGTAAGGAAAACCAACAGTTTGTTGCTGAATTACTTTTTTAGAAGGTTCTAATGATGTATGGACAACTTAATTTTAGATATCAAAAACAGCTTTAATTGCATCATATTTATTATAAATATTCTACAAAACCGATTTCCAATGTATACTTGTTTTAAAATAAAGCACTTTTTTTTGAAGGCTCTAATGATGTATGGACAACTTCATTTTAGATTTCCAAAAACAGCTTTAATTTCACTACATCTAAAATAAACATTCTACAATGAGTAATATCATCTTATATGTTTGAGTAATCAACTTATAATCAACTTATAATGAGTAAAAAATGTTAACAGTATTACTATTCATATTTATTTACTTTAAATAAGTTTAATGTCAATATTTGTTGTAAATGTAATATGGGAAAACTATACTTTTGGTCATTGAATGTTTGTCTAACCAAAGTTTTAGTCACTCAAAGATATTTTCCAAAAAATTAGTCACTGAATGTTCGGTCTTCCAAAAAAATGGTCACTCTGTTAAATTGTTGTTTGTTTTATTAACGATTTTTGTTGACATGGCATGTTATATGCCATGTCAGTCGTTAAGTATGACGTGGCACATCCACGTGGGCTATTTTTGGGTTTTATCTTACAAAAAAATTCGTTTGGGTATTAAGTTATGTGCCATGTTTCAATGTTTATGACATGGTATTTCATTTTTTTTATTTTTTAAAAAAACTTAATACCCAAACGATTATTTTGAAAAATAAAATCCAAAAATAGCCCACGTGAATGTGCCACATCATACTTAACGACTGACATGGCACATAACATGCCATGTAAACAAAAATTGTTAATAAAACAAACAACAATTTAATAGAGTGACTATTTTTTTGGACGGCCAAACATTCAGTGACTAAACTTTTGGAAAATATCTTTGAGTGACTAAAACTTTGGTCAAGCAAACATTCAGTGACCAAAAGTATAGTTTTCCCAATGTAATATTATGAATTGGAAGTTTGTGGGAAATAAATTAATATGAATATCACATTTATTTTATTGTATTAAACCTTTTAATTTAGTTATCTCTAACAATCAAAATTTTTTTCGATATCAATGAAATTCCATGTCCGACAGTGTACATTTAGTATGTCCAGCTATTTTTTATATATATAAATTTGTAGAAAATTAATCTATCAATAAAACATGGAGTTTGTTCAACATTATTTATTAATGTACGACATTTAATCTAACAAAGATGTTAATATCATCTTATTTGCATGAGTGATCAACTTATAATGAGTGAAAAATGTCATTCCTTATCTTTTTTTCATATAAACTTTCATCTTATCTATATAATGTTTTATTGTTTGTATTAAATTAGATTATCTAATAACACAAAAAAGGTTTATATATACTTTCTTCAAATACATATATAACACAAATGAAAGTTCCATTGAGAATAACATAAGTTCAATTAACTAAGTAAGCTCTAACAAAATGTTCTTTTAAGAGCTGGCTCAACTTGAAAGCATTAAAATACAAACTAAGATAATATTCAAGTACGTCAATACATTGAACAAAGTGTTCTTTTAAGCTGGCTGCAATTAAAAGCACTAAGGATCAAACTAAAATAATCTTCATTCCTTCTCTTTCATTATATTAACCTTCATCTTCTTTGATCCGGCTGTTGTTGAGTATGCATCAACCAAGGACCTCTTCAATCAAGAATCTTCAGGAGTTTCTACAGACTTAATCTCTTGTGAATTTTGTTGGAGTGGGTGGGATTCCCAACCTATGTGGAGAAGATCCCGGAGTGCGACGAGCGCCGTCCGATGTCGGAGAAGCTCGGGAGTAGTTGCTGCTGCTGCTGCTGTTGCTGCTGGAGCTGCTGGAAGCAGGGGACCCGAGTTCGGGCCGAACTCGGTCCCCTGGCGAGTTCGGGCCGAACTCGGTCTGGCCGTTCCAGGGTTTGGCCAGTAGGTGCTGGCTGCCCCACACAGAGTTCTGGCCGAACTCTGTGTGTCGGGGGGCTGAAGCGGATTTCAGGATAAGTTTTCATCATTGGATCTAATCCAACGGTCCAGGTTGGTTGCGGGATTAGGGAGATATATTGAGTTTTCTCAACCCTAATTCATTATCGCATTATCGCATTGGACAACACAAGTTTGAGAGAGAAGGAGGCAAGAGTGCCATTGCAACTTCGGAGAAGAAGACGGAGGATCGAAGGTCATTTTCGAAGGAGATCGTGTTTCGGGTAATCTCTACTCGTCGTTCTCGTTCTTCGTAGCCTTGTGATCATTGTTCTTGTCTCTGAGTGTTGTGGGGATCCGATTTGGATCGGAAGGAGTTTGTAGAGGGTGTAATTCTTCTATTCCATTAGTGGAGGCTTCTCAGGGTTGGACTCCGATCGTCCCGTGGTTTTTCCCGCAAGGGTTTCCACGTCAAAAATTCTCTGTGTCTGCGTGATTGTTTTTGTGTGGTTGATTTTGGGTTTGTGCGTTGTTTGCTCGGTCCTCTCGCAGGTACTCTCCAGTTTGGGGAAAGGTTTCTGCGCTTCTTTCCCAACAAGAGTGGTATCAGAGCATAGGTTTTGTTCTGGCTGATACCAACAGAGTGGTATCAGAGCTTTGGGTTCAAAGGGTGTCAGGAGTTGACAGAGGAACCAGAGAGGAGAGATGGACGCGAAGCCGGTGCGCATGGTGAACCTTAATGGCACAAACTATTATTATTGGCGGAGCAAGATGAAGGATTTACTATTTGTCAAGAAGCTGCATCTACCTGTGTTTGCAACCGAGAGGCCCAGTGATAAATCCGAGGAGGACTGGAAGTTCGAGCACATACAGGTGTGTGGGTACATACGGTAGTTTGTTGATGAGAACGTGTACAACCATGTTGCCAATATTGAGCACGCGAAGACGTTGTGGGATAAGCTGGAATCCTTGTATGCGAAGAAGACCGGGGTAAACAAGTTGTTCCTGATCCGAACGATGATGGGTCTGCGGTACAAGGATGGGGCGTCTATTACGGATCACTTGAGTGATTTCTAGGGCGTGGTTGACCAGCTATCTTCTATGGGAGTCAAGTTCGACGACAAAGTTCAGGGACTGTGGCTGCTGTGTACCTTGCCAGACTCGTGGGAGACCGTACGAGTATCTACGATCGCTTCTGCTCCAGAGGGCGTGGTCAGTCTGGAGTTTGCCAAGAGCGGGGTGTTGAATGAAGAGATACGGAGACGTTCTCAGGGCACTTCATCCACATCCCACCACTCAGAGGCACTTGTTTCAGAGAGCCGCGGAAGGGACAAAAGCAGGGGTCCAGGTGGTGGCAGAGACAAGAGCAGGGGGAAGTCCAAGGGTCGGTACGAGGACTCAGAGTGTTATCATTGCGGTAAGAAGGGCCATATCAAGCGAAATTGTTTCGCTTGGAAGAAGGAGAAGAAGGGCGACAAGGGGAAGCAAGAAGAGAACACTACAGCGGCGGCCTCGGTGCATGGAGGCGATGTGATCGTCGTAGGTGATGAGGTCATTACTAACCTCGCCTGCGATGACAATTCTTGGCTGGTGGACTCAGGGGCTTCAGCACATGTATCTCACAAGAGGGCACTGTTTGCCACTTACACGACAGGCGACTGTGGCGTGTTGAAGATGGGCAACGGAGATGTGTCGAAGGCGGTTGCCGTTGGAGATGTGCATTTGAGAACGAAGACATGTGCGGTTCTTGTTCTCAAGGATGTTCGTCATGTCCCTGATATCCGTTTCAACCTGGTGTCGGTTGGAAGGTTGGATGACGAGGGATTCTTCAGTCTCTTCGGGAATAGTCAGTGGAAGCTTTCCAGAGGTTCGATGGTGATTACCAGAGGAAGCAAGAAGTCCGGTCTCTACTATATGGAGGGGAGCGCAGAGGGGGCACAGGAGGTGAACGCAGTCAGTGACGCGTCTACCGAGTTGTGGCACAGGCGGCTCGGCCATATCAGCGAGAAGGGGATGAGCTACTTGGTGAACAGGAAAGTGATTCCGGGGCTCAAGTCTATAAAGTTGGAGAAGTGCACGCACTGTTTGGCTGGGAAGCAAAGTAGGGTGTCTTTCCAGAGTCACCCAAGTTCGAGGAAGCCGGCGTTGCTCGAGTTGATTCACTCGGATGTCTGTGGTCCTATGAAGGTAAAATCTCTTGGTGGTGCTTCTTACTTTGTGACTTTCATTAATGACTGTTCCAGGAAGGTTTGGGTCTATGCCTTAAAGACCAAGGATCAGGTGCTGCCTACTTTCAAGGAGTTTCAGGCCTCCGTTGAAAGGGAGACGGGCAAGAAGTTGTTGTGTGTTCGGTCCGACAATGGCGGCGAATACATCGGTCCCTTTGATGCGTATTGCAGAGAGCAAGGGATACGACACCAGAAGACTCCGCCAAAGACACCTCAGCTCAATGGTGTAGCGGAGCGCATGAACAGGACACTGATGGAGAGGGTGCGGTGTTTGCTGTCAGAGGCCAACTTGTCGGGAAGTTATTAGGGTGAGGCTCTTCTCACAGCTGCTTATATTATTAATTTGTCTCCTAGTGCTCCTTTGCAGGGTGATGTGCCTGACAAAGTATGGTACGGCAAGGAGCCGTCATACAGTCACCTGCGGGCGTTTAGTTGTAAAGCCTTCGTGCATGTACCAAAGGACGAGAGGACCAAACCTGAGCCGAAGACGAGGCGATGCGTCTTTGTCGGCTACGGTCGGGATGAGTTTGGCTATAGACTCTACGACCCAGTGGAAGGAAAGCTCTACAGAAGCAGGGACGTGGTGTTCGTCGAGGATCAGACCATGACCAACACTCAGGATTCCGAGACGCCTTCTGAGGCTGAGGAATTGCCTGAGTTAGAGTTATTTCGCTTCGAGCAGTTTCCAGAGGACATCGCAGAGGATCCAGTTATGGGGGAGCCGGTACATGGAGTTGCTCCCAACCTTGATCATCAGCCTGCTGATGGTGGTCAGGGTGTCCCTCAGGAGGATGAGCATGCTGGGGAGGCAGTTCCTGAAGGGGAGGAGGCTGTCGGTATACAGCCAGCACCAGTGGCTCCACTGAGAAGGAGCAACAGGGATCGTCGACCATCTACGAGATACTCGCCGGATGAGTATGTGCTATTGACTGACGGAGGAGAGCCCGAAAGTTTCGCAGAGGCTATGGAAGACGAACACAGGCAGGAGTGGATGGTGGCTATGCAGGAGGAGATGAGTTCCTTGCACACCAATTCTACTTATGATCTGGTGCGGTTGCCAAAGGGCAAGAAGGCTTTGAAAAATCGATGGGTGTTCAGAGTGAAGCAGACGGATGATGCTACTCGCCCTCGATACAAAGCGAGGCTGGTAGTCAAGGGCTACGGTCAACGGAAAGGTGTGAATTATGATGAAATCTTCTCGTCTGTCGTCAAGCATTCGTCTATTCGGGTGGTGCTAGCATTAGCAGCCAGTTTCGACTTGGAGGTCGAGCAGATGGACGTGAAGACGGCGTTCCTCCACGGTGATCTTGAGGAGGAGTTGTACATGGAGCAGCCGAAGGGATTCTGTGAGAAGAGCAAGTCACATTTGGTCTGCCGGTTGAGGAAGAGCTTGTATGGTCTGAAGCAGGCTCCGAGGCAGTGGTACAGAAAGTTCGAGTCGTTTATGGGGGAGCATGGTTATGCACGGACGACGTCGGACCATTGTGCATTTGTGAGGTATTTTGCCGATGATGATTTTATCATCTTATTGCTCTATGTAGATGATATGCTATTAGTGGGTCGGAATGCCACTAGGATAGCGGAGTTGAAGCGCCAACTGGGCGCGGCCTTCTCTATGAAAGATTTGGGCGCAGCGAAGACTATTCTTGGGATGGAGATCAGCCGAGAGAGAGAGTCCAAGCTGCTACACTTGTCCCAAAAAAAGTACATTCACCGGGTACTTCAGCGTTTCGGGATGGACGGGTCGAAGAAAGTGAGTTCCCCCCTCGCGGCTCACTTTAAGTTCACTGAGGAGCAGTGTCCATCTACCGAGGACGAAAAAGAAGATATGGAGCGGGTTCCATATGCTTCAGCTGTGGGAAGCCTTATGTATGCCATGGTGTGTACGAGGCCAGATATTGCTCATGTAGTTGGTACGGTTAGCATGTATCTTTCGAATCCTGGAAGGGTACACTGGAGTACGGTCAAGTGGATTCTACGATATCTTCAGGGCACTGCTGGTTGGAGACTTTCCTTTGGTGGTGACGAGCCGAAGCTGGTTGGGTATACCGATGCTGATATGGCTGGAGATGTAGACACGAGGCGATCGACTTCAGGCTACGTGATGATGTTTGCGGGAGGAGCAGTGTCGTGGCAGTCGCGGTTACAGAAGTGTGTTGCTTTGTCGACGACGGAGGCGGAATACATTGCGGCGACGGAGGCTTGCAAGGAGCTGTTGTGGATGAAGAAGCTGTTGCAGGAATTGGGACTGAAGCAAGAGCAGTATACTTTGCTTTGCGACAGTCAGAGTGCTATCCATCTTGTGAAGAATCAGACGTTTCATAGCCGGTCCAAGCACATCGAGACTCGGTATCATTGGATACGGGATGTGGTTGAGAAGAAGGACGCGGAGCTTGAGAAGGTACATACAGATGACAACGGAGCTGATATGTTCACGAAGATTCTACCAAGGGGGAAGTTCGAGTACTGCAGGCAGATCGTCGGGATGCCGACGTCCTCCCCATAGTTGTGAAGGGGGAGATTTGTTGGAGTGGGTGGGGTTCCCAACCTATGTGGAGAAGATCCCGGAGTGCGACGAGCGCCGTCCGATGTCGGAGAAGCTCGGGAGTAGTTGCTGCTGCTGCTGCTGTTGCTGCTGGAGCTGCTGGAAGCAGGGGACCCGAGTTCGGGCCGAACTCGGTCCCCTGGCGAGTTCGGGCCGAACTCGGTCTGGCCGTTCCAGGGTTTGGCCAGTAGGTGCTGGCTGCCCCACACAGAGTTCTGGCCGAACTCTGTGTGTCGGGGGGCTGAAGCGGATTTCAGGATGAGTTTTTATTATTGGATCTAATCCAACGGTCCAGGTTGGTTGCGGGATTAGGGAGATATATTGAGTTTTTTCAACCCTAATTCATTATCGCATTATCGCATTGGACAACACAAGTTTGAGAGAGAAGGAGGCAAGAGTGCCATTGCAACTTCGGAGAAGAAGACGGAGGATCGAAGGTCGTTTTCGAAGGAGATCGTGTTTCGGGTAATCTCTACTCGTCGTTCTCGTTCTTCGTAGCCTTGTGATCATTGTTCTTGTCTCTGAGTGTTGTGGGGATCCGATTTGGATCGGGAGGAGTTTGTAGAGGGTGTAATTCTTCTATTCCATTAGTGGAGTTTCTCAGGGTTGGACTCCGATCGTCCCGTGGTTTTTCCCGCAAGGGTTTCCACGTCAAAAATTCTCTGTGTCTGCGTGATTGTTTTTGTGTGGTTGTTTTTGGGTTCGTGCGTTGTTTGCTCGGTCCTCTCGCAGGTACTCTCCGGTTTGGGGAAAGGTTTCTGCGCTTCTTTCCCAACAAATTTTTGACATTTGGTGTTGAAATAATCTCTCCACACGATCCAATCTATTCATTTATATGACAATGCAATTAAAATGTGTTGTAAATGAAAAGAAAATGAATATTTGAAGGAAAACTTGCTTACCATTTCGACATCATTATCCTCCTTCAACAAATTTGAAAAGATATCAGATTCCTGTAAAAAAAAACGATATATTTTCAACAGAATTTTTAAAAAATAATTAACTCAATTTCAAATTACCAAAAGATTAGCACAAACCTGATTATCTTTAAAATTTTCAGAATATAGTGAAATTAGTCCTTCATCGGTAGTCAGCTTTAATACCGTAAATGATCCAGTATAATTACGTACTTGTTCAGATCTTACTTGAATTTTGAAGAAAATTCTTAAGCAAACTAAATTTTGTATTTCCTCAGAAATTTTCTTATCATTTTTTGATTCCTACAATTTTAAAAAAGAGAAACAAATTTTTAATAAATATAACAAATTTAAGTATAGTGCAAAAATTATTTTATTTGCTTAGAGATTATTTGCAAATGTACCTCTGACGTCTTCTTTTTTAAATCCAAAGTCTTTTTTCCAATAAGCTGAACGCATTCTTTGTCCCATAATAGTAACTCTATTTCTCCGGTTGTGTCAATGACACGAACATTAATTTTGTACATGTTATAGAAAATTGTATTTAAATAATCTAAAAGAATAGTAATTAGGTTTAAAATTATTGTAGGTTAATACCTGATGTTAACATCTTTTTCAAATTTGTCACATCTGTCACAGTAAAATCGCCACATTTATCTAGTTTTTTGGGACATTTGTTACACGAAAAATACCACCAAGCATTTTTTAATACAACTTCAACAATTTCAGCATAAACCCAAAAGCTTCCAATCTGATAATCAATAATAAAAAAGTTAAACTAATATTCTAAATAAGTTAAAATATGTAATATAATATAATTATAAATTGTAACTGAAAGAAATTTATACCTCGTGGTTATCTCTCAATTTCTCAATGGTCCTAACTATAGCTTGGCCACTTGATAATTCATTTTCAACCAAATTTGTAGAAGTTAGTAAAACTGTACTTATAGTGATTGATTCACTACTTTCTTCAACAATCCTTCAGAAAGTAGACGAAGATTTATTAATTTAATTATGAATACTAACTAAAGTATTAACAATTAACAATTAATTATAGTATAGAGTTGTTTTAGTTACCTTGATTTAAAATTTTTAATCTCAGGAATGTCATCACCAAATATCAACCTTGACACATAGAATGTGTTGGATGCTGGAACTTGTCCTAATCGAAAAACAATACAATTTAAACATATATTAAATTATTTTATAAATGTAGAATGAAAATAAAATACAATATATAAGAAATAATTATCACCTCTATATAATTTAGTACGAAATATTTGTAGTATTACTACAACAGGCTCATTTCTTCCATTATTAACGTACGAAACCATATCATCAACCAAATTACCCCACAAAGTACATGGCAGATGATGTTTCCTAATAATACAAAGGAAATTAGATTATTTTTAACTATACTAGTATGTCACCCGTGCGATGCACGGTTTGTGTATTTAATACTGTTTTATTTAAAAGAAAAATAAATAAATGTTCTTCATATTTATATAGCATTTGAAATTAAAACAAAAGTTAGAATAAAGTCAATGGTGTATTACATAAAAGATAACATTATATTAATATGATTATGAACGAATTAAATTTTAACAAAATAATTATCATTAGTAGTATTTGTGTAATTCACAAAATATCTTAGACCAAAATATATTAATATGATTATGAACGAATTATAATAATATATACCTCAACGTAAATAAAATTATACGATAAAGTCTATTTTGATGACATAAAAGATAACATTTGTTTGAATTACAAATTCTGAAATACTTTCTTATACACAACATTTTTGTTGATTTACATTGATCTTTATCTTCACTGCATATTAAAATCTTCAATCCTTTCTTACTTGTTACCCTTGAAACAGCAACATATAACTGTCCATGACTAAAAACGGGATTCTTCAAGAAAAGTCCAACATGAGAAAGTGATTGACCTTGACTTTTGTTTATTGTCATTGCATAAGAAACAATCAATGGATATTGTCTTCTTTGAAATTTGAAAGGCAATCTTGGATCAGAAGGTGTCAATGACATTCTTGGAATCAAAACTTTATTACCAGCATTGTCTCCACAAAGAATCTTTGCTTCAAGAACACGATTGCCTAATTTTGTAATTAGCATTCTAGTACCATTACAGCGCCCAGATGAATGATCTATATTTCTTAATAACATTACTGGGGTACCAACTCTCAATTTTAACTCATGATTCGGTACACCTGAACATTTAATACTATTCAAGAACTCTGGAGTGTGAACATCTGATAATAAGTCAACATTGGCATCTGACTTAGATGGACTATCAGAATTTAAATATGTGCTTGCGTTACAAGAATTCAGTAAGATCATGTTCTCATTTACAGACTCGACAACATCAAGAGTTGGAGCTAAT
The DNA here is from genome assembly GCA_029216955.1 of Iris pallida. NCBI lineage: Eukaryota > Viridiplantae > Streptophyta > Magnoliopsida > Asparagales > Iridaceae > Iris > Iris pallida. The sequence goes on from JANAVB010021399.1 coordinate 3,380,686, forward strand.
ATAGCTCTATCCTTCAAGAAATCTGGATCGATGACAAAATTCGCAAAAGAAGGATATGTGCTCTAAACAAATTTTTAGGTGATACACAAACTACTTTCCTTTTTAAAACATTGAAATTAATTAAAAAAATTTAAATATAAAAAATAAACGTGAAAAAAATTAGGCTTAAAACATACTTGAAGACTCCTCATCCGTAGTCAAATCAATCGTTCTTAAATGATTATTTTGCTGCAAATTTGAGATTGTATTCTTCGAGCAATACAGCGAACTTTGGTTCATTGAAGTAGTCAAATCAACTGTTTCACTTGATCCACACACTGCATAAAACAATTCAATAAAAAACTTTGCAAACAGTATTAAATATATATGTATGTATGTATACTTTAATTAAAAATCTATCACATACCATTCGCGATTTCACTAAAAGGATATGTAGACGTATTCAGCACATTATTAAACAATACGCTGCTAGAATAAAACTGTTTTCCATATGGATTTAAATCTTCTGCGAAAAAAGTAAGAAAAAAGTTAGAAAAGTAATAACAATAAAATAATCATAGATCACATTTTATTCTTAAAAATAGTTAATTAGGCTCTAATAAATTATTGTAACAGATTTTTGAGAATAAATTGTTAAAACCATTGGAAAAATAACGTACTTGAAGGACCATCATCATTAGTTGAAAAAATTACTCTCGATGGATCAGAGTGCAGTTTTGTAAATCTCTTCTTCGAGTAGTCAAATGAAATTTTCTTCTGAGAAACAATTAACTGCGCAGGCACACTTGACCCACATACTGCATAAAAAAACATCATATATATGTATATACATATATATTGTTAGATAGATATATAAAAATAATAATCATTAAATACTTTGTGGAAAAAAAATCATATCATACCATTCGTGATGTCACCAAAAGAAGACCTAGATGATGGACAACTGGTCATATTCGAATCGTTCCCACAAAAGATATGCTAAATATTTTTTTGGCTTGATGGAGGCGTACATTCAGCTAAATCCATATCTATATTTTCTACAAAAAATAAAGAATTATTGAGTTAAAATTAAATAAAAATAAAACGTAAAATAATAAAAATTTAATATATATATATATATATATATATATATATATATATATATATATATATATATATATATATATATATATTAATTTTCATATTAATAAAAGTAATAATTTTTATTAAATTAGTTTATATGTTACTATTGTTTTCAAATTAAATTTCTACCAATTTACAATTACAACATACAATTATTTTTCATTCTAAAAAAGATTAATTTATATAGGCAAACCTTAATTTAGCACACATTAAAATAAAAAATAAAGAAATTTTTTTATCATTATATAGGCAAACCTTAATTTAGCACACATACAATTTTAAAAAAAAAAAAACATATTTTTATCAAAAATGTTATTTAAAATTTTTTTTGTTGTTTTGAAAATGTAGTAATCTATATAGGCAAACATTGATTTAGCAAAACCTAGCATTCCCAAAAAATTTCAGCCCATAAGCTGTGATAAGAACACGCACATGAATCAAGAAATTTTTCATTCACACAAAACCTAGCATTCCCAAAATTTTCTCCTCTTTTCCGACGGCTCTTCTTCCCTTTCAATTTTAGTTTTTTGGATTTTTATTAACTTTTTATATTTAATGATGACAAATAAGAAGAGGAACCCGGCCCAAAGCTCTGGACATACAAAAAATTTTAGCCCATAAGCTGTGATATAAACACGCACATGAATCAAGAAAATTTTCATTCACACAAACCCTAGCATTCCCAAAGCTCTCTCCTCTTTTCCGATGGCTCTTCTTCCCGTTCAATTTTACTTTTTTGAGGTTTTATTAACTTTTTTTTAACCTGCACACCCATGCTACCGTAGATTTCTTTTTCTTTTTTCTCCTTTTATTTTTCTTTTTTTGTTATGTTACATTAACAAAATTTTGTACTTATTCTTTGGTGTTTTATCACTTCATGTGTTAGATCTACACATGCATGTTAGAATACGAAGAGTTTCTCGATTTTTTACTCTTTACTGAATTTTTTTTGGGTTTTTTTGGTTTAGAAATGAGAGCCATGTGCTAGATCTACAAATACATGTTATGATTTGGGGATTTTCTCCATTTTTTGCTCATTTTCGGTTCTTTTTTGTTCTTCTTTTTTCTCGATTTTTTTGTTCTTTGGTGTTTTATCACTTCATGTGTTAGATCTACACATGTGCATGTTAGAATACGAAGAGTTTCTCGATTTTTTTACTCTTATACTAAATTTTTTTGGTTTAGTCATGAGAGCCATGTGCTAGATCTACAAATAAATGTTATGATTTGGGGGTTTTCTCCATTTTTTGCTCATTTTCGGTTCTTTTTTGTACTTTTTTTTCTTGATTTTATTGTTCTTTGGTGTTTTATCACTTCATGTGTTAGATCTACACATGCATGTTAGATTACGAAGAGTTTCTCGATTTTAATATTTACTGAATTTTTTTTGGGTTTTTTGGTTTAGTCATGAGAGCCATGTGCTAGATCTACAAATACATGTTATGTTTGGGGGTTTTCTCCATTTTTTGCTCATTTTCGGTTCTTTTTTGTTCTTCTTGTTTCTCGATTTTTTTTTGCTCTTCTTGTTATGTGATGTTTTAGATCTACCAATATATGTTACAAATTTGTTAATTTTTATTTTTTGTGATCAGTCACTCTTTTTGTTAGATCTAGACATGCATGTTACAATTTTGCAGTTTCTCGATTTTTTGATCTTTTTATTTTTTATTTTTGGTTTTATGGATAAGTGGATGTGGTAAATCTACAAATACATGTTGTGATTTTTTGCTCTTTTTGTAAAGTTATGTTTTAGGTCTACCCATTTTTTTTAGTAATAATTGTCCTTTATTTTATGATTATTTATCACCTAATGTGTTAGATCTACACATGCATGTTATAATACGAAAAAAAATTTTCGATTTTTTGCTCCTTTTTTTTTCTTGGGTGAGTCATGAGGGATGTGCTAGATCTAACAATACATGTGCTGATTCCTTTCTTTTCTCAATTTTTTCTCTTTTTCGTTATTTTATTATTACAATTTTTTTGTAAAATTTTAGCACATAAGCTGTGATAAAAACACGCACATGAATCAAGAAATTTTTCATTCACACAAACCCTAGCATTCTCAAAGTCCTCTCATATTTTTCGATGCCTCCTTCTTTTCAGTTTTATCACTTGATGTGTTAGATCTAAAAATTTATGTTAGAATACGAAAATTTTCTCGATTTTTTTACTCTTTACTGATTTTTTTTGGGTTTTTTGTTAAGTCATGATTGCCACGTGCTAGATCTAGAAATACATGATATGATTTGGGGGTTTTGGTTGCAAAAACAGAAGGGTTAGCTCCAATGGTGGAAGGGTTACCTCCTATGTAGGATAGTACAAATTGTTTTATGGTGATGCTTCACAACATAAGGTAACCTAACTTAGTTTTATCATCTGTTTGTTGTATTTAGCAACTTATTGGAATGAATTTTATTTAAATTATATATGAAGACATGTTTGAATATTTTCTTAACTAAATTGTAATAATTTAGTGATTTTATATTCAGTCCAAAATTGATCACTATATGTCATATTCAATATTATTTAGTAATTCTCAGATGTTGGATAAAAAATGCTTCTAATTTTATGTTATTTTATATCATTCAAATGATTTAGTAAAATAATGCTTGTTCGCTAAATCTTTAAAAATAATGCGAATATCTACATGTTGTAAAATAATGCTTGTACGATATATTTTTTATATTTATTTAATGATATTGTACACTAAATAGCACTTAAACCTTTCCAATACAAAATAATCATAATCATTATTTTATATCATTCAAATGATTTAGTAAAATAATGCTTGTTCGCTAAATCTTTAAAAATAATGTGAATATCTACATGTTGAAAAATAATGCTTGTACAATATTTTTTTTACATTTATTTAATGATATTGTACACTAAATAGCACTTAAATTTTTACCTAATATTAGATTGTACATATTTGAAATGAATGGATAAATACTGCATGATCATATAAATTATTAATCTATGAATGTTTGGAAATTTACAGTAAATCAGATTTTCAACATGCACGGCTTATATATAAATAGTTATAATTTAGTTTTGATGACTTGACAATGGTAATTTTCAGTTCAAACATATAGATAAGTCTGATGTTTACAATGTATATTAGTGATAAAAATATGCTGCAAAATTAGAAATAATTATATCTAACTTAAAAGACTTTAGAAATTAGATGGAACTATTACCTCCCCTATCGTTTGTAAATTTCGGTCGCTTGTTAATTGTTGTACTCCTTGTCAGCTTCCACATTCTCAATTTTTTTCTTTGTAATAGTTCCTTCCTTGTTATATTTTGGGTGGGATTTGGAAATGACAAAATTGAAACCCCATTCTAATATTGTAAGCCCAATATATAGGCATTCAATTAATGATTATTTTGTATTGGGAGGATAAAAGAAAGGAATGCCAACAGTTTTTTGCTGCTAAACACTTTTTTTGAAGGTTCTAATGATGTATGGATAACTTCATTTTAGATTTCCAACAATTGCTTTAATTGCATCATATTTAATATAAATATTCTACAAAAACGATTTCCAATGTTTACATAACTTAAAATAATTTGCCATTTTATTTTAACTTGAAACTTGTTTTGTTAGGCACCATAATTTAATATGGCTGTCTTACTTTTATATATTTTTAGGGCTTACATAAAGAAAACTTGGGCTACAAAATTAAATAATGTTGTAACAATGGCACATATATTGTGTTGTATTAAACTATGGCTGTCTTACTTTTATATGGTTGTCTTACTTTTAATATGGCTGTCTTACTTATATAATATTATTATCAATAATAAAATACTTTAAGTAAGTTTTTTGTCAATATTTGTTGAAATTGGAATAAATTTGTAATTGTTGAATTGGAAGTCTGTGGAAATTTTTTTTTTGCGCATCACATATATTGTGTTGTAACATGGCTGTTAAACACAAGTTTGCACAACATTGTATTATTACGACATGTAATCTTTTTTTTAATGTATGAAATTATAAGTATTGTACTCTTTTTCAGATTCCTAATAACGTTCTTCTTTATTATGTATTAGTTCCTTGATTTTGGTATTCTTTTTTTGGGGATTTTAAAATGATAAAATTAAAACCCCATTTTTATATTGTAAGCCCAATATGTAGGTTGTGAATTAATGATTATTTTGTATTGGGAAGACAAAAGTAAGGAAAACCAAAAGTTTGTTGCTGAATTACTTTTTTAGAAGGTTCTAATGATGTATGGACAACTTAATTTTAGATATCAAAAAACAGCTTTAATTGCATCATATTTATTATAAATATTCTACAAAACCGATTTCCAATGTATACATGTTTTAAAATAAAGCACTTTTTTTGAAGGTTCTAATGATGTATGGACAACTTCATTTTAGATTTCCAAAAACAGCTTTAATTTTACTACATCTAAAATAAGCATTCTACAATGAGTAATATCATCTTATATGTATGAGTAATCAACTTATAATCAACTTATAATGAGTAAAAAATGTCATTCATTATAACAGTATTACCATTCATATCTATTTACTTTAAATAAGTTTAATGTCAATATTTGTTGTAAATGTAATATTATGAATTGGAAGTTTGTGGGAAATAAATTAATATGAATATCACATTTATTGTATTGTATTAAACCTTTTAATTTAGTTATCTCTAACAATCACATTTTTTTCGATATCAATGAAATTCCATGTCCGACAATGTGCATTTAGTATGTCCAGCTATTTTTTTTATTTAAAAATTTGTAGAAAATTAATCTATCAATAAAACATGGAGTTTGTTCAACATTATTTGATGTACGACATTTAATCTAACAAAGATGTTAATATCATCTTATTTGCATGAGTGATCAACTTATAATGAGTGAAAAATGTCATTCCTTATCTTTTTTTCATATCAACTTTCATCTTATCTATATAATGTTTCATTGTTTGTATTAAATTAGATTATCTAATAACACAAAAAAGGTTTATATATACTTTCTTCAAATACATATATAACACAAATGAAAGTTCCATTGAGAATAACATAAGTTCAATTAACTAAGTAAGCTCTAACAAAATGTTCTTTTAAGAGCTGGCTCAACTTGAAAGCATTAAAATACAAACTAAGATAATATTCAAGTACGTCAATACATTGAACAAAGTGTTCTTTTAAGCTGGCTGTAATTAAAAGCACTAAGGATCAAACTAAGATAATCTTCATTCCTTCTCTTTCTTTATATTAACCTTCATCTTCTTTGATCCGGCTGTTGTTGAGTATGCACCAACCAAGGACCTCTTCAATCCGGAATCTTCAGGAGTTTCCACAGACTCAATCTCTTGTGAATTTTTGACATTTGGTGTTGAAATAATCTCTCCACACGATCCAATCTATTCATTTATATGACAATGCAATTAAAATGTGTTGTAAATGAAAAGAAAATGAATATTTGAAGGAAAACTTGCTTACCATTTCGACATCATTATCCTCCTTCAACAAATTTGAAAAGATATCAGATTCCTGTAAAAAAAAATGATATATTTTCAACAAAAATTTTAAAAAATAATTAAAGCAATTTCAAATTACCAAAGGATTAGCACAAACCTGATTATCTTTAAAATTTTCAGAATATAGTAAAATTAGTCCTTCATCGGTAGTCAGCTTTAATACCGTAAATGATCCATTATAATTACGTACTTGTTCAGATTTTACTTGAATTTTGAAGAAAATTCTTAAGCCAACTAAATTTTGTATTTCCTCATGAATTTTCTTATCATTTTCTGATTCCTACAATTTTAAAAAAGAGAAACAAATTTTTAATAAATATAACAAATTTAAGTATAGTGCAAAAATTATTTTATTTGCTTAGAGATTATTTGCAAATGTACCTCTGACGTCTTCTTTTTTAAATCCAAAACCTTTTTTCCAATAAGCTGAACGCATTCTTTGTCCCATAATAGTAACTCTATTTCTCCGGTTGTGTCAATGACACGAACATTAATTTTGTACCTGTTATAGAAAATTGTATTTAAATAATCTAGAAGAATAGTAATTAGGTTTAAAATTATTGTAGGTTAATACCTGATGTTAACATCTTTTTCAAATTTGTCACATCTGTCACAGTAAAATAAATCGCCACATTTATCTAGTTTTTTTGGACATTTGTTACACGAAAAATACCAAAAAGCATTTTTTAATACAACTTCAACAATTTCAGCATAAACCCAAAAGCTTCCAATCTGATAATCAATTTAAAATCTTTCTTCAACAGTCCTTAAGAAAGATTTACTGTTGCTAGCAGCTGTGTAATCATTGTACAATTTCGTTTTTGTAACCATATGTTTTTTAATTAATTTTTTATTGTGGCTGAGTTTAGGCGGGAAAATGGCATTTTTGTAATTTGTTTCAACTATTTTGCTATTATATATATATATATATATATATATATATATATATATATATATATATATATATATATATATATATATATATGACAAAATATTAAGAAATTAAATAATCAAAAATTTAAATTATTACTCATTGTCCTCAAGAGTAATATCCATAAGTCGTGTTGGTCCATCTTTCAAATCCCTTTGTTGGGGAGGATCTAATGAAACAACTCGTCCAATAATATCTGAAATTAATGGTATTTACAAATAACAATAAAATTGATGAAAGAAAATAATTTTATATTTGTAAACACAAAAATAATTTAAATTATGTATTTACCAATAAGTTTGTTATCATCTAAAGGTTCCTCACTTGTTAAATCAGAAAACTTGTGAAAACTAAAAATAAATTAAGGAAATTTATCATCAAATATCTCAACAACTTTCGTTTTTGTCAGGAATAATATCTTGTATTTGTTTGCAGTTGTTTTGTATTTCATGTTGTTATTTGTAACAACAAAACAACGAACAACATAGAGTCTTCTCTCATTCAGCAATGGTTGAAAGTTGGGGATTAAATCTTTCTTAATACTTGCATGAATTCGATCGCCCTGCAAAGGAAAAAATAATTTCAGTACACAAATATTTATGCATATAATTTATTCAAGTATTCCGCTCATTTTATTATTATTGAAATACTGCCATTATCTATAATAATGAAATCATTGGTATTATTTTTATTATTCATGATATACTGCCATTAAATAATTGGTGGAGCATTAGTTGCAGCCAATGGCCTATTGGCAATGATGATTTGGCAGCAATTGGCGGGTTAATCGTTTTAGTCATTGTTGGACATTCTAATTTGACATTCTTAAGTCTTAATTATGAGACATGTATGGCTATGTGACCGTGTGAACTACTGTTGCAAAAGACACACACTGGCAGCAGTGTATTTTTTTTCGTCAAGTTCCAATTGTATTTGTGTTTTATGATTTAATTATTTTGTTCGATTATCGTTAAAACAATTAGCGGGGCATTCGTTGCAGCCATTGGTCCATCGACAATGATGATTTGGCAGCCATTGGCGGGGCATGCATTCGTTGCAGCCATTGGTCCATCGGCAATGATGATTTGGCAGCCATTGGCGGGGCATTTGTTACAGCCATTGGTCCATCGGCAATGATGATTTGGCAGCCATTGGCAGGGCATTCGTTGCAGCCATTGGTTGATTATTATAAATCTGAGTCTATCAAATTTTTAACATGAGTAATAGGAGAATATCTTATTATTATTGAAATGCTGCCAATCTGACCGTGGGAACTGCTGTTCTAAAAGAGCCATCAGAAAAGAGGGGAGAGCTCTGAGAATGCTAAGGTTTGTGTGAATGTTTAATTTCTTGATTCATGTGCGTCTTTTTATGACAGCTTATGGGCTGAAATTTTTTGTGTGGACAAAGATTTGAGCCGGGTTTCTCTCTTTATTTATCATCATTTAATTATTTTGTTTGACTATCGTTAAAACAATTGGCGGGGCATTCGTTGCAGCCATTGGAAAATTGGCAATGATGATTTGGCAGCCATTGGCGGGGTATTCGTTGCAGCCATTGGTTGGTTATTCTAAATCTGAGTCTGTCAAGTCTTTAACATGAGTAATAGTAGTTTATTCTATTATTGTTCATCACCAATTCTTTTGGATTATATTATACTTAAACAGAATTACAGAATGTACCGAGGTTAAATAACATTTTCTCAATATAGATTTATGTTGCTGGCATTTGTGAAATTTTTGCTATCGTTTTAACGTTTTATGTTAATGTCATTTGTGTTTTTTTTGCTGTTGTTTTTTATGCATATAATTAGGTATCATTTGTACTCTGATTCGAATGTTATAAAAGAAATTTTTTTATCATTTTCTTTCAAATTACTGGTGTACATTGATTTCCAATTGTACAAATTACTGGTTTACATTGATTCCCAATTTAATGTTGATGGCAGCTGTTTAATCATTGTACAATTTTGTTTTGTAACCATATGGTTTTTTAATTACACTTTTGATTAAAAAATTACACCAGTAATTTGTACAATTTCGTTTTGTAACCATATGGTTTTTTAATTACACTAGTAATTAAAAAATTTTACCGCCTAATTTGATGGAGAAATGTGGCTGGCAGTGGTTTGATTGATGAGAAATAATGGTCTTAGGAAAAGGTTTTTAATTTTTTTGAATAATTTTGTTTTTGACTGAAGGTTAATTAATGATAATTGTATCAAAATATAATGTTGTTGGCAGTTGTTTAATCATTGTACAATTTCGTTTTGTTGCTGGCAGCTATTTAATCATTTGTTCATTGATTCTGTATAAAAAATTACACCAGTAATTTAGAAGGTTTGATATTGATAGAATATGGAAAACTTCTCCTTACATTAACGTACATCTAATTTATGATAATAATTTTTTTTGTAACCATATGGAAGCATTGAATTATTACAACAGTTTAATGTAATAGTAGTTTATTTTATTACTGTACATCAACAATTTTTTTTTAGATTATATCTAACATAAACAGAATTGCAGAATGTAATAAACTGAGGATAAGTAAAATTACCTCAGAATCGTGAAATACACACTCAAGACTGAATGGTTGCCCTTTCCCTCCATATTCAGGTACATCATACATACGAATGAGTCGAACTTTCAAATTCCAAAATGTTTTGGATGGACTGACCTCACGAATTAGTGAGAAGAAAGGAGCCATTGATGAATTTTTTTTTCTTTCTCTGAAAGTTGAAGAGTGAGGATGGAATCCATTTTTTCACTGTATTTATAGACAGTATGAACAAAACATTATTAATGTAAAATATGTTGGGAAACCAACAATTTTCTTGATTGATGGAGAAAAGTGGCTGGCAGTTGTTTAATTGATTAGAAAGAATGGTCTTGGGAAAATGTTTTTAATTTTTTTGAATAATTTTGTTTTTGATTGAAGGTTAATTAATGACAATTGTATCACAATTTAATGTTGCCATTAGCTGTTTAATCATTGTACAATTTCGTTTTTTAAACCATATGGTTTTTAATTAATTTTTTATTGTGGCTGAATTTAGGCGGGAAAATGGTATTTGTGTTTAAATTTTTTGAATAATTTTTTTGGTCACTGAAGGTTAATTAATGACAATTGTATCACAATTTAATGTTGCTGGCAGCTGTGAAATCATTGTACAATTTCGTTTTTGTAGCCATATTTTTTTTAATTAATTTTTCTTATGGCTGAGTTTAGGCGGGAAAATGGCATTTTTGCAATTTGTTTCAACTATTTTGCTATTATATATATATAGATATTATATTAATTAGTACTAAAGTATTACATCTCACAATTGTTCTCTGCGAGTTTTAATATTTTGAAACTGTTTAATTAGAACTTCATTTGTAATACTACTAAACAACTCTCTTTTTTCTATGAAGCATATAAGACAATTATTTAAAGACTAATCACAAATTCAGTTTCGTAAATCCATCTTGACAAATGAGAAACATCTTTTCATACTTGCTTCAATGACAACTTCTTTGTGATCTTTAATGTACTTACCATCAATTGGAAATTAAAGACAAAATCAAATGACTTACTTTCTCTCTATAAGAAAAAAGAAAAAATTCTCACTAGGGGCCTGGCCCCAGTGGCTTGAATGTGGATCCGCCCATGTATGTATGTCATTCATTACATTTTTAGGGCACGGACATATGAAGTCCAAGCATCCATGGCTGGCGGCCTAAAAATTTGAACTACAAAATTATATATATATATATATATATATATATATATATATATATATATATATATATATATATATATATATATTAAAAAAATGTATATATATATATATATATATATATATATATATATACATTTTTTTAATATATATATATATATATATATATATATATATATATATATATATATATATATATATATATATATATGAAAAAAAATTCAATACATCCCATGGAAAAATTTGTATCGATACATCCCAAATCTGAACCATTGGATGTTCATCCAATGGTTCGGATTAAATAACTTTTCTTAGACTATTAATAGAGGCCAAAAGTCAAAAGCAGCATTAAATGATGTTCCCTACTCTATTATTCAATCTGAACCATTGGATCAACATCCAATGGTTCAGATTTTTGATGTATCGATACAAATTTTTTCATGGAATGTATTGTAGAAGGATCATATATATATATATATATATATATATATATATATATATATATATATATATATATATATATATATATATATATATTCCCTTTATGTATATATAATTTTTTATAGTATTTTAAATATTAGTGTCGCACAATTTGACAGAACAACTTTAATTTTCACTTACATAATTGTTTTTACAAAAAAATTTAGTTTATTTTTTTAACGAAAGACACCATTTTAATTTTTATCATGAACATCCAAAACCTAATGATAGGCCAAGCAAACATCCTTGCATTCTGCGAAACAGTCCCTATTCTCATCACACTTTATATATTTTTTTGTCACGAGCCTGTTTCTCAACTCCTTACTATATCCATAGCTTTGATGCTCTATGGCCATTTGATTTATCATGTTGAATTACATTTGCATCAGATCGATCAGATCAAATAAGTAAAGATAGATATATTGTAGTTCAATAAACATCGTTGGATTAAACAACTATATAGTGTAGCTCAATGAACACCATCGGATTGTGATTACAAAGAATGCAAAAAAAAAAAATTGGATTGTTGAAAAAAAAAATATATAGTCTTTTGTCTTCTAACAAAAAAATGAGAGTGTGGGAGAGAGTATTTGGGAGAGTAGAAAGCACTTTTTTTGTGTTCTTGCAAACAAATGAGAGAGAGGGAGAGAGAGTGAGTGAGGAAAGGAGAGGAGAAAAAGAAAGTCAAAATATTTTTGTATAATTATCTTTATTGTAGGTATAGAGAAATAGAAACCAAGTTTTTTGGGTATGGATAAAAAGATTCAAATAATTATTATAAGGGTTCTAGCCAAATAAAGTATTGGTTTAGGGGCTTTTTGATGAGTTGCAAAAGGCCTTAATAAGTCTTGATCTTGATTGATAATGTGAGCGGGTATACAGGGATATGATAATGGTTTTAATATAAAAGAAAAACACCAAGGAATAAATAAAAAGATGTTGGACATAAATTCTAGAGTACTGTACACCCCCTTGTGGTTGCCACAATTTGAATTTAATACCTTGTGATATGGTGAAATCATTTCGTAAAGTAGAATATTTTCAGTGTTACACCACATTTGTACAATGTTTTTAACTATAAAGAGGTGCTAGATTTTGAAAGACAACATACATAATTTAACTTTGAAATCATTATCGGCCACACGTTGGAAAAGTTGCATTGAACGTATGCAGGCAATTAAAACTCAAGCTTCGAATGTAAGAAAGCGTTTACTTCAATTAGGAGTCATTGAAACTAACCCCACAGTAAGAAGTCTGTCCAACACTTTAGCAAATACTAAGCTTGCAGATTTTGAGTTCTTCTTGGCCATGACTATTTGGCATAACATATTGTCAAATATAAATTAAGTTAGCAAAGTGTTACAATGTTATGACATGCCACTTGATATAGTTATTACTAACACACAGAAGCTACTTGTGTGGCTTGAAAAATGTAGATAATCTGAGTATGAGAAGACCATGACTACTGCTAAAAAATTTCTAGTACTATCCAATGTTTCGTAAAAATAGACAACCTAAACAGAAAAAAAAAATAACACTACCAAAATAAGCCAAAACAGAGACGACATTAGTGAAAGCAAGAAATGCCGCCAATATTTTGCATATTAGTGACGTTACAAACAAGTCACAAGACGTCATTGTTTGCGACGTCCAGTGATATTTTGCGACTACCTTAATTTTATGAAAACAAGAAGTCGCGGAGTAGTCGGTAAACGTTGGTAAATTATTGAAAATAGCAACGTTTAGCGACTCAAGTCATAATATGTTGCAGTATATTATACAATAGCGACATTTAGCCACGTCTCAGAGACGTCGTTGACTGTCGCCAGACATCGCTAAAATTGTGACGTGGCAAACCCAAATTGTCATATTTAACATCACTAAACGTCATCGATTACATCGCTAAACATTAAACTGCCAGCGACAATTAGCAACGAAATATTACGTCACTAATTAGCAACGCGTTGTCGGCAAACGTCTCTAGCCACAAAAATGCTAGCAACGTTTGGGCGTCGCAAAGTAACGTCGCCATGGCGACGAACAACGACAGATTCTTTGTTAGCGACCATGTATTACGTGATATGGATGTTACGTCAATAATTTCGTCGCTAAACGAAATCATCAACATTTTTTTTTCCGTTTAGCGACGTCCTCTAACGTCGCTAATATGAATTATTTTGGTAGTGAAATATTTTGATAAAGATGCATGTGATGTTGGCCCATTACCTAATGGTCACACCCGATTTTGGTAAATCAACAAATGACTTAAGTCAATACAGAAATAATAAAAACTACTGCTAACATTTCAGGTCAAGTGAATTCAATATCAGATAGCGTACTACAACATCAGCAAGCATGAAAATTATTATACCAAAGCACTTATGCACTGGAATCAATTTGACCATTTTACAGTTTATTATGTATTTTATCCTTTATTGAGTCTAGGATACAAATTGTAAAATCAACTGGGTATTATTGGCTTTATTCACAGTCTACTCTTCTATAAAGCCTACCCATTCATCCAAAGTCCACTTACCAAAAGTTCCATTCCTATGCAACAGAATTTGACAAAACATTCTTCCTAATACTAGATGAACTTAGACAGAACTCTGGCCGAGTTCGGGCCGAGTTCGGTCCGAGTTCGGTCGTTTCAAATTCTAATGTTGGTTACCTCCAAATTTGCATGCAATGTTCATTTGCGAAATCTTTGCATCCGAACTCCACTTGAACTCTTCCCGAGTTCGTTTCTCAAAAACACCTATAAATATAAAAGAAATTTTCCTTTTCAAATCACTCATCATTTCTTCTCTCCATCCATTCCTAAAGTGTTTTTCAGTGTTCTAAAGCTTTCATACTCCACCTATACATCTCTTAGCCAAAGCCAGTAATATCGATTCGATTTAGAGTTCTTTGGTTCTCAGAGTTGTAAAGAGGTCATTCAAGTTCAAAAATCATCTCTGTTTTCGGAGCCGGTCGTGTGCTCGTCACCAAGCACGATGTTGTGAAGTTGGTCATGCACTTGTCACCAAGCACGATATTATAAAGAGACTGCAAGCTCTCATTTAGCTTGTGAATAGTAGATTAACAGCAGACAAGAGTACCTGCGACTGGATTAGTCCTCCAAGAGAGAAACTAGTATATATCGCAGTTTTTACAGAGTTTGATTCTCTGATCTCTTGCTACAATTATTTACTGTCTCTTTATTTACTGCCATAGTTATCTGCCTTTAATTTTTAAGTGGTAATTTATTCCGCTGCACTCGCACTCACTCTATTCACCCCTTCTAGAAGTGCTCAACGGTCCTACAATTGGTATTAGATCAGGTTATATTCTAATATAACAATCTCAAAGAGTATATATGGCAGCTATGAAATCAATATTCAACGGTGAAGGGCAATCCACAAATAGGCCCCCACTATTTGATGGAACAAACTATCCATACTAGAAAACACGTATGACATTCTTCTTAAAGTCTCTTGACTTTGATCTCGGGTCTATATTATTGATGGTTACAAGAAACCGGCACCTACAGTGGTTGATGGCGTACTTATAGACAAGCCTCACGATAAATATACAGAGGCAGAAAAAACAAAGGCTAGTCTAGATGCACGTGCCATCAATGCACTATTCTGTGGAATTGACAAGACGGAGTTCATTTGAGTTTCAACCTGTAAGACGTCTCATGAGATTTGAAAACTTCTTGAGGTAACTCATGAAGGTACTTCCCAAATAAAGGAATCCAAAATTAGCAGACTAACACAGGAATATGAATCTTTCAAAATGAAACCAGACGAGTCAATTACACAGACGTTCACTCGTTTTCTTGATATTACTAATCCTTTGCAATCTCTTAGTAAGGATTACAGTAATCACAAGAAGATCAAAAAAGTGCTACGGGCTCTAACCAAGAACTGGAACCCAAAGGCAACGACAATCATTGAAGGAAATAATCTCACCCCCATGACTCTAGAAACACTTATGGGCAAGCTGATGACCCATGAACTGGACCTACAAGAGTTTGAAGAAGCAACCCCAAAAGAAAAATCTATCGCCTTTAAAGCTCAAGCCAGAAGGTCAACATGCAAAGATTCTAAAGAAGAATCATCCAGTGGTAATAAACAAGCCATGCTAGTGAAGAATTTCAAAAAATTCTTAAAGTTTGAGAAATCAAACAGAAGAAAGAATGATGTCCATGAAAGCAATGAAGAAGAAACAATCTGCTTTGGATGCAAGAAGTCAGGGCATATGAAGAAGGACTGCCCAACTCCAAAGAAAAGCAGTCCATATGATAGATCAAGATCAAGCCAAAGAACAACAACTGGTCAAAGGTATGCAAATACAAGTATCTGACATGAAAGTGATGCTAGTAAATCAGAGGAAGAAAATAGACCCTACAACACTGCAAATGTCTGTCTTATGGCTTTCGATAAGGAATCCTCAAATCTTCTATATTATGACTTTACTTGCGATGAGCTAGAAAATACCTTCAGCGAATTATTTGAAGAACACAGAAATGTGCTTGACAAGTATATGCAATTTCGAAAAGAGGTCAAGGCATACACAACCGAAGTAGCTAGATTGTCAAATCTCGTTGAAGATATTAGAGAGACATCTACAACCGGTAGCATGGATAAGATAGCCAAGCATAAAGTAGACTATCATGAGGCTATCCTCACAATTGAAAAGAAAGAAAGAGACTATGTCAAGATACAAGAGTTATATGACATAGAGAAGAAAAGACACTTAGTCACAGAACAAAGACTCATTGATATGACTGCTAAATATGAAGAGTCTTGTACGGTTTCTAAAAAGTTAGAGATCAATTTAGGCACACATGATATACCTGTGACACGTCCTAAAGTTTGTCCTAATGCTAAGCATACACCTAAGAGGTCTAAACCACAGAAAGCACGTAAGAATCACGAATATCACCATGCTTTCAAATATAGGTTTTCAAAGAAACCACATATGCATGTTAATACAAATTCAACGAACATGTTTTCAAAACTTACTTGCACGTACTATGGTACTCATGGGCACATATCATAGTATTGTCTAGCAAGAAAGCTTGTTGACAATCACACACTGATTTGGAGACCTAAGACTAATCAACATGGACCCTTCAATAAATGGGTACCAAAGGATTCATCTACTTGTTTTGTAGGTGGACCCTCGACCCTCTCATGCAAAAAGTAAGTGGATCCTCGATAGCGGATGTTTACGGCACATGACTAGTGATGCATCTTTGTTTGCTACGTTATCGATGAAGAAAGAATGATACGTCTCCCTCGAAAACAACCTGAGAGGTGATATCATTGGAAATGGAATTGTTGGTATATCTCTTTATCCTGTAATAAAAGATGTTTGTCTAGTTACGGAATTGAAACATAACCTATTGAATATAAGTCACTTGGCAGATAATGGTTATGGCATCAATTTTGTAAAAGATAAATGTACAATATTTGATATGTCATCTAGTAATCCATATATGAAGGGATTAGAGAAGATAATATTTATGTTTTCTTTCTAGAGAGTACTAATA
Organism: Iris pallida; assembly: GCA_029216955.1. Classification (NCBI taxonomy): domain Eukaryota; kingdom Viridiplantae; phylum Streptophyta; class Magnoliopsida; order Asparagales; family Iridaceae; genus Iris; species Iris pallida. The sequence goes on from JANAVB010021399.1 coordinate 3,397,987, forward strand.
ATGCAGGAAGATACCTAGTAGCAAACTTAGATGAAAGCTGGCTATGGCATATGAGACTAGAACATGCTAATATGGACACTATCTCATGACTAAGCACTAAAAAGCTGGTAAAAGACTCCCTGAGATATCATTCAAAAGAGATATGGTATGTGCAGACTGTGAAAAGAACAAAGCACATAGGTCTACATTTAAATCCACCAATATTGTAAGTACTTCTAAACCTTTGCAGTTAATACATATGAATTTATTTGGTCCTAGTAGGGTCGCTAGTCTTGGCGGTAAACTCTACGTCTTTGTTATTGTTGATGATTTCTCTCGCTTTACTTAGGTTTACTTTTTATCACAAAAAAGTGATACAATTTTTGAATTTCAGATATTTTGTAAAAAGGTACAAAACGAAAAAGGCTTCATGATTACTCGTATCCGAAGTGATCATAGTGGCGAATTTGAAAATACTGATTTCAAAAAGTTTTGTAATGATAGTGGATATTACTACGAGTTTTCTTGTCCTAGAACTCCTCAACAGAATGGTGTTGTGGAGCGGAAGAACCGTACTCTAAGCGAGATGGCTAGAGTCATGCTAAATTAGCATAATCTTTCTAAATATTTTTGGGCAGAAGCTGTTAGTATAGCCTGTCATGTTTTAAATAGGGTATTAATTCGACCTATCTCGAAGAAAATACCTTATGAATTTTGGTTTGGAAGAATTCCAAATATTTTTTATTTTAAAGTTTTTGGACATCGCTGTTTTATCCTGAACACCAAGGACAACTTGGGAAAGTTCTACTCTAAAGCAGATGAAGGGATATTTTTCGGATATGCTGCTAAGAGTAAGGGATATAGAATTTTTAATAAAAGATCTATGATTGTTGAAAAATACATTAACGTTACTTTTGATGAGCTCAATAGTCACAGATCCAGCGACAGTGATTATGAAGATGCACAAGCTAGAACCAATAAAAACCCTGTGGAAGATCTGACTCGTAGATTCGAGTCATTGAAGTTCTTGCCAGATCATCCAGAAATGGTCATTATAGGTGATATATCAAGAGGTGTAAGTGCACGCTCTTCATGTAGATATACTAAAATAGCAGCTAATGTAGCCTTCATTTCATAAATAGAACCAAAGAATATAGCAGATGCTTTTAATGATAAATTTTGGATTGATGCCATACAAGAGGGACTTAATCAATTTGAGAGAAATCAAGTTTGGGAACTCGTTCCTTAACATATTGGTCAATCGATAATTGGTACTAAATGGGTGTTCCGAAATAAATTAAGTAAGGATGGACAAGTTCTACGCAACAAAGCACGTTTAGTGGCACAAGGTTATAGCCAAGAAGAAGGTATTAATTATAACGAGACATATGTTCCTGTTGCCAGACTAGAAGCTAACCGCATATTTTGTGCATTTGCATGTTCTAATAATTTTAAATTATTTCAAGTGGACGTGAAAAGTGCATTTTAAACGAATTTTTGAAAGAAGAAGTTTTTGTGAAACAACCCCCTAGTTTTGAAGATTTTCAAAAACATGATCATGTCTTCAAACTTAAGAAAGCACTCTATGGAATCAAACAGGAACCTCGTGCTTAGTATGAACGCCTAAGTGCCTTCTTACTTGAAAATGGTTTTTCAAAAGGAAGAGTTGATACTACTTTATTTATCAAGTCTTTAGATGATGATATTCTTCTTGTGCAAATATATGTTGATGACATCATATTCGGATCTGCTAATGAAAAACTTTGTCAAGATTTTGCTAAGTGTATGCAGCGTGAATTTGAGATGAGTATGATGAAAGATCTGAACTTCTTCCTAGGACTCTAGATCAAACAACACTCAAAAGTAACATTCATCAATCAAGCTAAATATACAAAGGACATACTAAAAAAGTATGACTTCGATAACGTAAAGCCAATCGAAACTCAAATGGCTACATCAACAAAGCTTAATACCGATAAAAGTGGCAAATCTGTCGACCAACATAAGTATCGAGGTATGATTGGTAGTTTATTGTATTTAATTGCTAGTCGCCCTGATATTATGTTTAGTGTTTATACTTGTGCACGATATCAGGCAAATCCTAAGGAATCACACTTATGTGCTGTTAAGCGTATCTTTCGATACCTTAAGGGAACTTCAACAGTCGGCTTAATGTATCCTAAAACCAAATTCTTTAACCTGATAGGTTACTCAGATGCAGATTTTACAGGATGCAAAGGAGACCGTAAAAGTACCAGTGGTACATGTTATTTCCTAGGAAAAGCCTTAGTCTCATGGTTTAGCAAGAAACAAAATTATGTAGCACTATCAACTACTGAGGCTGAGTATATCGTCGCAGGACGATGTTGTGCTTAAATTTTGTGGATGAAGCAGACCTTAGAAGACTATAATCTGTACTACACTAAGATTTCTATTTGTTGTGACAACACTAGCACTATTAACCTGACTAAGAACCCTATATGTCACTTACACACAAAGCACATAGAGATTCGTCATCACTTTTTACGTGATCATCAACAACACGGCGATATTTGCTTAGAATTTGTTGACACAGATCATCAACTAGCAGACATTTTCACAAAACCATTAGCTGAAGACCGCTTTAACAATCTGCGTCGAGAGATCGATATGCTTAAATTTTCAGATTCATAATGTAGTATGATTAGTAAATCAATTTATAACTCAAAACTTTGAACTTAATTAATGGAAGTTATTTTGGGTACAAGCCGGAAGGGTTCTTCTGTCATACATGCGTAAATAGCATGAAGCGATACGGTGTACTAGTGTTTGAACTACCGCTAGCTGGTATCCGACCCCTACAACTAACCTAAAGTAATAAAAATTATTAAATAAAGAAGTGTGCAAGTTATACATTGATTTTATCAATTATACTGCATTAATGACATTGGAAATACAAGCAGCCGAACTAGGGCAGAACTCGAACCGAGTTCGGACCGACCGAGTTCGGATGGTAGCTGTACGGATTTCCAGAACATAACAGCCGGCCCTATCCTTTATATTCCCTTCTTTTACCTCTTCTACTCTCATCACCCCACTGAGAATTCTCCCCTAAACCCTAAGTGAAGGTTTTCCTCCTCCTCTTCATGTTTTATGGAGCTTTGAAGTGATCTCCTTCATCTTCTTCTTCCTTCTTCCAAAGGTAATTATCTATCTTCTCTCTTTTATTCTATGGCACCCAAAGCCCAAAAGAAAAAGATTGATGCCTCCTAAGAAGGATCGTCTTCATCTGACTATGTTCCAACCAATGTTTTCAGTCCAGCTCGTCCATCTGATAAAAACGACTATGACCCCGGACTATTTACTAACAGAAAATTTTCTGATCTTTGGTTTGATTCCTTCACTGGTCGTAAAATCTGTGCTGGAGCTTGTGTCAACTTCACAATATTTTCTGAATATGCTCCTACCTTTAATCGACTTAGATTTTGGGACTTCTTTGAAGTTGCTAAATATATATATATGATAATGCCGTTAGAATGTTTTACTGCAACTTGCAAGTAAAAGATAATGGCAATTTCTATTCTTGTGTTGCTGGACAAGAACTTGAGTCCTATGCCACTGATATCAGTGAATATTTTCATATTCCTGATATTGGTGAAGCATTGGTGGATATTAACCACGTCCAGTTTCCAAAAGGTGTCACCCTTGACTCCTTTAAAGAATTGATGTGTCACCCTCGTCCTATCACATGTAGGGTGTATTCAAAACACTTGAATCAACATTTCTATGAACTACATCGCTTTATCTTCTCCACTTTACTTTCGAAAAGGGGATCTTCTGACGAGATCACCTTTATGGAATTATCTACGATGTATCATATTCACTTTGGCATTCCTTTCTCCATCCCTAAGATTGTTCTGGCCTGGATGCTCAATTGCAGAAGTACGAGGCGTAACCTTGTTTACCCTATGCACTTGGCATCTATCTTCAAGAGATTTGAAATTGATCTTCATCTCTGTCCTTTCTCTTCTCCTGCTACTGAGCTTAGTAGAGCTAGGTTGTACCCCAACCCTCCTCCTCCACCCGATGCCGAACCTGCTGCTCCGGTTCATGACGATGACCCTCAGGCTCCTGCTCTAGATGCTCCAATCCCTACTCCTGGCTTCGACCCAGGCTTTTATCAGCTCTTTGATGACTTTGTTGCCCTCTCAGTGCAACGTCATCAGAGTTACATTGACTCTGTGTTCTGCCACATCACCCAGGCACAGGTATTGCGAAACAGCATTGCTGATATACACTGGAGTCTATCCTATGATCCCATTCATCCTGTTTCGATGATCCGTCATCCCAGATTCACTGGTCCGAGGTTCGATGATGAGGTTACCTTTGCTCATTTCGATCCTACTACAGCTTACTTTCTACCGAATGCTCCTGGAGGTGATGATACGCCATTGTGATGTGGGACTACAGTTAGTGGTTTTTGGATGAAGTTGCTAGATGATGATCTATATAGTTTTTTTGTGTGATAATATACCAGTCTAAACTTTTGAGTTAGACTTTTTATTAGACTCTTTTTTATAGTCATAAACTTTTGAGTTATGACTTATGCAGTTTATGTTAGTTACATCTTATTCTAGTGATATTATGATATTTCAGTTATTTCTTTTCTCACTGCTACTTCTAGTTTACTTTTAATACGACTTGTTCTATATGGATATTTTACTTCTTTGTCTTCTAGTGAGCATTGTTGGCTTCACACATTACGGGGAAGCCATAACATTTTGAACATGACAAAGGGGGAGAAAGAGCAATACCATTTTTTTAAAACAAAATCAACTAGTTGATTCAAAGAACAAATCAGGTACTTTATTTCAAATTATTAGATATATTTTGGTATAGACTAAATTTTGTCAATTATCAAAATGGGAGAGATTGTTGGCCCATTACCTAATGGTCACACCTGATTTTGATAAATAAACAAATGAATTAAGTCAATACACAAAATATATAAACTGCTGCTAACATTTCAGGTCAAGTGGTTTCAAAATTAGAGAGTGTACTACAACATCAGCAATCATGAAAATCATCATCTCGAAGCACTTATGCACTGGAATCAGTCTGAGTCATTTTATAGTTTATTATGTATTTTATCCTTTATTGAGTCTAGGATACAAATTGTAAAATCAACTGGGTATTACTGGCTTAGGTTATTCACTGTCCACTCTTCTATAAAGCCTACCCATTCATCCAAAGTCCACTTACCAAAAGTTCCATCTATCCTATGCAATATAATTTGACAAAACATTCTTCCTAATACTAGATGAACTTAGACAGAACTCTGGCCGAGCTCGGGCCGAGTTTGGATCGAGTTCGGACTGTGTTCGGTCGTTTCAAATTCAAATATTTGTTACCTTCAAATCTACATGCAACGTTCGTTTGCGAAATCTTTGCATCCGAACTCCACTCGAACTCTGCCCGAGTTCAGTTCTAAAAAACCCCTATAAATAGAAAAGAAAATTTTGTTTTCAAATCACTCATCATTTCTTCCCTCTATCTATTCCTAAAGTATTTTTTAGTGTTCTAAAGCATTCATATATACTCCACCTATACATCTCTTAGCCAAAGCTAGTAATATCGATTCGATTTAGAGTTCTTTGGTTCTCAGAGTTGTAAAGAGGTCATTCAAGTTTAGAAATAATCTCTGTTTTTGGAGCCGGTCGTGCGCTCGTCACCAAGCACGGTATTGTGAAGTTGGTCATGCACTTGTCACAAAGCACAGTGTTGTACAGAGACTGTAAACTCTCAATTAGCTTGTGAATGGTGAATTAACAGTAGGCAAGAGTACTTGCAACTGGATTAGTCCTCCAAGAGGGAAATCAGTATATATCGTGGTGTTCATTGATTTTGATTCTCTGATCTCTTGCTATATTTATTTACTGTCTCTTTATTTACTACCATAGTTATCTTCTTTTAATTTTTAAGTGGTGATTTATTTCGCTGCACTCATACTCAGTCTATTCACCCCCCTCTAGAAGTGCTCAACGGTCCTACATATGAGACCTCTGAATTTGTTGCTAAGTCACTTGAAGAATCATGCAAAATCAATTACTTCTTGTATATAGTAGATCATGCTATTGTGTTACTCAAGAGAATGTTCGAACAATATCAAAATTATGAGAATATATTTGGTTTTTTGTTCAGTTCAGAGAAGTTGAATTCATTAGATAGAGATGGATTGAAAGATTGTTGTAGTTGTGTAGAATGGACTTTGAGACATGGTGATTACTCTGACATTGATGGAGGTAAATTGTTTGAGGAACTAAAATTTTTATGAGATAATTCTACAAAGACATCCAAGCACTTGAGGTATTAAATTTTATAAAGAAATTTAATTCTTGTTCTATTGGAAACAATGCCTATATAATTCCATGGATAATATCAATGACTGTTGCATCTGCAGAAGACCGTTTTTCTAAGAAGTTTTTAAAATCGTACATGCGACCAACCATGTCGCAAGCATGATAAAATGGGCTAGCTCTAATTCCATTGAAAATGAGTTATTGGAAGATTTTGATTATGATCGATTGATTGATGATTTTCTAGCTACGAATGATAGAAGATCGTTCTTAATGTGAAGATGAAGAAAGATGCTTGTCTATTTCACGTTATTTTATCTCATTTAGTAGAATATTATTTCAATTAAAAGATATTGGAGTTGAATGATTTTTATTAGTTGATGTTAATATTGGATAATTTAATTTCATAAAAAATTAATTAGAATTTTTTTATATGAGAATAGGCCTCCAATTATTTTTTGCACCAAACCTAGTCGTCCTTAATGAATCTTAACTCCGGGCATGTGTACATATTGTACAACTTGACTCATTCATGCCTTTATAGTAAAGGGTAACAAGTAGTTGAGGCTAACCCTACCACAAGGCAAGTTAGACAATTGCGTAGTACCTAAATATGGTAAAGGACCTCTAAATACAAGTGTACATATTTTTTGAAATAATATTTTAGCAAATGCCACCATTCAAAATATAGAAACTAGCATATACTTCTACTATTTTAAAAAAACTAGCAAATATCCCAATTCCTTTGTAAATCAGCCAAAGATTTGGTTAAATAGTGGCGGTATATCTTAAAATTTTATTTATTCCAAACATATAAATGGAAACATTAGCTAGTTATTTAGAAAAGTGGGAATATATGCTAGTTTCTATATTTTGAATGGGAGATTTGCTAAAATATCCCTTTTTAAATTAAGGTAAAGTAACTGGACGTGTGTTGTCAAATTAAAAATTAATGTAAGATAGTTAGATATGGTTCTACCCTTTCTAGATTGATGTAGGAAGCCTCTAAATTAAAATATGGTAAGTTAGTTGTGATTCTATTCTTTCCAAATTGATGGATAGGACATTCAAATTAAAATATTTCTAAAGTTAATTTACATGCTAAAAAATTATAATTAATTTATTATGTCAGTTACCATTTCCAAATTACGATATTATTTAATTAATTTATATATCATAGGAAACAAAAATTAGTTATAGGCTCTTGTGAATCGTTATCAATTATTTTATGGGTGCGGCTATACGCACCCCATGACTTTCTAAGCACACCCTATATAACTTAAGTTGAAAACTAAATTAATGTTAAAAGACTCATATACCCATATGACCTTCCTATCACACCCCACCATCCTCCTAGTTCTCCCTTCTTTCATTTTTACATTCTTCTCCAACCCAACCCCAAAACTCTAGAAAAATCCTACTTTGAAATTGTGAAGAAGGCATCATGGAGGAAGGAAGTCCACTTCAAAGACACAATCCTTCTTTCTCGATTTGAAGTACAATATGTGAATCGTTGAAACAAAAAAAATCCACGATAAGCACGATCAACACAGGTCGAACGGAACACTATCTACTCGACCTGTGTTGGCCGAACATATATAAGGCAGTTTGACCTGTAATGGGCGAACAGTAAAGCTTTGTCCGACTAGTTGTAGTCGAACATTGTGTTTTCTCATTTAATTTTTCGTTCGACCAGCTTTGGTCGAACTTTAGCAAAGAAGTTCTACTGTCATGGGTCAAACTTTAGTCTGAGCGCTCGATAAACCAGGCTCGAACAGAACCGCAAAAATCTAATTTTTTTCAAAAAAAATTCATTTTCACCCGATTGAAGGGATTCGAAAAACCCTAGCAGTGATCCTAAGCGAAAAATCCTAGCAGTGATCTTGGGATTGATCTTGGGAGCAGAGGGGATCGGAGAGGAGAGGGGGCCGGTCGGTTGAAGAGAGGAAAGAGTAGAGTAGAGAGGTTAGAATGATTTGGGGTGTGCTTAGGAATGATAGATAGGTTTTAGGTTAGAATAGAAAAGGATATTTTAGTCATTTGATGGGGTGTACTTTGTATTTATGCTAATTTTAATCAACTAAAATGTGGTGTACTTAGAAATTGGAGTATGCAAAGTGAAAAAATTTAGCCGCACCCTTATTTTATTTGTCTCCAATTTGACCCGTATCTCAATCCAAGCCCATGTTAGCTAAGTGGTCATGACTTTTCTCATAATCTTTATGCTTTGTAGTAAGATGTTCCCAATTCTGAGTTCCTCATTTGCTAGGTGAGAGTTCATGAGAACTTTCTTAGACAACTAGCAACAAAAATAGAATACTTAGTCAAGCTCTTTTGAATACACTAACCAATCTCTATTATGTGCTTGTTCATTCAGTAAAAATCGAGTGTAATGTCGTAAAGAGAAATGTTTATTGTGTTTATTCTTGGGGCTTGTCTGTATGCTCAAATCTCTTGCAGGACTTTTTTTCTTCCAATAAATCTTTCATTCTAGTATTTAAACCATCCCAAAAATTTGGATCATAAATGTCCACTGGAATGAACTGACTTGGTTGTTCCTCAATAAAACATTCTTCGTGCCCTTATGACCTACATCATCAACATTTGTATTGCCACTATTTTCTATATCTCTAGGGGCACAAGATCATTAGCATCTTCTTCAACTACATGGTCATTTCATTCATTTTTTCGTCACTTTGTTGTTCAGTAACAACGTCTTCAACTGAAGCTTGTGGCTCTTTAATTATATATGTATCAAGTTCCCCTTTTTTGAGATTGAACCAATTGTTCAACTCTCTTTTTCTTAAGTCATTTTTCATTTCTAGAGAGAAACGTTCTTTTCCCATGCATAGGGGACAAGTTTATAAGCTATTGTAGAAAAAAAATTAAAGTTAGAACCTGGAATTGGAGGACAAGAATATTAATCCGATTTTCTGAGTCCCCTGCTACAACACAATTACACAACCATGAGGAAGGCTCATAAAATAACTTGTCTACAACAAAATTAAGACATTCAATAGATCAGTATAACAATACATAAAAAAAGAAAAAAATTCAACATATTTACAATATAACCAACATATCAATCAAGCATCGATCAACTTGTCTATTGTATACATGACTACATGCCTCAATACCTCCGGTCCTCCAGCCCTCTACTTTGATACTATTGGCAAGTAAATTCTAGGTTTATCTAGATCTCCTTTTTCAATTTGTAAAAGTGAAGAAGAAGAAGAAGAAGAAGAAATCCATGAAAGAAAAGAAGAAGAAATGTTACATGAATGTTTTTTTCGATGAAAAAAATAATAAAAAAGAGAAACAGTTTTGGACGAGATGAGAACTTGTTAGTGTTTGGCCTTAAAGACTAGAAAGATAGTCCCACATTGCCTTGGCCAAATGAGTAGTATATCTATATATAGCTTTGCTTGTATGGAGAGATACAAATAAGGTATGAAGAGGCATATGGGTGCCATGTAGGGGTGTTTTCTAGTGGAAAAAGGCTAATTCCACTAAGAAAGCATTTACACTTTTTGTCATGCTCTTGGAATTAATTCCTAATGAGCTAAGCCCCGTAGGGGCTTAGCGACTCGGACTCGGGTTCATGAGATGTAATGTAGCATTTTGTTGGCGCACTTTGCACTTAGTGCGCTTAAGTTGCTAGGTGCATAGTTGCACTCGTTGTACGAGCCTCTGTGAGGCCAGTTTGCAAGGCCAGTTTGCGTGCAGTGCGTTATGTGCGCAGGTGCGCGAGTGCACGCAGACGCAGTTGGCATAGTTGGCGTAAATTGTTGTAGTATGCACGTTGTGTCTGTTCACGATCTGAACAGTTACGAAATGGTTCCTCCTTTCACGGACCTGTATTAATACGTCTTGAATGTTTCGTATACTGGATGGTTACTGGACTAACACTATATAAGTTTCTCTCTTCTCTCTCATTCGATTGGTTGATTAAAAAAAGTTTTTCTGATAGAATTTAGAGAAACAAAGAGAAGCATGCACAGTTCTGTTCATCCGAGGAGTCAGAAGAGCATTTCAACAGAGTATTCAAAAGTTCATCTTCGAACTTGCTAGTTACTGGGAGCTATTCGTGTGGGGTGAATCTAACTTTGAGCAACGTTGATCCATCACCCCATGAACTTTTTTCTTTTTATGTTCGTCTATTTTCTAATCTAATGAGAAACTTTTTGCGAGATTTTGTCGTTGTTGCTACGAAATTCATTTATGCCTTATTCGAAGTGTTACATTTGATTTCATATTTTTGAATCCTCCGAGATCTCGGTTGTGCACCTTCTTCGAAGTGTTGCCAAACTCAGTTTTTCATCTTAAAATTACGCTCCGACAATAACAATCTCAAAGCTAGATCTACAAGATAGAAAACTCTCGTGCTTTACTCATCGATTCCAACTTTAACAAGTTAGAAAAATTCGATGGAGAGCACTACCAAATCTGGAAGAGGAAGGTTAGCCTCATTCTTCAACTCGTGGACATCGACCACAGTGTTAACTGAGAAAGAACCGAAGGTTCCAGAAAATGGGACTGCAGCCGCGATTGCTGCTGCTAATGCCAAGTTGTCCAAATGAAAGAGGGAAAATAGCCTCAGTAGGCTTCTGATCCTCAATGCTATGGAGGACTCTCTGGCAGAAACTTATTATAAGAAGGCCAATGCCAGAGAAATATGGGAGTCTTTGTAGAAACTCTGTAAAGATGACAAGAATAGGAGCAAGATATTTATCATCAAAAAATATCACAAATGACTCTTTGAAGACGAGAAGAAGATGCTGCCTTAGGTGAAAGAATTATTGAAGTTCGTCAAAAATTGGAAGATAAGGAGATGCCCCTATGGAGAAATTGTCTCCCAGCTTCCCGCTGGATGTAGTAAATTCTATGCGAATATGCATAGAAAGAAACTGGAGATCAGTCTGGAAGATCTTCTACAAGAAATCTATGTTGAGGACAGATGAGGGCTCAACTAAAGATTGACACTCTGTCCAAGCAGATGGCTAAGGTCAACTTAGTTCAGACGGAGGAATCTAAGGAAAAGTAGGTGGCTTTCCACAACAAGAAGAAGGACCTCACTAATCTGAAAGTGAAAGGGTCTTCTTTCAAGCACCAGAAGTCAAAGTCCAATGTGATTTGCTTTAACTGTGGCAAAAAGGGCCACTACAAGAGTGAATACAGATCCAGGTCCAAGTAGTCAGAGCAAGGTGAGCCTGTTAAGATTTCTATGGTTACTGACGTAATTGCTATGATTGCTCAGGTCACCGCGGTGGAGACTGACTCTGATTGGTGGATAGACACTGGTGTCACCTCTCATGTCTACTTTAGCAAGGAATGGTTTACCACGTACATACCAACCTCTAAAAATGTTATGGTGGCGAACCAGACACAAGCTGAAGTACAAGGGATCAGGATGGTGGCATTGAGGCTGACTTCAGGAAAGTCTCTAATGCTTCAAGGAGTAAAACATGTATCTGTTATTACAAAGAACCTGATCTTTGGAGGCCTACCCTATAATACAGGCCTAAAGATGGACATCAATGCTGGCCAAATGGTGATGTCCATAAAAGAAGCCTACTTCAGGAAAGCCTTTTATATCAAAGGGATGTTTAAACTTCAGCTTGTAAATCAGCCAAATAAAATTAATGCAATCGCTCATTCTGATTATACTCTTGAGTTGTGGCATAATAGACTAGGCCATGTTCATTATAAAAGAATAAACAAAATATCTAGTATAGGACTTATCTCCAAATATGGGGTTAAGGTAGAGAAATATGAAGTGTGTGCTCAGATGAAGATCACAAAGAAACCCTTTCATCGGGTTAATCGAAGCACAAATCTTCTGAAGTTGGTACTATCAGATATTTGTGACTTCAAACAATTCTCTACAAAAGTCGAAATACGATATTTTATGACCTTTATCGATGACTTCTCAAAATATGCGTTCGTCTACTTGCTGAACACTAAAGACGAAGCATTCGAGAAGTTCAAAGAGTTCAAGGCCGAAGCTGAACGACAAACTGGACAACAACTCAAGAGATTAAGAAGTGATCGAGGTGGAGAGTATCGGTCTCATGAATTCGCATCGTTCTGCAAAGAACATAGAATCATCAATGAGACTACTTCTCTGTATTCTCCTCAATCTAATGGAGTAGAAGAAAGAAAGAATAAAACGTTGACAGAAATGATAAACTCAATGATGTTGACTGCAGGTCTTCCAAAATGCTATTGGGGAGAAGTTGCATTGACGGCCTATTTTATTCTGAATAGAATGTCGTATGCAACTTCTGACATCACTCATCATGAACTCTAGTTCAAAGTCAGACCAAACTTGAATATCATTCGAGTGTGGGAGTGTCTGGCATATGTAAAGCTTCTAGATCTAAAGGTTCAGAAGTTCGAAATAAGGACTACAAAGACGATCTTCTTGGGATATGCCGAGAAGAGTGATGTTCAAAGATTTTTTGATATTGAATCAAATTACACCATTGAATCTCATGACGCATAATATTTTGAAGATAAATTTGCAAAGAAAAAGGACATTGTTCTTGCGGACATTCCGGAGAATAATGAGGGTGCGTTGGAAATTGAATTTTTCAATAAGAACGTAGTCCAAGAAGAAGTTGTTGTAGAGGAGACAACACTTGAACCAGAACTCGCTGAGTCGTCAACTAAGCGAGTGAGGATACCGAAGGACTTTGGAGATGACTTTGTCACCTATTATGCGGAAGCAGATCCACTTACCTACGATGAGGTAATGAAGACCAGAGACGCTGTTTTCTGGAAGGAGGCGATAGACAATAAAATTGATTCAATCACCTCCAATAGCACTTGCGTGTTGGTTGATATTCCTAAAGGAGCAAAACACATCGGATGCAAATGGATCTTCAAGAAGAAAATAAAAGTAGATAAAACTATTGACAAGTTCAAGGCTAGGCTAGTAGCCAAGGGGTTCCCTCAGAAGCAGAGGATTGATTACTTCGACCCGTATGATCTAGTAGCCCGGATGACCACCATCATAATGTTAATTGCTCTCGCAGCAATACATAAGTTGGTGATATATCAGATGGATATAAAAACAACATTCCTAAATGGCGAGTTAACTGAAGAGATTTACATGCAACAGCCAGAATGATTTATCGTCAAGGGCCTTGAAGACAAAGTCTGCAAGTTGATAAAATCCTGGTATGATTTGAAACAGGCTCCTAAAATATGGCATAAGAAGTTTGACAAAGTCATAAGGTCAAATGGCTACCTGGTCAGTAAACGGATAAGTGTGTTTACATGAAGTTTGTTGATGGAAGAGATGTAATCGTTTGTCTCTACGTGGACGATATGTTGATCCTAGGTACGGATATGGGCTGTGTCACGGAGAAAAAGAAGTTTATCTCGACCAAGTTCAATATGAAGGACTTGGAGAAAGCTGATGTGATCTTGGCCATTAAAATCATCCGAACGGATACTGGACTGGTGTTGTCACAGTCTCATTATATTGAGAATATGATCACATGCTACAGGTATCAGGATCTTTCTGTGATCGATACGCCTTATAGGTGTGACCTAAAACTAAAGCCAAATTCGAGGGAAAGCGTCAGGCAGCTGAAGTATACAAGCATTATCGGGAGTTTGATGTATGTTGCTACTGTCACTAGGCCTGACATAACTTTCGTCGTGGGAATGCTGAGTCGATTCACGAGCAACCTAGGCGTTGGACATTGGAAAGCTGTGAAACGGGTAATGAGATATCTCAAGAAGACTCAGACATGTGCACAATACTACAACGGAGATCCGCCAGTGGTAGAAGGCTTCAGTATTGCAAGCTGGTGCTCAGAGGTGGAGAGTGAGAGATCAATATGTGGATTTATTTTTCTCCATGGGTGGAGCTGCTATATCATGGAAGTCGAAGAAGCAGACTAGGCTTCTCGTTCCTCCATGGAATCTGAGTTTTTTGTACTTGATTCTGCAGCAAAAGAAGCAGAATGGCTTTGAGAGCTTATGTATGATCTTCTATTAGTTGGAACACCGATACCGGTAATACCGATATACTACGACAATCAGGCGACTGCAATGGTGGCATCAAATGACCTTTTTAATGGGAAGAAGAGAACTGTGTGGCTAAAGCACAGAGCAGTGCACGATCTTATCAAAGATGTGTCATTATAGTGATTGATGTTCGGAGTCAAGAGAACCTGGTGGATCCGTTCATAAAGGACCTCAAGCGTCAGCTGGTCGAAGACATAGCAAGTAAAATGGGCTTGAAGGTAGTCTGATATTGTGTTATTGTAATCATATCATAATGTTTTATGTTATTAGTTCAAAGACAAATATATTAGACATCTAGCTTTTGGTTCAAGGGAGGACCACTAACTGAAAAAATATCAGGAATAGTGGGTACATGTCCTCTATGACCTAGAAAGAATACGGACCCACAATCATTGTTGTCTACTACATATTTTCTGCGAAAAACAGATCCTTTGGAGAGGATGTCTTAAACGTCTTAATAAGTTCTCAGGCAGAATGAATGCCTGTTGTGCTTTACAGGAAGCACGGTAGAACAACACTACAAAAAAGTGTTACAACTCCATGCTATAGTGGGGTGACTCCTCCATAAGGTTCTCAGGTAGAGGTAATGCCTCGGCTTTACGAGCCAATTCACAGCGGCGTAGCACCATATATAAGCAGGTGGCCTAATGTTGTATGATTAAAGAGTTGTGGATAGCACTACAAAGGGGATGGTGTCCTCATGATATAGTGGCATGACACCACGAAGAGGTACGGCCAGGTAGTGGTAAAGCCTCGACTATGCAAGCCATGTCATCGCAGCATAACACCGCAAGGAAGCGCAAGGCTTCATGCTGGGTGGTTTGGCACTACCGAGAGGCTTGCGACCTCTTGCTACAGTAGTATGACATTACGATGAGGTTCCAGGTAGGGATAATGCCTCGGCTTTAAGCCATGTCATAGCGGCATAGCACTGCAAGAAAGCACAATGTTTTATGCCATGTCTCTTTATATAGAACTAACCTAGAGTGTATGAACAAAGCTAGCAGGCCGTACGTCCCTTGAGGGTAAACTTGTAGACACCCAAAATATATACATCAAAACCAGGCTGGCACAGGACCTTTAATGTGTAGCCATAAGCACATGTGACTACGTTGTGTGAGTGGAAAGAATTATAGCTATGGTATAGAATTTAAGGCTTAGTCCATTCTTGTATCATAATGTTGTTTGACCCATACGGGAAAATTCAATTCGTCAGCGACATCAATCCTAATACATTATGAACAGTCACTGTAGGGAACACTCAAACCCATATATAGAGATATGTGGCGGATTGTTAGTATTTGGCCTTAAAGACTAGAAAGATAGTCCCACATTGCCTAGGCCAAATGAGTAGTATCTCTATATATAGCTTTGCATGTATGGAGAGATGCACATGAGGTGTGGATAGGCACATGGGTGCCATGTGGGAGTATTTTTTTTAGTGGAAAGAAGGCTAATTCCACTAAGGAAGCATTTATGCTTTTTGTCATGCTCATGGAATTAATTCCTTAGGATCTAAGTCCTGTAGGGGTTTAGCGACTCTGACTCGGGCTCATGAGACGTAATAAGGCACTTTATTGGCGCATTTTGCACTTAGTACGTTAGCATCGTCACTAGGTGCATAGTGCGCTTAAGTTGCGCTCATGGCACTAGCCTCTGTGCTGCCAATCGTACCTATTCGTGCGGCCAAATCGTGCGGTCAGATGGTGCGGCCAGATTGCTCGGCCAGTTAGCGTGGTCTATTCGTGAGGCCAGTTTGCGCGGCTAGTTTGCGCGGCCAGTTTGCGCGCAGTGTGTGCAGCGCGTGCTGTGCACGTTGTGCGCAGGTGCGCGAGCGGGCACAGTTCGCACAGGTGCGCGTGTGCGCCCGTACGCTGTTGGCACAAATTGATGTAGCGCGCGCGTCGTGTCTGTTTACGATCTGAACAGTTACGAAACGGTTCCTCCTTTCACGGACCTGTATTAACACATTTCGAACGTTTCGTATACTGGACGGTTACTGGACTAACACTATATAAGTTTCTCTCTACTCTCTCATTCGATCGGTTGATTAAAAACAAGTTTTTCTTACGAAATTCAGAAAGCAGAGAAGAGAGAAACAAAGAGAAGTGCGCACAGTTCTGTTCATTTGAGGAGTCAGAAGAGTATTTCAACAGAGTGTTGCAAAAGTTCATGTTCGAACTTGCTGGTTCCTGGGAGCTGTTTGTGTGGGGCGAATCTAGCTTTGAGCAACGGTGATCCGTCCCCCTACAGACTTTTTTCTTCTTCAGTTCATCTATTTTCTGATCTAATCAGAAATTTTTTGCGGGATTTTGTCGTTACTGCTACGAAATTCATTTGTGCCTTCTTCGAAGTGTTACATTTGATTTCGTATTTCTAAATCCTCCGGGATCTCAGTTGTGCACATTCCTCGAAGTGTTGTCAAACTTTGTTTTTCATCTTAAAATCATGCCCCGGCAATAACAATTCAAGACTAAACTAACTATGGGCCAACAAATTAATTTTACTATTTTTTTTCTTCCATATGTTGATATATATAAATAAATGTAAAATATAACACACACACACACACACACACACACACACACACACACACACACACACACACACACATATATATATATATATATATATTCTCGGGAGACGTATGAATTTTTTTTCCTATATGTACACTGGAAAAATGTCTTAGGCTTTCCTGGAAGCTGCGGTAAGACTAGCTTTGGGCTTTTAATTCCTCATTATATTTAGTCAAATGTAGCGACCGATTGATCAATCTGCACTCAATACAAAGTATTTGACGTAAAATAGTGTCATATTCCCCGCACAATGTGGACTTTTGTGAATTCTGCAGGGTGATAAATGTACACATGTATCTAAGGGAAACTAACTTAAAAAATAATCAAACAGTCTGCTACGAAAGCACCTTAATTAATATTCTAAAATTCTACAGAGGATAGGTTGACTACTCTTGCATTGATGGTGTCGATGGAACTCGGCAGTGTCGGCACTACAACTTTGCTTTCTTTTTTCTCTTTCACTTGCATGCATTATTGAGAAAATTATTCATATTGACATTAACTATGGATCTTAGCCCTTCGTAATGGAGGACCGTGTTATCAGAGGACTTCTGTATAGGCAATCGAGTCTATGTAATCATCACTTCTTATTCGTGTCTTTATAAATGAATTTTTTTGGTCAAGACCTGTTTCATTGTTGGATCCAAGATCTTACATTATTGGTCAATGTTTTCGATCCAGATCTTACATATTTTGCATTTGCAGTTTTCTATTGCTTTTGAGATGTATCTTGTTGAAAATGGAAGGCACTATTATCTACGATCAACTTGAAGATGGGAGAGGCATATGGTTCAGTTTTTTTTTTTTTTTTTTAAGGGTGTCCACTTCTTAATGGTGCTTGGAGACATGCCTCCAAGGGGGCTCAAACCTGCGCCACTGCGTCGGGGTGCTCCATCGTTCCCAACGGGCTACGGCCACGGGGACGCATATGGTTCAGTTGCGTGCATATGATTTGCTTTCTATATCAGGCTGAAGGGGAAAAAAAAAAGTCGCGTCACAGAATACGACACTCATCTACCTGGGCCTATTGTCCATGAAGGCTGATCTCTTACCCGAAGCTCTCTGACCTGTCATTGACCGACCTCTCTTTCCGATCTGGAGAGAGATTCTGGTGAGCGGAATAGAAGGAAAAGGCGAAAGGAAGGCATGTGTTCGATCAACGATCAACAGAAGATGGAGTACAGCGGACAACAAAGAAAGGAGGTTCCCTCTAGAGAACTGTCTTTCAAAGTGAAATGGAAAGAGGCCCTCGCTATCAAATAAACATAAATCTATAATTGGTACTGACTTTGTCACATAAGAAAATTCCAATTTTATATTTCCATGGTATATATTGATTAAAAGTATATGCTGGATCATTTGTCTCAAGATCCAACTCCTCACAAATCTCATAAAGAAAACAAAAGATCGTAGGCGAAGTACGAATTCCTTGTAGATTTGGAAGACGTCTCCTTGAATCTCCTCCAATGAGTGCCGTACAAGAATAGCCCCCTTAGTCCCCTTTAATAGGCTAATAAAACCGAATCCAGGATTATGAAATTCTTAAATTAGCCCCAGCCAGAATCCTGGTTGTCCAATCCAATAAGGTATGGCCTACATTACTATTGAAAATAGACCAAACTGTACGAAGATTCCAGTCATCGGCATACCGTTAGGTACGCTTAGTGAGCACTAAATTACTCTAAAAGCTACAAGTTGTTTTTACCATTTAAAGCATACCGCTAGTATACCGGTGCAACTACTTTGCTCAGACACGAGCCTTGTTGTTGCCACCGATGCTCCCATCTTCGCTGCAACTCCATAGATGCTTCAAGATGTTCTAGACTTAAACCACCCTCGAATAAGGTTGAACTTTCTAACAAATTTTTCCTCCAGTTTGATGAGAGATATTTGCTTCATGGCTTCTCAATTGGACTTCATGCCTATCGCCCTGCGACAAAGTCCTGCCCCATCATCACTGGTCTCGAACCCTCATGCTACTTTGTATCTCCATCATTCTTCAGCTCCTCAATCACTACGTAAACACTAGCTACAACACTTAGCACCTTTGGAATAACTAGGATCATTCCGACATCAATAAATTAGTCAATAACAAAGTTCCTATCTACCAGCCTCACCGTGAGTCAGTTGGATGTCTCTGACTTCCTTCTTCTATCCGAAAGTGCTCATGTACCGTTGAGCTTCCTTACCTTTGACTGGCACAACCAAGTGGACGTTACAATTTTCTTATGATTCAAGCTCCTAACCTGTCCACTTTCGTGTTTGACACCGAAGACATGCATCCGTGAGAAGGACATCATATACTATGCACGCCATTGATGACCCGCATCTCACCTGAATTGTGCAAAAGAAGTATGCATGTCTCGTCTTGAGTTGACTGCATCTCTTAACATGCTTTCCAATTTTGAACCGCTAAAATCAATGTTGCTTCATTGAATTTTTGGCACACCACTTGTCACCAAAATCAGATCCGTAGAACAACTCCTACCTAGGGACCAACCAGCTGTCAAGGGACTGACAAATTAACCCTCAACCTTTGACACACACTCATTTTTTAATTTGTCTTCATGAACCAAATCCTCAGAACCTCTCAAATCATCTTGAAAACCTTCCCCAACAAGTTACATATGATCTGTTGGTGCTTTCTTTACATGGAGAGAGCTTGCTCTCAACATGCCTTGTAAAATTATAGTCCCACATCGGAAATGCACCATGAGTTATCTCAACATATATACTTGGTTGTGTTGTTGAGAGATGCACATGGGGTGGTGACCTTAAGGAGGGAACCATATGGGTGATTTTACTAGGAGGTAAGAATAAGGCTCCAAGGATTAAGCATTAATGCTTTTGTCATTCTCTTGGATTAATTCCACTTGGAGCTATGCCCCAACGGGGCTTAGCGACTCGGACTCGGGCTCATGGGCTCATGAGGCGTAATGTGGCGTTTTGTTGGCGCACTTTGCACTTTGCGGCTCATGCGGTCCATGCGGCTCATGCGGCTCATGCGGGCCATGCGGGCCATGCGGTCCATACGGCTCATGCGGTCCATGCGGCCAGGCTGCTGCTGCTGCCGCATGGAGGGATCCGCTGACTGTGCAGATTATAAATCAGTTATGGAAAGGCTGAATCAATGCGATTAAATCAGATCCTATCTTTGTGGGATTTGAATTAATTCAGATCCTATCTTTGTGGGATTTGAATTAATTTCGTGAGATTTGAATTAAATCTCATTGCTATCTTTTGGGATTTGATTCAATCTTTCCATAACTGAAGAGGCGGTTAGGGTTTCCACCCTCTCTCTATAAATACTATCTTCTGGCCTCCTTTTTGACTACGACGAAAATTACAAGTCAGAAAAGGAGAAAGAGAGAGAGAGAGTTGCTGTCGCCATTGCAAGTCCATCCGAGGAGTCTGAACAGAGATGACTTCGAGCGTTCCACAAGTTCTTCAACTTGCTGGTTCCTGGAAGCAGATCGTGTGGGGCGAATCTTGCTTTGATCAACGGTGTTTTGACACCCCAGCATTGTTCTTCTTCTCATCTCTCTCTAGTTTTATTGTAACTCGTTCTGTCCCAATTGCAACACGTTTGCAAGGAAGAACGAGAGATCTTCTCTTCTCTTTTTCCCTCCTTCAGATTGTAATTTGGCTATTTGATTTATTGTACCATCGTAGATCTTGAGTTTGATCACTGCAAAGTTTTTGTGTGACATCTCAGATCTCGATTGCATTTGTTTTTCATCTTTGGTCAAGCCCCGGGACTAACAATCTCAAAGCAAGATCCGTATAGATGGAAAACATTAATGCTTCGCTCCTCCAATCGGACTTCTGCAAGTTGGAAAAGTTCGATGGAG
This sequence comes from Iris pallida, assembly GCA_029216955.1. NCBI lineage: Eukaryota > Viridiplantae > Streptophyta > Magnoliopsida > Asparagales > Iridaceae > Iris > Iris pallida. The sequence goes on from JANAVB010021399.1 coordinate 3,418,768, forward strand.
AGCACTATCAAGTCTGGAAGAGAAAGGTGTACCTAACTCTTCAACTGAAAGACGTTGATCATGTTCTGTTGGAGGAAGAACCCTCTGTTCCAGATACTGGATCTACTGCCGCCATCAACGCGGCTACCAAACTCCAGGCCAAGTGAAGAAGGGAAAATAGCATCTGCAGGCTTCTCATCCTGAATGCTATGGAGGACTCCCTGGCAGAATCCTACTCAAAGAAGGAACTTGCCAGAGACATATGGGAGTCTGTGGAAAATTTGTATGAAGAAGACAAGAACAGGAGCAAAATGTTTATGGTTGAAAAATATCACAAATTGCTCTTTGAGGACGAAAAGTCCATGCTGCCACAGGTGAAGGAATTTCTGAAGCTGCGTCAGAAACTGGAAGACGAAGAGATGCCCCTTCCCGACAAGTTTATCGTCGGAGGGATCGTCTCAAAACTTCCTGCTGGATGGAGTACCTTCTATGCAAGGATGCACAGAAAGAAGCTAGACATTAGCTTTGGAGATCTACTTCAAGAGATCCATGTTGAGGACGAGATCGTTCTCAACAGAAGGTGGACACTCTGTCCAAACAGTTGGCTAAAGCCAATCTTGTACAGACGAGAGATTCCAAGGAGAAGCAGGCGGCTTCTCATCCCAAGAAGAAGGACTTCGCTAATCTAAAAGTTAAAGGTCCTTCTTTCAAGCAATAGAAGACTAAGTCCCACGTGACTTGTTACAATTGTGGCAAGAAAGGCCACTACAAGAGTGAATGCAGATCTAAGCCTAAACCATCAGAGAAATGTGAGCCTAATAAGGTTTCATTGGTTTCTAACGTTGTTGCTATGATCGGACAGGTCACAACTGTGGGGGTTGACTCTGACTGGTGGATAGACACTGGAGCGACTTGCCATGTCTGTTCAGGCAAGGAATGGTTCGTCACGTACCAGCCGATATCTGAGAAGGTTATCATGGCGAACCAGGCCCAAGCTGAAGTTCTGGGGATCGGGACCGTGGAACTGAAACTCACTTCTGGGAACACTCTGACGCTTCAAGGTGTGAAGCATATTCCGACAATTGCCAAGAACCTGATCTCTGGGAGCCTGCTCTGCAACACAGGCTTGAGGATGGACATCAATGCTGGTCAGATGGTGATGTCCAAGAAAGGAACATACTTCGGGAAGGCTTATCAAACAGAAGGCATGTTTAAAATTCAGCTTGTTAACCAGTTTGAAGACATTAATGCAGTTGTATTTTCTGATTATTCTCTTGAGTTGTGGCATAATAGACTAGGACATGTTCATTGTAAAAGAATTAACAAAATGTCTAGTCTAGGACTTATCTCCAAATGTGGGGGTAAGGTGGAGAAGTGTGAGGTGTGTGCTCAGACGAAGATCACAAGGAAACCCTTTTATCGGGTCAATCGAAGCACAGATCTTCTGGAGTTGGTGCACTCCGATATCTGTGACTTCAAACATTTCTCCACGAAGGCCGAGATGAAGTATTTCATAACCTTCATCGACGACTTCTCACAATACGCGTTCGTCTACTTGCTCAAGTCTAAAGACGAAGCCTTCGAGAAGTTCAGAGAGTTCAGGGCCGAAGCTGAACGGCAGACTGGACAACAACTCAAGAGGTTAAGGAGTGATCGAGGTGGGGAGTACAGGTCTCATGAATTCGCATCGTTCTGCAGAGAACATGGAATCATATGCGAGACTACTGCTCCATATTCTCCTCAATCTAACGGAGTAGCGGAGAGGAAGAACAGAACGTTGACAGAAATGATGAATTCTATGCTGCTAACCGCGGGTCTTCCTAAATGCTACTGGGAAGAAGCTGCATTGACGGCCACTTTTATTCTAAATAGAGTGCCACATGCAACTTCGGACGTAACTCCTTATGAACTCTGGTTCAAAGTCAGACCTAACTTGAATGTCATTCGAGTGTGGGGGTGTCTGGCGTATGTGAAACTTCCAAATCTGAAGATTCAGAAGCTAGGGACAAGGACTACGAAGGTGATCTTCTTGGGGTATGCCGAAAAGAGTGATGCTCGGAGATTACTTGATATTGAGTCAAATCATATCATCGAATCTCGCGATGCTGAATACTTTGAAGACAAGTTTGCAAAAGACAAAAACATTATTCTTTCGGACATTCCGGAAAATGATGGAGGTACAAATGAGACTGAAATCTCATATGAGCCAGTAGTCCAAGAAGAAGCTGTTGTTGAGGAAACAACTCCTGTACCAGAACTCGCAGAGCCGTCAGCTAAGCGAGCGAGGAGACCGAAAGACTTCGGAGATGACTTTGTCACCTATCATGTGGAAGCAGATCCGCTTACCTATGATGAGGCGATGAAGACCAGAGATGCTATCTTCTGGAAGGAGGCAGTGAATGACGAGTTTGACTCTATCACCTCCAATAACACATGGGTGTTGGTAGATCTACCTGAAGGAGAAAAGCCCATCGGATGTAAATGGATCTTCAAGAAGAAGATGAAGGCAGATGGAACTATTGACAAGTTCAAGGCCAGGCTGGTAGCCAAGGGATTTTCTTAGAAATAGGGGATAGACTACTTTGACACGTACGCTCCAGTCGCCCGGATGACCACCATCAGGATGTTAATCGCTCTAGCAGCTATACATAAGTTGGTGATACATCAGATGGATGTAAAGACCGCATTCCTGAATGGGGAGCTGACCGAAGAGATTTACATGCAAAAGCCAGATAGATTTGTCGTCAAAGGTCTTGAAGACAAAGTCTGCAAGTTGGTGAAATCATTGTATGGTTTGAAGCAAGCTCCCAAGATGTGGCATGAGAAGTTTGACAAAGTTATTAAGTCAAACGGCTACAGAGTCAGCGAGACGGACAAATGTGTTTACACAAAGTTCGCTGATGGAAGAGGAGTCATCGTTTGTCTGTACGTGGACGACATGCTAATCCTAGGTACGGATATAGGCTGTGTCACAGAGACAAAGAAGTTCCTCTCAATCAAGTTCAGTATGAAGGACTTGGGGGATGCAGAAGTCATCTTGGGCATAAAGATCATCCGGACAGACACTGGAGTAGCGCTATCACAATCTCACTACATTGAGAAGATGCTCACACGCTATGGGTATAAGGATCTTCCAGGGATCGATACGCCATACAGGTGTGATCAGAAGCTGAAGCCAAATTCAAGGGAAAGCGTCAGGCAGCTGGAGTATTCTAGCGTTATCGGAAGTTTGATGTACGCAACCACTGCCACAAGGCCTGACATAGCTTTCGTCGTGGGAATGCTGAGTCGGTTCACAAGCAACCCAGGGGTTGAGCACTGAAAAGCTGTGAAGCGGGTGATGAGATATCTCAAGAAAACTCAGACATATGTACTGCACTACAACGGGTATCCGACAGTAGTGGAAGGCTTCAGTGATGCTAGCTGGTGTTCAGAGGTGGAAAGCGAGAGATCCACAGGTGGATATGTCTTTTCCTTGGGTGGAGCTGCTATATCGTGAAAGTCGAAGAAGCAGATTATACTCTCTCGTTCCTCCATGGAATCTGAATTCTATGTACTTGAAACTGCAGCAGATGAAGCAGAATGGCTTCGGGAGCTCATGTATGATCTTCCAGTGGTTGGGGCTCAGATACCGGCGATACCGATATACTGTGACAACCAGGCGACTGCGGTGGTGGCATCAAATGACCTCTTCAACGGAAAGAAGAGGACTGTGCAGTTGAAGCACAGGACAGTACACGATCTTATCAAAAGAGGTGTAATTGCAGTAGTTGATGTTCGGAGTCAGGAGAACCTGGCAGATCCGTTCACAAAGGGCCTCAAGCGCCAGTTGGTCGATGACACAGCTTGTAAAATGGGCTTGAAGGCATTCTGATAGTGTGTCTTTGTAATCCTACCATAAAGTTTTATGCTATTAGTTCAAAGAGAAATCTACTAGGCATCTAACTTTTGGTTCAAAGGAGGATCACTGACTGGGAAACTATCAGGTAACAGTGGGTACTTGTTCTCTGAAACATAGAAGAGATACGGACCCATAACCACTGTTGTCTACTATGTATTTTTCTGCGGAAAAACAGATCCTATGGAAGGTTGGCTTAAACGCCTTAATGAGTTCTCAGGCAGAGTGAATGCCTGGTGTGCTTTACAGGAAGCACGGTAGAGCAGCACTACAAGGAGTGAATCTCCATACTACAGTGGGGTGACTCCACCATGAGGTTCCCAGGTAGGGGTAATGCCTCGGCTTTGCAAGCCAAGTCACAGTGGCGTAGCACCGCAAATAGGCAGGTAGCCTAATGCTGTATGACGTAATTAAAGAGTTGTAGACAGCACTACAAAGGGAAGGATGGCCCCATGTTACAGTGGCACGACACCACGATGAGGTACCCAGGTAGGGGTAAAGCCTCGGTATTGTAAGCCATGTCGTTGCGGCGTAACACCGCAAGGAAGCCTTAGGCTTCATGCTGGGTAGTTTGGCACTACAAAGAGGCTTGTGACCTCATGCTACAGTAGTATGACACTACAATGAGGTTCCCAGGTAGGGGTAATGCCTCGGCTTCAGGCCATGTCATAGCGGCGTAGCACCGCAAGGAAGCGCAAGGCTTCATGCCATATCTCTTTTAATAAAGAACTCACCTATAGTGTATGGAAAGAGATATCAGGCCGTCTCTTGAGGGTAAAATTGTAGACGCCCAAAATTATACACTGAAACCAGGCTGGCACAGGGCCTTTAATGTGCAGCCAGAAGCACACGTAACTACACTTTGTGAGTGGGAAGAATTACAATTGTGGTGCAGAATTCAAGGCGTAGTCCATTCTTGTATCACATTATTATTTAACCCATGCGGGAAGATTCAAGTCGTCAGCGACATCTATCCTAATGCAAAATGGACAGTTACTATGGGGAACGCTCAACCCTGGACACATATATATGTTGTGATATGTGGAGGATTGTTGGTGCTTTCTTTATATGGAGAGAGCTTGCTCTCAACATGCCTTGTAAAATTATAGTCCCACATCGGAAATGCACCATGAGTTATCTCAACATATATACTTGGTTGTGTTGTTGAGAGATGCACATGGGGTGGTGACCCTAAGGAGGGAACCATGTGGGTGATTTTACTAGAAGGTAAGAATAAGGCTCCAAGGATTAAGCATTAATGCTTTTGTCATTCTCTTGGATTAATTCCACTTGGAGCTAAGCCCCAACGGGGCTTAGCGACTCAGACTCGGACTCGGACTCGGGCTCATGAGGCATAATGTGGCATTTTGTTGGCGCACTTTGCACTTAGCACGTCAGCAGTCATGCGGTCTTTATGCGGCTCATATGCGGCCATGCGGTGTTATGCGGCATGCGGCTCATATGCGGCTCATGCGGCACATGCGGTCCATACGGCTCATGCGGTTCATGCGGCTCATACGGCTCATGCGGCACATGCGGTCCATGCGGCTCATGCGGCACATGCGGTCCATGCGGGCCATACGGTCCATGCGGCTCATGCGGTCCATGCGGCCATTAGGCTCATGCGGCCAGGCTGCTGCTGCTGCCGCATGGAGGGATCCGCTGACTGTGCAGATTACAAATAAGTTATGGAAAGGCTAAACCAATACGATTAAATCAGATCCTATCTTTGTGGGATTTGAATTAATTCAGATCCTATCTTTGTGGGATTTGAATTAATTTCGTGGGATTTGAATTAAATCTCATTGCTATCTTTTGGAATTTGATTCAATCTTTCCATAACTGAAGAGGCGATTAGGGTTTCCACCCTCTCTCTATAAATACTCTCTTCTGGCCTCCTTTGTGACTACGACGAAAATTACAAGTCAGAAAAGGAGAAAGAGAGAGAGAGTTGCTGCCGCCATTGCAAGTCCATCTGAGGAGTCTGAACAGAGGTGACTTCGAGCGTTCCACAAGTTCTTCAACTTGCTGGTTCCTGAAAGCAGATCGTGTGGGGCGAATCTTGCTTTGAGCAACGGTGTTTTGACACCCCAGCATTGTTCTTCTTCTCATCTCTCTCTAGTTTTATTGTAACTCGTTCTGTCCCAATTGCAACACGTTTGCAAGGAAGAACGAGAGATCTTCTCTTCTCTTTTTCCCTCCTTCAGATTGTAATTTAGCTATTTGATTTATTGTACCATCGTAGATCTTGAGTTTGATCACTGCAAAGTTTGTGTGACATCTCAGATCTCGATTGCATTTGTTTTTCATCTTTGGTCAAGCCCCGGGACTAACATGATCCACCAACTCTTGTTGAAAATCACTCGAGCCATCATTCGATGTATATGACTTGTTTTGTACACCACAACGACATGAGCCTATACATACCATAGCATATATATTCTCAAGCCACTAGTCAGGAACCCTTCGTAAGCTTCCAAACCATGTCCTCAAACATATTTTGACAAACATCATCCGCTAGCTTCCTTACCTATATATATCCGATTGTAACACAAATTCATTACATAATGAACCCCATTGAGAGAAAGTTTCTCTCCAATCACCATTGTCAAGTGTACGTCACAGATGCCCATAACTACATCTTTTCCCTTTTCTCTGGTATGTAGCAAAGATCCTCCTCCATGGAGTGACGTGATAAAATGTACTGTGTCCAAGACCCAATCATCATTATGACATGTACCACAAGGTTCCATCACTTTTGATGCTATGATGATGAGATCTTGCATCATTGAAAGATCCACCTATTGTCCACGCCTTTAGCCTTTTTATCTTTGAGCTTGTTGTAGTCCCACTTAAAATACCCACATTGTTATACTAATGGCAGTCGTGTGATTCCCAGTTTCAATTTTTGTATTTCTATTTTTTTGGGTACTTAAAATGTTTCTCGTAAAGCATGCTTTATATTATATTTTGTCATAGGCCACTTTTTACCATCACATTATTATCACTATATTTCAATTATGTAGTGTCATTTACATTTTCTTCCAATATGCTTGTGAAATTTGTTAATCTATGCTAGAGAAAGTAGAAAGACCACATAATAAAATTTATTGTTCTAACATGATTACTTGGTTTAGGTGAGTCGGGTTGAGACGTTCATCAGCATTCTCCAATATGATAACTCCTTCATCTATAGGTGTAGAGGATCACTTGGACAAATATATAGCTTTCGGATCTCTTCAACAAGTTAAATATTTCTTTTGAGGATATTTTCTCTTTGTAATTAATAAGTGACGTACTATATAACATTGTTTATTGTATTAGTTTCATGATTGTAAGCTAAGTGGGCATAATTTACTTGGCCATAGATCGTCTTTTGTATTATGCTAGATTATTAATAAAGAGAATCATTTTTATCTATATTTATAAATTTCTACTACAATGAATTTGTTTATGCGATATTTTATCGATCTTGTATGTTCATGTCCTTATAAATGCAATTTAGACTTGTATGACATCATATCCAATGAGGACTTTTGGTTCTGTAGAACCGGGATGTGACACTTCATCCACACCCTTACCATTTTCTAACTTTATTAATTACTTGTTATTTGTTTCCTTTAATAAACTTGTTTACTTTTAGTCTATCCAGCTACTGAGAAGTGCATTGGTACCATACTATATCGACATGTTATTTTTCTGTCATTTATTATTCTTACTTAGAGTCAAACATAGGGATGCATACTATCGAGGGACAATTCCCAACCTCTCGTCCTTGTTTGATGTAGGGGTTGGTGATTACTCAATTGATGGACTACAAATCTTCATCCCGTCCTTGTCTTCTATTTCCTTACAATAATATTGCTTTGTTTTGGTGTTGGTTTCTTTTATAGAGATTTTCTTGTGGTATTGTTATTAGGGATTTTGAACCCTCTGATTTTGTGTTGCCACATCTCGTAGAGGAGCCCGAGATTCTTCAGTATAGTCGATGGAGATTGCTAGGAGGACATTACCCTGGGAGTACGAGTAGGTTTCTTTCTCCATCAACTTGTTGACATCTATACTTTTTTGGACGTTTAGCCACATGCACGTGTTAACCCAAGTTCTGGAAGGTTGCTCATGCCTACGGGCAACCTAATTGTATATGTAGACTGTAGCTATATGTGTGATTAAGTAGTATTGTATACTCTGTTTGTCGACTATTATTTTGTAACTAACTTTTTGATCATGTGTGATATAGCGTTTGTATGCCTTACTATTATGCTTCCATGTGCTTATTCTTTTCGCTTCCTTGTTTATAATGTATTGAGATTAGGATCTACGGACCGTAGAAGATCGTTGGATTATAGCTAACCACGTTTGCTTGTACAACAGTTGTCGTATTAATGCTGGAAAGAGTTAGATGCTAAGAAGTAGTACTAATAGAACTCTTACCTATGACTTTGTTCTTAAAAAAATCAGATATTATTCTTGTAACTTTTTATTGACACTTTTTATGTGTTTGAATTTTTTTAACATATTATTTTTGGCACATTAAAGTTTTATTATTAGTAAAATTAGTTTGATTATATATATATATATATATTCTATTAAATAAGTCGCTTAGGTAATCAATCCGTCAAGACCATCAACGACAGAGATGACCCTAACACAAGCACGACAATTACTACCTTGAAGGCCACACACCTCATAGAACTCAGTCCCTAAGGGAACAAACTCGGCACTTAGGTCCAGTAGATCTGCCCATACAACTAGCCCGAAGGTCTTATATATATATATATATATATAAGGAAGGATCAAAATCCCCACAATTTTTGCATACCCAAGCATCCCTCCTATTTGCACCGTTGGATGGTGCTTTAAGTCATCTAATCTTAACCGTTGATTTACCAATGGTTAAGATTAGATGACTTAAAGCACATCCAACGGATATGAACATGGAGATACAAAAATTGTGGGAATGCCTATCCCCTCTCTCTCTCTCTCTCTCTCTCTCTCTCTCTCTCTCTATATATATATATATATATATATATATATATATATATATATATATATTTATTTATATATATATAAGGAATTCCATTAAATAAGTCACTTAGGCAATTCCGTTAAGACCATCAACAACAGAGATGACCCTAACATAAGCACGACAATTGCTACCATGAAGGTTATACACCTTATAAAACTCAGTCCCTAAGGGAACAAACTCGGTACTTAGGTCATGTCGATCCGCCCATACAACTAGTCCGAAGGTCTGCTCCTGGCTCGAAACCCCGCTCCAATACTGCACTTGGCTCGCTTTCGTTGGTCCACCCAACCCAAGCTGACCTGCTCCGCTACACCCGACCCACACTGGTCCGTTGCCGGCCCTGACCCGAAGGCCTACTCTATGGCCCACTGGTTGCAAGACCTATTCCACCTGGTGCATACTCCTGTAGCCTATATTGGCCCGCACCAGAGATAATTAAATTTTATTGTAAATTAAATTGCTTCTCGCATAGTTAGAACTCGCAACCTATAGGGAGTAATATATATATATATATATATACCTATAGGGAGTAATATATATATATATATATATATATATATATATATATATATATATATATATATATATATATATGATGTTTTGAAATCATTTAAAATATGATGTTGAAGTGAGTTTAGATGACACCTCTAAGGTGCCGTGATATAAATGACATTTATGATCTGCATGTTTAGATGATAGATAAAGAGTGTTGTGAAAAATATCCATAATATTTATTAACTGTCATTGAGTGCATTTAGATGACACTTGTAAATTGTTGTAATTTCGAAGACACTTATCAGTTTCACTGAAGCACGTTAAGATGACAATAGTAAAGTGTCTTGAAATAAGTATTATAGGACATTAAAAAAGTGTCGTCATACAATTATTATATTAAACTTTTGTTGTGTTGTTGAAACTCAAAAACTTTCTATGACACCCCTCTAGACAACACTTGAGAAGTGTTACAAAAGTTATTAATTAATGACGCTTATCGAGTGTCGTTAAAACGTTTTGTTGTAGCACGTCAAAGTTAATTTTAAAGTAGGACACCGTATATATGTATATTCGGCTCTGATTCCATCCTTCTGAGGTTGACACGGAGAAGCTCGACGACATGTGTGAACACACTAGTCTACAGTTCGGAAGTGAAGACACCCATGGATCATCTTATATGCGGATGGAATGACTGTTCCCGACTATGCAGCAACTGTTTTCTGTTAATAAATCCCTACAGGTGAGCATACTACTCCATATGGCTGAGGTCTTTCTCCTTTTGGCTCTCCAAAAATCTGCTAGGGCCTGTTTGGTTCGATGTAGGTATATGAAAGTATGAAAGTGGCACTTTTATGAGGTGTAATTCATTTTACTTACAAAATATTTTACTTTCAAAATGTTTTTGGATATAGTACTTTTTGTCTGCTGCAAGTGGAAGAAAAATGAATTTGGCGTTTGGATGGTTGTTGTAAATGGAAAAAAAGTAGTTCGGTTGTTTGGATGGTAAGTAGATGTTGGAGTTGGAGATATGGTAACTAATAATTAAATTAATTATCATAATAATAATTAATATTAATATTGATATTAATATTAATATTAATATTATTATTATTATTATTATTATTATTATTATTACCACAAACTCTCCTCCACACATTAAAATTAAATTAATTACCATAATAATAATAATATTATTATTAATAATAATAGTTATGAAAATTTATTATTATTATTACCACAAACTCTCCTTCACACATCTTTCCCTATATAATGAGGCTTCAAAACGGCTCAAAAGTGAGCCGTCTAAGCCGTCATTATATCACGGTCCATTTTATTTAAAAATAAATAAATTATGTAAAAAATTGTTGAAAAAAGCAAAAAATTGTCAACATGGAAAATCAAACTCAACCAAACAAGAAAAATGTCTTGCATCTTAACCACATGAGTTAGAAAAGATATTTAGCTATACTTGAAAAATATTAGTATTATACGTGTAAAGCACATTCATTTACTAGTTATAATAATAAATTTCTATAACTATTAATTTGATAAAAATTTAATTATAAACACATGCCCATTAAAAAATGATAACTCATTTTGTTGTTATTATAAAACAGATGATAACTCATTTCTTTCATTACTACACAGTCGCCACCAAACCCATCATCCCCAAACTCTTTCTTCTACATTTTAATGTTCCATTCTTCGTCATAGTCTTCTCCATTCCGTCTTCTTCTTCTCCTTAATATCTGATCATCATCATCATCTTCTTCTTCTCCATTTGTCTTCTTCTTCTTAATATTTTTTGGGGAGAAGATTGAAGAAAGTACCTCCATGCCTATGTCGTCACCTCTGCCGGATCCTCCCGCCGACTTGAGGACCTCTCATCAACGCCGACGCCAAGACCGTCCGACGATGTCGACGCCGTCCCCTCTACTGGGTCCTTCTGCTGGAATCGAACACCAATTTCTTCTTCTTTTGTCATTTTCTTCATCTCCTTCTTTTGTCTTCGGAGTTTTTTTAGAGGGGTGATCCCTCCGGCAGTTCCAAAAAGTTCAGTCGACTTTCGTTCCTTCCAAAGTCCTCTTTTCTCTCCCACTTTTGCTATTTTTTTTGTGGAGGTGAAAGTGGTCTCTTTTGCAAGAGACAAGAACTGCAACCAGTCTTGTCAAACAAAAAATACAATTCAGAAAGAAAGAACCAAACAACTGAAGTCACTCGACCTCCTAGTTTCAACCCACTCTCATCCAACCAAACAGCCCTTAAGGTATTTTGGCACGAATGAGTTTGCACCAAGTAGCTTCAGATTCCGTGAAAAATCTTAGAGTTAGCTTTGTAACGAGAGCCATATTCCTCTTTTTGTTTCCATTGGAATCTTCTTCCAAGATGTGTGAAACAAAAAAATTTCCCTTCCTTGTTCTACACCCCACCAAGGGTTGCGCTGCAGTTGTACATAGGGATAGTGGGGGTGAGCATTTTTTGGTTTTAGACCGAACCTAACCCAACTGGACAAGAGATTTATTTCGATTTAAAAAAATTCGGTTCAGATTCAGTTTTGAAAATACTAAAATTCTTTATTCGGTTTCGATTTCGGTTTTGGATTTCGACCAAAAATTAAAAACTGAATGAGGCATATGCAATTGTGTAAATACTCTCAATTTTATGCATATTTTATGATTAAAATTTGTATATTTTGAAAACAAGAATTCTATTTACATGTTTTGAAGCTCAACATTGATAATTTAACAACTATTATAATTTTTGGGACAACTTTGAAATACAACATATGTGTATATAAAAATTACCATCCTTATTTATAATTTAACCATGATCACAACTTTGGGCCCAAAATATTAAATAATAAAAATATTCCAACCGAACAAACTAAATTATTTATCCGGTTCAGTTTCGATTTTGGCTAATTCGATTTGGTTTTCATTTTAAATTTTTAGAAATTTGGCTTATTTGCTTTTGACTATTTCGTTTCGGTCGAAACTGAATAAATTAATCCCCCAGTCGTACAAGTTGTTTTTTAGTAACTCCTCAAGTTAGAAGATTGCATACCATGTGATATAGGTAGGAAGAGATGCCGTGATGCCAGAGTTGTTTTGATGGAGGATTGTCTTGCCTGCATTGTTGATCAGATGGTCGTACGAGGTAATCCACCTTTTGGGGAGCAAAAGGTTGTGAACCCAAATATTTGTCTCTCCCTCTTTAATGTAGTTCTCACCATGAGGATATCTAGTAATATCTGCCTCTTAGAGAATATATATAGATGATATTGTTGGTGCTTTCTTTGGTGCTTTCTTTACATGAAGAGAGCTTGCTCTCAACATGCCTTGTAAATTTTAGTCCTACATCGAAAATGCACCATGAGTTATCTCAACATATATACTTGGGTGTGTTGTTGAGAGATGCACATGGGATGGTGACCCTAAGGAGGGAACCATGTGGGTGATTTTACTAGGAGGTAAGAATAAGGCTCCAAGGATTAAGCATTAATGCTTTTGTCATTCTCTTGGATTAATTCCACTTGGAGCTAAGCCCCAAAGGGGCTTAGCGACTCGGACTCGGACTCGGGCTCGGGCTCATGGGCTCATGGGACGTAATGTGGCGTTTTGTTGGCGCACTTTGCACTTAGCACGTCAGCAGTCATGCGGCCATGCGGTCTTATGCGGCATGCGGCTCATATGCGGCCATGCGGTCCATGCGGCTCATGCGGCCCATGCGGCTCATGCGGTCCATGCGGCTCATGCGGCTCATGCGGCTCATGCGGTTCATGCGGTCCATGCGGCACATACGGTCCATGCGGCCCAAGCGGTCCATGCGGCCCAAGCGGTCCATGCGCACATGGGGTGGTGACCCTAAGGAGGGAACCATGTGGGTGATTTTACTAGGAGGTAAGAATAAGGCTCCAAGGATTAAGCATTAATGCTTTTGTCATTCTCTTGGATTAATTCCACTTGGAGCTAAGCCCCAAAGGGGCTTAGCGACTCGGACTCGGACTCGGACTCGGGCTCGGGCTCATGGGCTCATGAGGCGTAATGTGGCGTTTTGTTGGCACACTTTGCACTTAGCACGTCAGCAGTCATGCGGTCTTTATGCGGCTCATATGCGGCCATGCGGTCTTATGCGGCATGCGGCTCATATGCGGCCTCATGCGGCTCATGCGGCCATGCGGTTCATGCGGCCATGCGGCTCATGCGGCTCATGCGGTCCATGCGGTCCATGCGGCTCATGCGGCTCATGCGGTCCATGCGGCTCATGCGGCTCATGCGGCTCATGTGGCTCATGCGGTTCATGCGGTCCATGCGGCTCATGCGGCACATACGGTCCATGCGGCCCAAGCGGTCCATGCGGCCAGGCTGCTGCTGCTGCTGCCGCATGGAGGGCTACGCTGACTGTGCAGATTTCAAATCGGTTATGGAAAGGGTGAATCAATGCGATTAATTCAGATCCTATCTTTGTGGGATTTGAATTAATTCAATTCATATCTTTGTGGGATTAGAATTAATTCGTTGCTATCTTTTTGTGATTTGATTCAATCTTTCCATAACTGATGAGGCGGCTAGGGTTTCCCCCTCTCTCTATAAATACTCTCTTCTGGATCTTCATTGTGAGAACAACGAAAATACAAGTCAGAAAAGGAGAAAGAGAGAGAGAGTTGCTGCCGCCATTGCAAGTCCATCCGAGGAGTCAGAACAGAGGTGACATCGAGCGTTCCACAAGTTCTTCAAACTTGCTGGTTCCTGGAAGCAGATCGTGTGGGGCAAATCTTGCTTTGAGCAACGGTGTTTTGACACCCCAGCATTGTTCTTCTTCTTCTCATCTCTCTAGATTATTGTAACTTGTTCTGTCCCAATTGCAACACGTTTGCAAGGAAGAACAAGAGATCTTCTCTTTGCTATTTTTCTCCTTCATATTGTAATTTGGCTATTTAGTTTTATTCGTAGATCTTGAGTTTGATCATCACAAAGTTTTGTGTGACATCTCAGATCTCGATTGCATTAGTTTTCATCTTTGATCAAGCCCCCGGGACTAACAATCTCAAAGCAAGATCCGTATAGATGGAAAACATTAATGCTTCGCTCCTCCAATCGGACTTTTACAAGTTGGAAAAGTTCGATGGAGAGCACTATCAAGTCTGGAAGAGAAAGGTGTACCTAACTCTTCAACTGAAAGACGTTGATCATGTTCTGTTGGAGGAAGAACCCTCTGTTCCAGACACTGGATCTACTGCCGCCATCAACGCGGCTACCAAACTCCAGGCCAAGTGGAGAAGAGAAAATAGCATCTGCAAGCTTCTCATCCTGAATGCTATGGAGGACTCTCTGGCAGAATCCTACTCAAAGAAGGAACTTGCCAGAGACATATGGGAGTCTATGGAAAATCTGTATGAAGAAGATAAGAACAGGAGCAAAATATTTGTGGTTGAAAAATATCACAAATTGCTCTTTGAGGACGAAAAGTCCATGCTGCCACAGGTGAAGGAATTTCTGAAGCTGCGTCAGAAACTGGAAGACGAAGAGATGCCCCTTCCCGACAAGTTTGTCGTCGGAGGGATCGTCTCAAAACTTCCTGCTGGATGGAGTACCTTCTATGCAAAGATGCACAGAAAGAAGCTAGACATTAGCTTGGGAGATCTACTTCAAGAGATCCATGTTGAGGACGAGATGCGTTCTCAACAGAAGGTGGACACTCTGTCCAAACAGTTGGCTAAAGCCAATCTTGTGCAGACGAGAGATTCCAAGGGGAAGCAGGCGGCTTCTCATCCCAAGAAGAAGGACTTCACTAATCTGAAAGTGAAGGGTCCTTCATTCAAGCAACAGAAGACTAAGTCCCACGTGACTTGTTACAATTGTGGCAAGAAAGGCCACTACAAGAGTGAATGCAGATCTAAGCCTAAACAATCAGAGAAAGGTGAGCCTAATAAGGTTTTATTGGTTTCTAACATTGTTGCTATGATCGGACAGGTCACAACTGTGGGGGTTGACTCTGACTGGTGGATAGACACTGGTGCGACTTGCCATGTCTGTTCTGACGAGGAATGGTTCGTCACATACCAGCCGACATCTGAGAAAGTTGTCATGGCGAACCAGGCCCAAGCTGAAGTACTGGGGATTAGGACTGTGGAGCTGAAACTCACTTCTGGGAACACTCTGACGCTTCAAGGAGTGAAGCATGTTCCTGCGATTGTCAAGAACCTAATCTCTGGGAGCCTGCTCTGCAACGCAGGCTTGAGGATGGACATCAACGCTGGTCAGATGGTTATGTCCAAGAAAGGAACATACTTCGGGAAGGCTTATCAAACCGAAGGAATATTTAAAATTCAGCTTGTCAACCAGTTTGATGACATTAATGCAGTTACATTTTCTGATTATTCTCTTGAGTTATGGCATAATAGACTAGGACATGTTCATAGTAAAAGAATCAACAAAATATCTAGTCTAGGACTTATCTCCAAATGTGGGGGTAAGGTGGAGAAGTGTGAAGTGTGTGCTCAGACGAAGATCACAAGGAAACCCTTTCATCGGGTCAATCGAAGCACAGATCTTCTGGAGTTGGTGCACTCCGATATCTGTGACTTCAAACATTTCTCCACGAAGGCTGGGATGAAGTATTTCATAACCTTCATCGACGACTTCTCAAAATACGCGTTCGTCTACTTGCTCAAGTCCAAAGACGAAGCTTTCGAGAAGTTCAGAGAGTTCAGGGCCGAGGCTGAACGGCAGACTGGACAACAACTCAAGAGGCTGAGAAGTGATCGAGGTGGGGAGTACAGGTCTCATGAATTCACATCGTTCTGCAAAGAACATGGAATCATATGCGAGACTACTGCTCCATATTCTCCTCAATCCAACGGAGTAGCAGAGAGGAAGAACCGGACATTAACAGAAATGATGAATTCTATGCTGCTCACTGCAGGTCTTCCAAAATGCTACTGGAGAGAAGCTGCATTAACGGCCACTTTTATTCTGAATAGAGTGCCATATGCAACTTCGGACGTAACTCCTCATGAACTCTGGTTCAAAGTCAGACCCAACTTGAATGTCATTCGAGTGTGGGGGTATCTGGCGTATGTAAAGCTTCCAGATATGAAGATTCATAAGCTGGGGACAAGGACTACGAAGGCTATCTTCTTGGGGTATGCCGAGAAGAGTGATGCTCGGAGATTTCTTGATATTGAATCAAATCATATTATCGAATCTCGCGATGCTGAATACTTTGAAGACAAGTTCGCAAAAGACAAAAACATTATTCTTTCGGACATTCCGAAAAATGATGTAGGTACTAATGAGACTGAAATCTCATACGAGCCGGTAGTCCAAGAAGAAGCTGTTGTTGATGAAACAACTCTTGCACCAGAACTCGCCCAGCCGTCAGCTAAGCGAGCGAGAAGACCGAAAGATTTCGGAGATGACTTTGTCACCTATCATGTGGAAGCAGATCCGCTTACCTATGATGAGGCGATGAAGACCAGAGATGCTATCTTCTGGAAGGAGGCAGTGAATGACGAGTTTGACTCTATCACCTCCAATAACACATGGGTGTTAGTAGATCTACCTGAAGGAGAAAAGCCCATCGGATGTAAATGGATCTTCAAGAAGAAGATGAAGGCAGATGGAACTATTGACAAGTTCAAGGCCAGGCTGGTAGCCAAGGGATTTTCTCAGAAACAGGGGATAGACTACTTCGACACGTACGCTCCAGTAGCCCGGATGACCACCATCAGGATGTTAATCGCTCTAGCAGCTATACATAAGTTGGTGATACATCAGATGGATGTAAAGACAGCGTTCCTGAATGGGGAGCTGACCGAAGAGATTTACATGCAACAGCCAGATGGATTTGTCATCAAAGGTCTTGAAGACAAAGTCTGCAAGTTGGTGAAATCATTATATGGTTTGAAGCAAGCTCCCAAGATGTGGCATGAGAAGTTTGACAAAGTTATTAGGTCAAACGGCTACAGAGTCAGCGAGACGGACAAATGTATTTACACAAAGTTCGCTGATGGAAGAGGAGTCATCGTTTGTCTGTACGTGGACGACATGCTAATCCTAGGTACGGATATAGGCTGTGTCACAGAGACAAAGAAGTTCCTCTCAACCAAGTTCAGTATGAAGGACTTGGGGGATGCAGATGTCATCTTGGGCATAAAGATCATCCGGACAGACACTGGAGTAGCGCTGTCACAATCTCACTATATTGAGAAGATGCTCACACGCTATGGGTATAAGGATCTTCCAGGGATCGATACGCCATACAGGTGTGATCAGAAGCTGAAGCCAAACTCGAGGGAAAGCGTCAGGCAGCTGGAGTATTCTAGCTTTATCGGAAGTTTGATGTACGCAACTACTGCCACAAGGCCTGATATAGCTTTCGCCGTGGGAATGCTGAGTCGGTTCACAAGCAACCCAGGGGTTGAGCACTGGAAAGCTGTGAAGCGAGTAATGAGATATCTCAAGAAGACTCAGACATATGCCCTGCACTACAACGGGTATCCGACAGTAGTGGAAGGCTTCAGTGATGCTAGCTGGTATTCAGAGGTGGAAAGCGAGAGATCCACAGGTGGATATGTCTTTTCCTTGGATGGAGTTGCTATATCGTGGAAGTCGAAGAAGCAGACTATACTCTCTCGTTCCTCTATGGAATCTGAATTCTATGCACTTGAAACTGCAGCAGATGAAGCAGAATGGCTTCGGGAGCTCATGTATGATCTTTCAGTGGTTGGGGCTCAGATACCGGCGATACCGATATACTGTGACAACCAGGCGACTGCGGCGGTAGCATCAAATGACCTCTTCAACGGGAAGAAGAGGACTGTGCGGTTGAAGCACAGGGCAGTACACGATCTTATCAAAAGAGGTGTAATTGCAGTGGTTGATGTTCGGAGTCAGGAGAACCTGGCAGATCCGTTCACAAAAGGCCTCAAGCGCCAGTTGGTCGATGACACAGCTTGTAAAATGGGCTTGAAGGCATTCTGATAGTGTGTCTTTGTAATCCTACCATAAAGTTTTATGCTATTAGTTCAAAGAGAAATCTACTAGGCATCTAACTTTTGGTTCAAAGGAGGATCACTGACTGGGAAACTATCAGGTAACAGTGGGTACTTGTTTTCTGGAACATGGAAGGGATACGGACCCATAACCACTGTTGTCTACTATGTATTTTTCTGCGGAAAAACAAATCCTGTGGAAGGTTGACTTAAATGCCTTAATGAGTTCTCAGGCAGAGTGAATGTCTGGTGTGCTTTACAGGAAGCACGGTAGAGCAGCACTACAAGGAGTGAAACTCCATGCTACAGTGGAATGACTCCACCATGAGGTTCCCAGGTAGGGGTAATGCCTCGGCTTTGCAAGCCAAGTCATAGCGGCGTAGCACCGCAAATAGGCAGGTAGCCTAATGCTGTATGACGTAATTAAAGAGTTGTAGACAGCACTACAAAGGGGAGGATGGCCCCATGTTACAGTGGTACGACACCACGATGAGGTACCAAGGTAGGGGTAAAGTCTCGGCATTGCAAGCCATGTCGTTGCGGCGTAACACCGCAAGGAAGCCTTAGGCTTCATGCTGGGTAGTTTGGCACTACAAAGAGGCTTGTGACCTCATGCTACAGTAGTATGACACTACGATGAGGTTCCCAAGTAGGGGTAATGTCTCGGCTTCAGGCCATGTCATAGCGGCGTAGCACCGCAAGGAAGCGCAAGGCTTCATGCCATATCTCTTTAATAAAGAACTCACCTATAGTGTATGGAAAGAGATATCAGGCCGTCTCTTGAGAGTAAACTTGTAGACGCCCAAAATTATACACTGAAACCAGGCTGGCACAGGGCCTTTAATGTGCAGCCAGAAGCACACGTAACTATACTTTGTGAGTGGGAAGAATTACAATTGTGGTGCAGAATTCAAGGCGTAGTCCATTCTTGTATCACATTGTTATTTAACCCATGCGGGAAGATTCAAGTCGTCAGCGACATCTATCCTAATACAAAATGGACAGTTACTGTGGGGAACGCTCAACCATGGACACATATATATGTTGTGATATGTGGGGGATTGTTGGTGCTTTCTTTGGTGCTTTTTTTACATGAAGAGAGCTTGCTCTCAACATGCCTTGTAAATTTTAGTCCCACATCGAAAATGCACCATGAGTTATCTCAACATATATACTTGGGTGTGTTGTTGAGAGATGCACATGGGGTGGTTACCCTAAGGAGGGAACCATGTGGGTGATTTTACTAGGAGGTAAGAATAAGGCTCCAAGGATTAAGCATTAATGCTTTTGTCATTCTCTTGGATTAATTCTACTTGGAGCTAAGCCCCAAAGGGGCTTTGCGACTCGGACTCGGACTCGGACTCGGGCTCGGGCTCATGGGCTCATGAGGCGTAATGTGGCATTTTGTTGGCACACTTTGCACTTAGCACGTCAGCAGTCATGCGGTCTTTATGCGGCTCATATGCGGCCATGCGGTCTTATACGGCATGCGGCTCATATGCGGCCTCATGCGGCTCATGCGGCCATGCGGTTCATGCGGCCATGCGGCTCATGCGGTCCATGCGGTCCATGCGGTCCATGCGGTCCATGCGGATCATGCGGCTCATGCGGTCCATGCGGCTCATGCGGCTCATGCGGTCCATGTGGCTCATGCGGTTCATGCGGTCCATGCGGCTCATGCGGCACATACGGTCCATGCGGCCCAAGCGGTCCATGCGGCCAGGCTGCTGCTGCTGCTGCCGCATGGAGGGCTACGCTGACTGTGCAGATTTCAAATCGGTTATGGAAAGGGTGAATCAATGCGATTAATTCAGATCCTATCTTTGTGGGATTTGAATTAATTTCGTTACTATATTTGTGGGATTTGAATTAATTCAATTCCTATCTTTGTGGGATTAGAATTAATTCGTTGCTATCTTTTTGTGATTTGATTCAATCTTTCCATAACTGATGAGGCAGCTAGGGTTTCCCCCCTCTCTCTATAAATATTCTCTTCTGGATCTTCATTGTGAGAACAACGAAAATACAAGTCAAAAAAGGAGAAAGAGAGAGAGAGTTGCTGCCGCCATTGCAAGTCCATCCGAGGAGTCAGAACAGAGGTGACATCGAGCGTTCCACAAGTTCTTCAAACTTGCTGGTTCCTGGAAGCAGATCGTGTGGGGCGAATCTTGCTTTGAGCAACGGTGTTCTGACACCCCAGCATTGTTCTTCTTCTTCTCATCTCTCTAGATTATTGTAACTTGTTCTGTCCCAATTGCAACACGTTTGCAAGGAAGAACAAGAGATCTTCTCTTTGCTATTTTTCTCCTTCATATTGTAATTTGGCTATTTAGTTTTATTCGTAGATCTTGAGTTTGATCATCACAAAGTTTTGTGTGACATCTCAGATCTCGATTGCATTAGTTTTCATCTTTGATCAAGCCCCCGGGACTAACAGATATTATTGGGAACGAAGTACGGAAATCGTTCTCCCAAATCAGAAGGTCCTGCGAGAGAATCGAGCAAAAACACACAAACCAAAAACGTCAAACACAATCGCAGACACAAAGATTTTTGACGTGAAAAACCCTTGCAGAAAAAACTACGGGACGAACAAAGTCCAACCCTGAAGAACCTCCACAATTGGAATAAAGAGAATACACCCTCTACAACCTCCTCCCGATCCAACACGGATCACCACAACTCACTTGAAAGAAGAAATTTTTTGATTGCGGACTCCGAAGAATAAGATATGCCGAAAAATTATTCGACGCAATCTCTCCTTCAAAATAGTCCTTAATCCTCTCTCTCTCTCAAAGATTGTAAAGCACCCTTGTTTTTTAGATGAGTTTACAACTAGCATTCATCACCCTTTTATAAGCCCTTGGTAATCTATACATGGAAGACCAATATATATAGAAACTTCCAATATGCATCAATCATATATTTAATGGAAATTCAATCATAATTGACTTGCCATAATTGGAAGCCCAATTATATGGAAAGCTACTATATGAAGGGTCCAATCATAAATATATGATCAAAGTAAATATGAAAATCCAATCATATATTTCCTTACCATATATGTTCCAAAATAGGATCCATGCACTCCCCGAACTTCTCCGACACACGGATGGTGCTCGTCGCTCTCCGGGGTATTCTCCACATAGGTTGGGAACCCCACCCACTCCAACAAATCTCCTCCTTCACAACTAGGTGGAGGAACTCGTCATCCCGACGATCTGCCTACAGTACTCAAACTTCTCCCTTGGTAGAACCTTCGTGAGCATGTTCGCTCCATTGTCATCAGTATTACCTTCTCAAGCATCGCATCCTTCTTCTCAACTACATCTCGTATCCAATGATACCGAGTCTCAATGTGCTTGGACCGACTATGAAATGTCTGGTTCTTTACAAGGTGAATGACACTCTGGCTATCGCAAAACAAAGTATACTACTCTTGCTTCAGCCCCATTTTCTGTAACAGCTTTTTCATCTACAACAACTCCTTGCAAGCCTCCGTCGCTGTAATGTACTCTGCCTCTGTTGTCGACAAGGCAACACACTTCTACAACCGCGACTGCCACGATACCGCTCCTCCAGCAAACATCATCACATAGCCCGAAGTCTATCGTCTCGTGTCTACATCTCCAGCCATATCAGCGTTGGTATACCCAACCAACTTTGGCTCGTCACCACCAAAAAAAAGTCTCAAATTAGTAGTGCACTAAAGGTATCGTAGAATCCACTTGACCGCACTCTAATGTACCCAACCAGGATTTGAAAGGTACCTGCTAACTGTGCCAACTGCATGAGCGATGTCTGGCCTCGTACACACCATAGCATACATAAGGCTTCCCACAGCTGAGGCATATGGAACCCGCTTCATATCTTCTTTTTCGTCCTCGGAAGATGGAACTGCTCCTCAGTGAACTTAAAGTGAGCCGCAATGGGGCAACTCACTTTTTTCGACCCGTCCATCCCGAAACGCTGAAGTATCCGGTGAATGTACTTCTTTTGGGACAAGTGTAGCAGCTTGGACTCTCTCTCTCTCGGCTGATCTCTATCCCATGAATAGTCTTTGCTGCACCCAAATCCTTTATAGAGAAGGCCACACCTAGTTGGCGCTTCAACTCCGCTTTATCCTAGTGGCATTCCGAATCACTAATAGCATATCATCAACATAGAGCAATAAAATAATGAAATCATCCTCGGCAAAGTACCTCACAAATACGTAATGGTCCGACATTGTTCGTGCATAACCATGCGCTCCCATAAATGACTCAAACTTTATATACCACTGCATCAGAGCCTGCTTCAGACCATACAAGCTCTTTCTCAACCAGCAGACCAAATGTGACTTGCCCTTCTCACAGAATTCCTCTGGCTGCTCCATGTACAACTTCTCCTCAAGATTACCATGGAGGAATGCCGTCTTCACGTCCATTTGCTCGACCTCTAAGTCGAAACTGGCTGCCAATGCTAGCACCACTCGAATAGACGACTGCTTGACGACTGGCGAAAAGATCTCATCATAATCCACGCCTTTTTGCTGACCGTAGCCTTTAACTACCAGTCTCGCTTTGTATCGAGGGCGAGTAGCATCATCCGTCTGCTTCACTCTAAACACCGATCGATTCTTCAAAACCTTCTTGTCCTTTGGCAACCGCACCAGCTCATAAGTGGAATTGGCGTGTAAGGAACTCATCTTCTCCCGTATAGCCTGCATCCACTCCTGCCTGTGTTCGTCTTCCATAGCCTCTACAAAGCATTCGGGCTCTCCTCCGTCAGTCAGTAGCACATACTCACCTGGTGAGTATCTCGTAGATGGTCGACGATCTCTGTCGCTCCTTCTCAGTGGAGCTACTGGTGTTGGTTGTATACCAACAGTCTCATCCTCTTCAGGAACTGTCTCTCCGGCATGCTTATCCTCCTGAGGGACACCCTGACCACCATCAGCAGGCTGATGATCAAGGTTGGGAGCAACTCCATGCACTGGCTCCCCCATAACTGGATCCTCTACGATGTCCTTTGAAAACTGCTCGAAGCAAAATAACTCTAACTCAGGCAATTCCTTAGCCTCAAAAGGTGTCTCGGAATCCTGAGTGTTGGTCATGGTCTGCTCCTCGACGAATACCACGTCCCTACTTCTGTAGGGCTTTCTTCCCATTGGGTCGTAGAGTCTATATCCAAACTCATCCCGACCGTAGCCGACAAAGATGCATCGCCTCGTTTTCGGCTCAAGTTTGGATCTCTCGTCCTTCGGTACATGCACGAAGACCTTACAACCAAACACTTGCAGGTAATTGTATGACGGCCCTTTGTCGTACCATACTTTGTCAGGCACATCACCCTGCAAAGGAGCACTAGGAGATAAATTAATAACATATACAGCTGTGAGAAGAGCCTCACCCCAATAACTGTCGGGCAAATTTGCTTTTGACAGCAAACACCGCACCCTCTCCATCAGTGTCCTGTTCATGTGCTCCGCTACAACATTGAGCTGAGATGTCTTTGGCGGAGTCTTCTGGTGTCGTATCCCTTGCTCTTTGTAATACGTATCAAAGGGACCAATGTATTCACCGCCGTTGTCAGACCGAACACACAATAACTTTTTACCCGTCTCTCTTTCAACAGAGGCCTGAAACTCTTTGAATGTGGGCAGCACCTGATCCTTGGTCTTTAAGGCATAGATCCAAACCTTCCTAGAACAGTCATCAATAAAAGTTACAAAGTAAGAAACACCACAAATAGATTTTACCTTCATAGGACCGCAGACATCTGAGTGAATCAACTCGAGCAACGCCGGCTTCCTTAAACTTGGATGACTTTGAAAAGACACCCTATTTTGCTTTTCAGCTAAGCAGTGTGTGCATTTCTCCAACTTTATAGACTTGAGCCCTGGAATAACCTTTCTGTTCACCAAGTAGCTCATCCCCTTCTTGCTGATATAGCCGAGCCGTCTGTGCCATAACTCGGTAGATGCATCATTGACTGCATTCATATCTTGTGCCTTCTGTGCGCTCCCCTCCATATAGTAGAGACCGAACTTTTTGCTTCCTCTGGCAATCACCATCAAACCTCTGGAAAGCTTCCATTGACTATTTTCGAAGAGACTGAAGAATCTCTCGTCATCCAACCTTCCAACCGACACCAAGTTAAAACAGATATCAGGGACATGACGAACATCCTTGAGAACAAGAACTGCACCCGTCTTCGTCCTCAAATGCACATCTCCAATGGCAACTGCCTTCAACACATCTCTATTGCCCATCTTCAACACTCCACAGTCGCCTATCGTGTAAGTGGCAAATAGTGCCTGTTATGAGATACGTGCGCTGAAGCCCCTGAGTCCACTACCCAAGAATTGTTATCACAGGCAATGTTTGTGATAACCTCATCACCTATGATGATCACATCGCCTCCATGTATCGAGGCCACCGCTGTAGTGTTCTCATCTTGCTTCCCTTGTCGTCCTTTTTCTCTCTCTTCCAAGCGAAATAGTTTTGCTAGATGTGGCCCTTCTTGCCACAATGGTAACACTCAGAGTTCTCATACTGACCCTTGGACTTCCCTCTACTCTTGTCTCTGCCACCACCTGGACCCCTGCTTTTTCCCCTTCCGTGGCACTCTGAAACTAGTACATCTGAGTGATGGGATATGGACAAAGTGCCCTGAGAACTTCTCCGCATCTCTTTATTCAGTACCCCGCTCTTGGCAAACTCTAGACCGACCATGCCTTCCGGAGCATAAGCGATCATAGATACTCGTACGGTCACCCACGAGTCTGGCAATGTACATAGCAACCAAAGTCCTTGAACCTCGTCGTTGAACTTGACTCCCATCAAGGATAGCTGGTCCACTATGCCCTGGAACTCACTCAAGTGATCCGTAATGGATGCACCATCTTTGTACCGCAGACCCATCATCATCCGAATCAGGAACAGTTTTGTTTACCCCGGTCATTTTCGCTTACAAAGATTTTTGCTTCTTCCACAACGTCTTCGCATGCTCAATATTGGCAACGTGGTTGTACACGTTCTCGTCAACGAACTGCCGCATGTATCCACACACATTTATATGCTCGAAGTTTAAGTCCTCATCGGATTTGTCACTGGGTTCTCGGATGCAAATACTGGAAGATCCAGCTTCTTGACGAACAGCAAATCCTTCATCTTGCTCCGCCAACAATGGTAGTTGGTACCGTTCAGGTTCACCATGTCCACCGGCTTCACGTTCATCTTTGCTTCCTGGTTTGACTGTCAACTCCTGACACTTCTTTGAACCCAAAGCTCTGATACCACTCTGTTGGGAATGAAGTGCGAAAACCGTTCTCCTAAACCAGAAAGTCCTGCGAGAGAACCGAGCAAAAGCACACAAACCAAAAATGCCAAACACAATGCAGATACAAAGATTTTTGACATAGAAAATCCTTGTGGAAAAAACAATGAGACGATCGGAGTCCAACTCTGAAGAACCTCCACTAATGGAATAAAAAGAATACACCCTCTACAAGCTCCTTCCGATCCAACACGGATCACCACAACTCACTTGAAAGAAGAAATTTTTTGATCGCGGACTCCGAAGAACAAGAGATGCCAAAAAATTATTCGAAGCAATCTCTCCTTCAAAGTAGTCCTTAATCCTCTCTCTCTCCCAAAGATTGTAAAGCACTCTTGTTTTTGAGATGAGTTTACAACTAGCATGCATCACCCTTTTATAAGCCCTTGGTAATCTATACATGGAAGGCCAATATATATAGAAACTTCCAATATGCATCAATCATATATTTAATGGAAATCCAATCATAATTGGCTTGCCATAATTGGAAGTCCAATTATATGGAAAGTACTATATGAAGGGTCAATCATAAATATATGATCAAAGTAAATATGGAAATCCATTCATATATTTCCTTACCATATATGTTCCAAAATAGGATCCATGACTCCCCGAGCTTCTCCGACACACGGATGGCGCTCGTCGCTCTCCGGGGTATTATCCACATAGGTTGGGAATCCCACCCACTCCAACAGATATCTCATAACTAACTTGTTGCCCAGCCTGGCCATGTCTCATACACCTGCAAGGTCTCTCCACACAACTTTGAGCAGTGCTTCCTTTCCTTGAAATCTCTCCACACAACTTGTTATAGCTCACATCAAATGAAAATTTGCTCTTTGTTCTTAGTTATTATCACGCTCCAGTACCAGAATACTGAGACAAACTAGGCCAGCTACTCTGTAAGAGGTATATAAACGTCATACGACGATCGTGGCTTTCACAAGATAAGGGGGTACATGCTACAATCAAATCTCCTATGGTCCCACAGAACATCTATGTCTCAATCAATCAGCCAAAAAGTAGTAAATAATGATCATATAAGACAAAGCAGTAACGCGTCTCCGACGCTTTATCAAAATATTTCATGAGCCTAGCTATACAAAATGATAAGCTAGTACCGAGAGTCAATAGTACATAACTATAGTCAGCTGCAGTCTGATTTAATTATAATTATGCAAAAGGAAACTAATGTCCAGAACAACCGGCTAAACAGGTGCCGGTGACCAATTGCCCAGTACAAAATAGAAGATATCAGAGCAGTGAAGAAGAAACCCACTCATGGTCCCTGGCGCCCATACTCCTGGTGTGCACCATTGTTTGGGTAGAAGGCTGGATCCTCTGGCGCTGCTACGAGATATGGCCAAACAAAACCAGCGGGGTCAGGCCCCGAATAGCAAGTACCACAAGGGAGCACAAAAGAGTGTGATAAAACCCAATGAGTAAAATATGACTTGATTCACAAGTTATAGTCTTATACCATATCATCGAGATAATACGACACCCTTACAACCAAACAAGGACAAACGATGCCAATATCGTGCCGAGATTAGATATATCATATAACCATGGGCAGGTGAAGGGCTTCTGATCGCGACTTCGGTCTATAGCCTATCGCAGCACAATAGCCCAACCCAACAACTAAACAAGGACATGGATTGGACCACGCACCACGATAGTCTATGTTCCTCAGTTGTTAACAGAAGAAAACATATCACAAACAAGTCGGCTTACAAGCGGCCAATCAATCCTACGGCTTTCTTTGATTTGTCTGGATTATCCCAGTAATGCAATTTATCGGAATCCTCAGATCGTGTCAACCCAGCAGGGCTAGCCAAACCATTATATATATACATATACGTGTAGCACATTGATTATGCACCAATCCCCTGTAAGGCTACCGTACTGAAACATATAACATATAGCACGTAGGAGTCGGATATAGTCATCCACTATAGGCGGATGAAACTGTATCCGTGGCGGCCAACCCGACACGTCAGGATTGGACCTGGGGTGGCTAGTATGGCACGATCTCGGGATTTTGTTCCCTCCCAATGCTTCCACCGATTTAAGTTGCTTAGATTAACCCTATCTTGATATTGGAATGACATGTCGTGGTCACATGGTCATCCTCCTATATGTCGTACCATAGTACGTGTACCCTAAATATGGATCCACTTCGGCTTAAGGAGTCCCAAATCTAGATCCATGCTTAGTGTAATGCATCAAACAACAATCATATACTACGACACTATTACTGACCAATTACCATGACTGTGCTGGAAGGTACACATGTATTGACATATAACACGAATGATCACTTAGTACGTAGAGTCACACCTCAGTACACTCATTAAATAGCACCGCAGTGCATACTAATATTGTATCTCAATACACACTTAGAACATGTACCGGCACGTATACAGGTAATCAGGTCAGGAATATGGTAAAGTCAGGAAGTCGAACGGACCCCTCGTGACATAAAAGTTATATACGAATTCTGGTTAAAGTGAGATATGAAGATTCTTGAATCCAAGACAACGATCTACAACTTTCATGTTGGAAATTGGAAGAAATTCTGGCCACAAAGCAGTCAAATAGAACATAACACAGCCAAAAACTGCCAAATAGGCACTATACAGTACTAAACAAGCCATACGGCACAATTCATCCTGCGGCACTATTCATCTATGCGGTACTATACAAGCTTGCGGCATTATTCATTCCATGCGGCACTATGCAAGCCTGCGGTACTATTCATCCTGCGGCACAATGCAAGCTTGCGGCACTATTCATCCTGCGACACTATGCAAGCCTGCGGTACTATACAAGCCATGCGACATTATGCAAGCCATAAGGCACTATTCATGCCTGCGGCACTATTCATCGTCCCTGCCAGAATCAGGACAGATGAACATAGAAGATGTCCAAATATTGTTTTGGCCATAACTTCCTAAAAATAAGTCAAAATCTAACTTTTCAAAGGTCAAAATT
Source organism: Iris pallida (assembly GCA_029216955.1). Lineage (NCBI taxonomy): Eukaryota > Viridiplantae > Streptophyta > Magnoliopsida > Asparagales > Iridaceae > Iris > Iris pallida. The sequence goes on from JANAVB010021399.1 coordinate 3,447,478, forward strand.
GGATAGAATGAGATTTCCTACAACATAGGACCATTAGTTTTCAAAAACAACCAAGTTTGATAGATCAAAACCATGAAAAATACATAAAACTCTAGTTTTAGAAACTTAAATCTACACAAAACTAGCAATTAAAATAAAAAATCCAAGAACTAAACTTGTAGAGGATGAAGAGAAGAACAATTTAGACAAATAATATCAAAGAAAAAAAAAATCAAGAAATGGAAAATGCAAGAATCTCTCCATTTGGTGCAAGATGTACTTGCCTAAAAGTTGGTTGGCGGAAAAAATGAAATGAAAAGTGAATGAGGAGAGAGAGTGTGGCAGAGAATATATATAGGGGTTGGGTTGACTCAAAGAAACCCTAAGCTTAAGCAGGCTCTTAACCATATGACTAATAACATGTTAAATGCTACATGATACAACTAATTAAATTAATTAAATAAAATTCTAACCACAACACGGTTCAGAAATCTTATCATCGAAATAGTGAACCACGCCTACAACCAAATAAGGACATGGGATGGCACATTAATCCACGACGAGATACTATTCAATGCCATGGCCATTTATAAATACATGATACATGCAATAAAGATACAGGTGCCAGATACCATATACATAAAAAAATCAAAAATTTACGTATTTCGGGAACAGGGAATGACAGTTATTGGGCACAATATTCTCCCATAGATCCGATTATGGCGCCTTTGGTCCAAGAACCAAAGATTTTTACTGGGTACTCCACACTAGTAAAATCTTTTAATATATAATATTGAGTCATTATTATATATTATTTCAAGTTTTTGGGAACAATTACTAACATTATTATAGCAACCTATGTTCGAATTCTTTAACACACATTAATTTTAAAACGGGTTAAAAAAATACCACACAACGAATCCGGTTCTCAGCCCATAAAATAGATATTCAATCTGTATATGCGTGTTGAATAATAATTTTAATCCTCAACCCTCCTCTTCTAAGACATTATCGTTTGGTTTGGTTTGGTTCTTGTAGTTGCTTATCTTTGATAGGGTCTGTAAAGGCATTTATAACATCCTTGGTGATTGGTTTCTTTCTATTGTGTATCGATCTCTGTGAATAGGTTTATAGGTCGGTGGTCGGTATGTACGCGGATGAGCCTATAGCATGCACTTGAGGTAAAGCTCAATAAAAGGAGGACCAAGCATGGAAAACTAGACAATATAAATAAGCCAATTTATTTGGTTGATAGGGGGATTCGAGCCATGTATAATGCCCAAAGTGCCCCGTCTGAGCTAGAATTGTATAACCTTCCACGGACCAAGGTTATGCAAGAATCTTTTAGAATGTTCTAGAATATGACAGAGTTCTCTAGAAGATGGTAGAACTCTTTAGAAAATGGTAGAATTCTCTGGAAGGCCAAAGATCGTTCTAGATGCCCCAAGATCGTTCTAGATGGCCCATGATCTTTCAAGAATAACTAGAAGCTTCCTTGTATTAATTAGATATGAAATAATCCTTGGAATATTTTGTTTCTAGAAGTTTTCTGTAAGTCCTATGGTACTATAAATAAGTGAGAGTGTAACACCCAATTTTCCAGATGAGGGTATTTTTGAAATTTTATAATTATAATTATTAATTATTGATATTTATTTCACATTATGATTTTTAATTATTTTTAAACTGTTTAAAAACTGGTTTAAGTCATAACTTGTGATTTTGATATGCTGCTAGTGAAACTTGAGAGACTGCATGACCTAGAGCCTAACCACGTCATTAGGATGATTTATTATCATTTTTAGCCTAGGGGTATTTTGGTCATTTTGACTTATTTGGTGATTTGTTGAATTGGTGAGTTCTAGTTTGACTTGACTTGTTGAGACCTAGTGAACTAGCCTAGAGCCTAACCCTAGCCATGGTGACCCTAGTCTAACTTAGGTTAACCTACATTTAGTCATTAGAAACTAATTTTAGAATGAGGGGATTGGTTTAGTGAATTTAAGTCACGGTTTATGGTTTCATGAAATGGCTTATGACTTCAAGACTTGATTAACCATAACTTAAGCCCATGGGCCAATTTAGGAAACCCTAACCCTAATTTTCCACTTTGTGACCAGCTACTAGGGTTCCCCCTTCCCTATAAATATTCTCCTCCATGTTCTTGCCTCTTTTATTAAATTTTCACAAGTTTGAAGAAAGAGGTAAGAGCCTTCTTCCCCAATCCATAACTTCCTCATTTCAACTCCTTTTTGGTTCAAATCTTTTGCATTGGGTTCTAATTGATCCCTACTTTATGTTCATGGAGAGAAATCTCAGGTTTGAATCAATTTGGGAATATTGACTAGCAAGGAGATTTCCCTCTTTTGAAGCTTTTCTTGGGAATTTCACCAATAGGTAATTGAACCCTAAACTCAGTAATTTTTAGATCTAATTGCATATTTAGGAAGCCCTAGGTGTCCCCTAGCTGTAGGACTTGGTTTCGTGTCAAGGTGGAATCATTTCGTGTCCGTATCGTACACGTATCAGTTGTACTGCTGTGTATTTGATTAAATGCCACAAAGGATTAAAATTTGATATTATTGAAAAGTATTTGAATGGATTTGTTGTATTATATATGTGTATTGATTTCGTGATTGACTGAGCACGAATCCGTGTCTTTGTCGTGTCCAAATCCGTGTTGGACACGCTGCGCGCTGGCCCGACCGAGTATCCTGCTGCTCGAGCTTCGCAGCGGATACGACACAGCACGGTTTGGCATGAAACTTGGTGAGCTCATGGGGGCAATGTCTGCGAGCATGCCCCCAAGGTTCCATCGAAATTTGTGCAGTGGTTTGGGAGAAACCATGGCTACACTGGCCTTGCACTGGCCGTGCGAGCGTTATCAGAGTCCTCTGATACGTGTCTCGTGCTCAGGACACGCGTGTCGTAGACACGGTGCAGGACCATAGACATGTAGCCCTATCATTGGCGAACATGTGTGCACGAGCTCGACACACTTTGAGCTTTGTGTCGTGTCCATTTCGACATGACATGGCCGCACGAGGCAGCCAATGCACAATTTTCTGACACTTTTTAATTTGCATATTTTGACACATTGTGTCCTATTTTGTTGGATACATTGGCTTCCTTAGGACACGTAGGGTTAGGTGCAACCTCTGTACACTACGTGTCTCTAATTGTTTTCGAGTTTACTTGTTAATTTTTGTTTCAATAGGGTATCCATGAGCACTTTCAGTTCTCAGTTCTTGACAGATTTAGAATATTTAAGAAATAGATTTTGATATGGTTTTATAATGTTTGAATGATGTTCAGTTGGGTTACCTTGAATGTCCAGGTAGTTGTTTTGGTATTCAACTGGGTATTCGAGTTGGCATTCGAATTATTCACTGTTTTTAAACTATCAAATTATTTCAATGAGTTCGATGAATTATGATGTAAATCCTTAGTTCTACTTGAGTTTGATGTTTCAGTTTTTGAGTTGATATTGATCGAGTTCAATTTCAAATTGATTTCAGTTCACATTGGCATTTTGATGAGTGGTTCGAGATTGGGCTGTTTGTTCTCAGTTTTGATTTACACATTAGTTAGGTTGTTTGCAATTGATTGGGGAATTCCCTTAATTCCAGATACACGTTCCAGTTTTTGTATTTCTGAAAACTAAATTCTATCTAAACTGATTTTGATGATTCAAATGTATGATAGATTCAATTCATGTGTTAATTTCCCATGTTTAATCCATGAAACCGAAACCTGAACACTATGTCATGTGGACACAAGCTCACACACAGGAACTGTCATTGACAGTACACACACTGTCCTGAGAATGAACACACACACACACACGCACAAAACTAAGATTTACATGAGTCCATTACACCCCATTGCACATTGTTTCCTGACCTGAGATCAAATGTTGGAATTGATAAATTGACAATATACACTGTCTCTCTTTCCTGATTTTAATATCTTGTTTTACTGAAATATAATGTTGTTTGCCATGATTCAATTCACCATGTTACAGTTATATCTATATGTGAGAGTTTGAGATAGAGGGTTAGTCTTGGGTTATTGGCATTCGAAATTGGGTTTCATGATATTGGGTTGGGTTGGAGTAGGAATTGTATGAGAGGGTATCCTGTTGGTAAGGAGATACCTGGGAGTACCTGCTAGTATTACCTATAGTTGTACCTTGATGTATTAGTAAATAAAGGGATAGGAATGATCATGTGTCAGTGGTTGGAATTATATTTCAGTTTTGGCCTGGATTGGACTGCATTTGCAGGCAAGACACTGCCTTGGCTTGCCCTGTTTTGGCTTAGCCTGGCTTTTACAGTGGCAGCAGCAAGCATTGGCTGCAGGGAGCATTTGCAGGAGCTACAGCAGTAGCAGGTCAAGATCAGTAGCAGTAATGGACTAGAGGAGGATCTAAATAGCAAATAGGTTGTACCTAGCATATGTGGGTATCTTGTGTTCAGTCAGGTATAGGAGAGGAGCATGGTATCAGGGAAGGAATCCAGTGTCAGTAAGCCAGTGTGACTTGGCTTTCTATTGTCAAGAACAGGACGTGGGCTATGAGGGTAGGTATGGATACATATATCTGTGTATATGTATGTGAAGACCATGTGATTTGTGTGTTTCAGTTGGGGGTTGGTTGGTAGCAGAGCATTGGTTTTGGATGGCTTGGCATGGAAGTGTAGGGATTTTGTAAGAGTGGGTTAGAGTAGTATCCTAGTGTCTACACTATTAGAGTATACTGTTAGCATGTTAGGACTAGTTAGTATTAGGATATGTTAGTGCACAGGCGGGGGACTGATAGGTATATGTGCATGAGAGGTAGGGTGTACCTTACATATGTAGTTACATATTGGTATTAAGGATATTTAAGATATGGGCCTTATATATAGGTAATGTTCTGTAGTTAGACATGGTTGTAGGAAGGGTAGTGAGTACATTTCCTCTATGTTTATGTGTAATGCTCTATATAGGAATATATGTAGTATACCTTAGATGTGTGATATGGTATAGGTAGAGTTTGACTAGGTAGTGTGTGTGCTTGCTAGAATGGGCTGGTTAGGCCTAGTGAGACTTGTTTGGCTTAGGCTTGACCCAATTGACCTAGTTTGACTAGTGTGGTTGACTTGGGTTGACCCAGAGTTGACCAAGTATGACTTGGACCTAGTTTGACCTAGACAGTTGACCAGGTTTGACTTAGAGTTGACTTTGACCTAGATTGGCCTAGAAATCATGTAGATTGCATCATAAACATCATTTGTCTTATTTTAAGCATATTATAACCTGTACTGTTCTATTTAGGACACTGTGACTCCGGTGCAGACATCTGACATTACACTACTCTTTTCAGAGTATCAGGCGAGTATATTCTCTGATAGTTCTCTTATTTACTTGTCAATTACTGTACTTTAGTTCTAGTTAGCTGTATGCAATTCTCTATTATAAACACATATTTTTATTTCTGAATCCATGTATACGACACACATACTTACTCGTCTTACCTCTATTATTCGAATCACCATACGAATCACTATTCGAACCACCTATTCGTATCTTCATTTGCCGGTTTGACTTGTACTCGTCTTATGTGTTGGATTTTGGATTCATTTGTATTAGATGGGCGAGGAAATACTTGATTAGACATGTGAACATTCCCACTATTCGAACCACCCCCTGTGAATAATATTCGAACGATAGCCATTCCACACCCGGCCAGGTGTGTGATGTGCCGTATTTACCCTTAACCGTTTACATGTCTAACTGAGTATTTTAAAACACACTTGGAGAATTTTATTCGAATCATTATTAGAACATCATGTGAATCACTATTCGTATTACCTTATTCGATTCACCTTATTAGAACAATGATTATAATCACATTCGACTCATCTTATATTAGACTCACATTGGGATTACACTCGACTTATATTGTACCATCTGAACTCATTCTGTTACTCTAGTTCAGCTAGATTTTATTTTTACAGTCTTCTTTGCTATGTTTCTCTTCTTGTTTAGTTACCTTACTTTCCGTGTACCTTAACTGCTCTCTACATCATTACTCGTATAAACTGCCATATTCATCAATACAACTGTCTATAACTGCTTTATAGTTCTCTGTCATTTACTTGGGTTTTCTAGATGAGATTGTGCTCATTTCTGTCCTGACTGGACCTATTAAAAATATTACAGATGCTTGTCCTGAGGACATTTGCCCTACTTGCCTTAGAGCAGGAGATGACTTAGCTACCTATGGCCCCGACACTCAGGAGTGATCGGGAGACTGGCTAGTAGACTTGGTTTAGTTTTTCATGCTTTAGAATTTGAATTGTAATGACTTGAGATTCGAGTTTATATTTGAGTTTGTTTGAGATATTATTATTTAGTAGTTATAAATGTTGTTATTTTGTTTTTAGTTATAAACTTCTGTGTTATCTTATCGTGCTTAGACTGTGATTGAGATTCATTATATCTATACTTGTCCTCCGTTCGGAGTTGAGATTTGACAAGTACATTATATAATTGCGTGAGTTGTTGATTAGATAGTAACCTAGGACAGCGTTCTACCACCGACACTGCGGCGTAGGCTGGACGTACCCACTTCTCGTGCCTTTACTCTAGGGTGCGGGTCGTGACACATTTTTAGTGGTGGCCCATGCAGGTCGAGAGTCACATTAGTGCGATATCGTGGTAGTACGGCGACTTAGTTGTACTGCTGCGAGCCTGCTATTGGATTGGGAGATAGGCTTTACCGGAGAGGCACTCAATCATAGTTAGGAAAAATTCTGCTTTAAATCATACCATCTACATATCGTACTGATTTGCCTTCTTTGAAATAAACTGTCCTCCTTTGATATATCGATTCCTGCTCAGTATTGACTTCCTTGTTCGATCTGTCTTCAGGATGGTGGAGACACGATCACATCGCTCTGGTGCAGCAGTTGCTGTAGAGGGGACTGCCACCTCTCAGCCAGTTCAGCAGGGTCAGGAGGCTGCAGCTTCTGCCACCTCTACTCATATTGGGACATCAGCAGCAGCAGCTAGGGGTATGCCTCCACCAGCTCGGGGGCAGGACCCGGTCATCCCAGAGATGGAGTTCCAGCAGCCGCCGCCTACAGGATACGTGGATGCGGCACAGATGTTCGCTTACTTCCAGCAGTTTATGGACCAACAGCAGGCCCGGCAGGACAGGAGCATGGAGTTGGCCCTTACGACGGTCGCAGCTCGACCAGTGATCCAGCAGCCGAGGGCACCGGGGATCGAGCAGTTTCAGAAGATGAGCTCCAGAGACTTTCTGGGGACAGAGGGGATCCTATATGCCGATGAGTGGATCGAGCATATAGAGGAGATCTTCCGCCTGGCCAGGATACCAGCAGATCTTCAGATCGAGGCCTCAGCTAGCCGGATGCAAGATCTTGCTCGCACCTGGTACCAGTCAGACCCCATGGTGGGAGTAGCTGGACAGTCCTGGGAGGAGTTCAAGGGCTTCTTCAAGAAGTTCTTTCCAGATTCAGCGCTTCGAGCCTTGGAGTCGCAGTTCAAGAGCTTGGTTCAGGGGAGTCTGTCAGTGGAGGAGTACGCTGGGGAGTTCGGCCGCCTCGGCAGATTCGTAGAGGGTTTAAGCGAGACGACGAAGGCCCAGAGGTTCTGGACGGGTCTGGTCAAGGAAGTCAAGTCCTTGACCAAGGGCAACATGGATGCCACTTTTAAGGAGATTTTGACGGGAGCCTTATTGGCTGAGGATGATCTTGAGCTTAGGCTCAAGAGGGGGCGAGACCCAGTTGGGGGCAGCAGCAGCGGAGGCCAGGCCAAGAGGCCTCATGTACAGATTCAGCAGATGCAGGCACCGGTAAGAGTGCAGCAGGCACAACATCAGGCTAGAGGGCAGGACCACAAGGTGCAGACTTGTGCTTACTGCAAGAGGGCAGGGCACGCTTGGGAAACTTGTTATAGGAGGCGGAAGGTTTGTCTGTTCTGTGGATCCGCTGCTCATCAGGTCAGGGATTGCCCTACTGCACCCGTTTATGACGGAGCACCGGGTCAGAGAGAGGGAGCTAGGCCACCTGTAGCGCAGCACCATGCCCAGAGGGGTGGAGCTTTTACGATGGCAGTCGAGGAGACCGACGCTGCAGGTGATGGGTTAGAAGGTTCGTCTTCTTGTTCTTCCTCCCCACTTTCATGTGTGATTTCCCTTAGTACCTGCCAGGATATTGCTTGTGATTGCTATATAGTGTAGCTACCCTGTTCAAGACTGTGGAATCACGACCAGTAGGATTGTATTGCTTCGACTTTGATTGATTGGGGGTTTGACCTAGGAAATGTGCGATCATCTTAATTTCGAGGACAAAATTTTTATAAGGTGGGTAGGATTGTAACACCCAGTTTTCCAGATGAGGCTATTTTTGAATTTTATAATTATAATTATTAATTATTGATATTTATTTCACATTATGATTTTTGGTAATTTTTAATTATTTTTAAACTGTTTAAAAACTAGTTTAAGTCATGACTTGTGATTTTGATATGCTGCTAGTGAAACCTGAGAGACTGCATGACCTAGAGCCTAACCACGTCATTAGGATGATTTATTATCATTTTTAGCCTAGGGATATTTTGGTCATTTTGACTTATTTGAATTATTTCGTGATTTGTTGAATTGGTGAGTTCTAGTTTGACTTGACTTGTTGAGACCTAGTAAACTAGCCTAGAGCCTAACCCTAGCCATGGTGACCCTAGTCTAACTTAGGTTAACCTACATTTAGTCATTAGAAACTAATTTTAGAATGAGGGGATTGGTTTAGTGAATTTAAGTCATGGTTTATGGTTTCATGAAATGGCTTATGACTTCATGACTTGATTAACCATAACTTAAGCCCATGGGCCAATTTATGAAACCCTAATCCTAATTTTCCACTTTGTGACCAGCCACTAGGGTTCCCCCTTCCCTATAAATATTCTCCTCCATGTTCTTGCCTCTTTTATTAAATTTTCACAAGTTTGAAGAAAGAGGTAAGAGCAGTCTTCCCCAATCCATAACTTTCTCATTTCAACTCCTTTTTGGCTCAAATCTTTTGCATTGGGTTCTAATTGATCCCTACTTTATGTTCATGGAGAGAAATCTCAGGTTTGAATCAATTTAGGGATATTGGCTAGCAAGGAGATTTCCCTCTTTTGAAGCTTTTCTTAGGAATTTCACCAATAGGTAATTGAACCCTAAACTCAGTAATTTTTAGATCTAATTACATATTTAGGAAGCCCTAGGTGTCCCCTAGCTGTAGGATTTGGTTTCGTGTCAAGGTGGATTCATTTCGTGTCCGTATCGGACACGTATCAGTTGTACTGCTGTGTGTTTGATTAAATGCCACAAAGGATTAAAATTTGATATTGTTGAAAAGTATTTGAATGGATTTGTTGTATTATATATGTGTATTGATTTCGTATTGACTGAGCACGAATCTGTGTCTTTGTCGTGTCCAAATCCGTGTTAGATACGCTGCATGCTGGCCCGGCCAAGTGTCCTGCTGCTCGAGCTTCGCAGCGGACACGACACAGCGCGGTTTGGCATAAAACTTGGTGAGCTCATGGGGGCAATGTCTGCGAGCATGCCCACAAGGTCCCATCGAAATTCGTACAGTGGTTTGGGAGAAACCATAGCTGCACTGGCCTTGCACTGGCCGTGCGAGCGCTATCAGAGTCCTCTGATACGTGTCTCGTGCTCAGGACACGCGTGTCGTGGACACGGTGCAGGACCATAGACATGTAGCCCTATCATTGGCGAACATGTGTGCACGAGCTTGACACACTTTGAGCTTTGTGTCGTGTCCATTTCGACATGACATGGCCGCACGAGGCAGCCAATGCACAGTTTTCTAACACTTTTTAATTTGCATATTTTGACACATTATGTCCTGTTTTGTTGGACACATTGGCTTCCTTAGGACACGTAGGGTTAGGTGCAACCTCTGTACACTATGTGTCTCTAATTGTTTTCGAGTTTACTTGTTAATTTTTGTTTCAATAGGGTATCCATGAGCACTTTCAGTTCTCAGTTCTTGACAGATTTAGAATATTTAAGAAATAGAATTCGATCTGGTTTTATAATGTTTGAATGATGTTCAGTTGGGTTACCTTAAATGTCCAGGTAGTTGTTTTGGTATTCAACTGGGTATTCGAGTTGGCATTCGAATTATTCACTGTTTTTAAACTATCAAATTATTTCAATGAGTTCGATGCTTTATGATGTAAATCCTTAGTTCTACTTGAGTTTGATGTTTCAGTTTTTGAGTTGATATTGATCGAGTTCAATTTCAAATTGATTTCAGTTCACATTGGCATTTTGATGAGTGGTTCGAGATTGGGTTGTTTGTTCTCAGTTTTGATTTATACATTAGTTAGGTTGTTTGCAATTGATTGGGGAATTCCCTTAATTCCTGATACATGTTCCAGTTTTTGCATTTCTGAAAACTAAATTCTAACTAAACTGATTTTGATGATTCAAATGTATGATAGATTCAATTCATGTGTTAATTTCCTATGTTTAATCCATGAAACCGAAACCTGAACACTATCTCATGTGGACACAAGCTCACACACAGGAACTGTCATTGACAGTACACACACTGTCCTGAGAATGAACACACACACACACACACACACCCACAAAACTATGATTTACATGTGTCCATTACACCCCATTGTACATTGTTTCCTAACCTGAGATCAAATGTTGGAATTGATAAATTGACAATGTACACTGTCCCTCTTTCCTGATTTTAATATCTTGTTTTACTGAAATATAATGTTGTTTGCTATGATTCAATTCACCATGTTACAGTTATATCTATATGTGAGAGTTTGAGATAGAGGGTTAGTCTTAGGTTGTTGGCATTCGAAATTGGGTTTCATGATATTGGGTTGGGTTAGAGTAGGAATTGTATGAGAGGGTATCCTGTTGGTAAGGAGATACCTGGGAGCACCTACTAGTGTTACCTGTAGTTGTACCTTGATGTATCAGTAAATAAAGGGATAGGAATGATCATGTGTCAGTAGTTGGAATTAGATTTCAGTTTTAGCCTGGATTGGATAGCATTTGCAGGCAAGACACTGCCTTGGCTTGCCCTATTTTGGCTTAGCCTGACTTTTGCAGTGGCAGCAGCAAGCATTGGCTGCAGGAAGCATTTGCAGGAGCTACAGCAGTAGCAGGTCAAGATCCGTAGCAGAAATGGACTAGAGGAGGATCTAAATAGCAAATAGGTTGTACCTAACATATGTGGGTATCTTGTGTTCAGTCAGGTGTAGGAGAGGAGCATGGTATCAGGGAAGGAATCCAGTGTCAGTAAGCCAGTGTGGCTTGGCTTTCTATTGTCAAGAACAGGACATGGGCTATGAGGGTAGGTATGGATACATATATCTGTGTATATGTATGTGAAGACCATGTGATTTGTGTGTTTCAGTTGGGGGTTGGTTGGTAGCAGAGCATTGGTTTTGGATGGCTTGGCATGGAAGTGTAGGGATTTTGTAAGAGTGGGTTAGAGTAGTATCCTAGTGTCTACACTGTTAGAGTATACTGTTAGCATGTTAGGACTAGTTAGTATTAGGATATGTTAGTGCACAGAAGGGGGACTGATAGGTATATGTGCATGAGAGGTAGGGTGTACCTTACATATGTAGTTACATATTGGTATTAAGGATATTTAAGATATGGGCCTTATATATAGGTAATGTTCTGTAGTTAGACATGGTTGTAGGAAGGGTAGTGAGTACATTTCCTCTATGTTTATGTGTAATGCTCTATATAGGAATATATGTAGTATACCTTAGATGTGTGCTATGGTATAGGTAGAGTTTGACTAGATAGTGTGTGTGCTTGCTAGAATGGGCTGGTTAGGCCTAGTGAGACTTGTTTGGCTTAGGCTTGACCCAATTGACCTAGTTTGACTAGTGTGGTTGACTTGGGTTGACCCAGAGTTGACCAAGTATGACTTGGACCTAGTTTGACCTAGACAGTTGACCAGGTTTGACTTAGAGTTGACTTTGACCTAGATTGGCCTAGAAATCATGTAGATTGCATCATAAACATCATTTGTCTTATTTTAAGCATATTATAACCTGTACTGTTCTATTTAGGACACTGTGACTCCGGTGTAGACATCTGACATTACCCTACTCTTTTCAGAGTATCAGGCGAGTACATTCTCTGATAGTTCTCTCATTTACTTGTCAATTACTGTACTTCAGTTCTAGTTTTTGTATGTGATTCTCTGTTACAAACATGTATTTTTATTTCTGAATCCATGTATACGACACACATACTTACTCGTCTTACCTCTATTATTCGAATCACCATACGAATCACTATTCGAACCACCTATTCGTATCTTTATTTGCCGGTTGGACTTGTATTCGTCTTATGTGTTAGATTTTGGATTCATTTGTATTAGATGGGTGGGGAAATACTTGATTAGACATGTGAACATTCCCACTATTCGAACCACCCCTGTGAATAATATTCGAACGATAGCCATTCCACACCCGGCCAGGTGTGTGATGTACCGTATTTACCCTTAGCCGTTTACATGTCTAACTGAGTATTTTAAAACACACTTGGAGAAGTTTATTCGAATCATTATTAGAACATCATGTGAATCACTATTCGTATCATCTTATTCGATTCACCTTATTAGTACAATGATTAGAATCACATTCGACTTATCTTATATTAGACTCACATTGGGATTACACTCGACTTATATTGTACCATCTGAACTCATTCTGTTACTCTAGTTCAGCTAGATTTTATTTTTACAGTCTTCTTTGCTATGTTTCTCTTCTTGTTTAGTTACCTTACTTTCCGTGTACCTTAACTGCTCTCTACATCATTACTCGTGCAAACTGCCATATTCATCAATACAACTGTCTATAACTGCTTTATAGTTCTCTGTCATTTACATAGGTTTTCTAGATGAGATTGTGCTCGTTCATGTCCTGACTGGACCTGTTGAAAATATTACAGATGCTTGCCCTGAGGACATTTGCCCTACTTGCCTTGGAGCAGGAGATGACTTAGCTACCTATGGCTCCGACACTCAGGAGTGATCGGGAGAGTGGCTAGTAGACTTGGTTTAGTTTTTCATGCTTTAGAATTTGAATTGTAATCACTTGAGATTCGAGTTTATATTTGAGTTTGTTTGAGATATTATTATTTAGTAGTTATAAATATTGTTATTTTGTTTTTAGTTATAAACTTCTGTGTTATCTTATCGTGCTTAGACTGTGATTGAGATTCATTATATCTATACTTGTCCTCCGTTCGGAGTTGAGATTTGACAAGTACATTATATAATTGCGTGAGTTGTTGATTAGATAGTAACCTAGGACAGCGTTCTACCGCCGACACTGCGGCGTAGGCTGGACGTACCCACTTCTCGTGTCCTTACTCTAGGGTGCGGGTCGTGACAGGGAGGCCTCATTTGTTCCTCACACCAAAACTAGTACGCATTCTTCAAATCAATAAAGAATAGTTACAAGTCTCTCTCTTGCTCCACTCTTCTCTAATTTCTTATCGCTCTAGCTAAGTGAGTTCGGGAAGGCTTGAACGAGTCTTCGAGGAGAAAGATAGTGCGTGCACGCGATAAGGTGTAGGAAAAACACCAAGTCCGTAACACATGGACCTTTTGTTTTGCATGATACTATCTTAAAATCTCTTACAAGTGCATACTTTAGGTTCATCCATATGCAGTGCCAACATGTATGTGATGTAATAAGAGCTCTAATGTAATATTGGGAAATTTTTATCTCTTGGGAACGCGGTTTGACCGAACCGGAGCTGATCCATGAGGTACGATATTGGACTGGGCCCATATGGCTTAAAAGGAAATTCTCATGTAAGATCTAAACCAATTCCAATTATCTACACCTCAAGATCCCATCTCCTACCAGATGTGGGACTAATTACCAACCTAATTTTTACTTCCTTTGAGGGCTCAATTAGAAATGAGATACAATCCAAATATCTCCACCTTAGCTCATCTTCGCTAGTCGAACAACCTTAACACCCATGCTACCTTTGTTCGTTCTCGCTAGCCGAACAATCTTAGTACTACTACCTTTACTCATTTCTGCCAGCCAAACAACCTTAGCATTCATATACATTTGCTCATTCCTCTAACCGAGCACCCATGAGATCCAACATATTGTCATCTCGATCCATTCGACTACAAAACTAAACCGATATGTTCATCCCACCACCATTGCGTGCCAACCACAACGCCATGCTCTATCTTGGCCATGTTAGACCCACCATCGAATTCAATCTATGTAGTTGTCTCCAATATTAGGTTTGGTCCTCCTTTCGCCTGTGAATTTCTTAACACCCATACTGTCTTATGGAGGATGTGCCTAACTCCCGTTAAGAAGCGAGCCCATAGAATCCATGATATGCATGAACGTTCAGCACCATCTGTCTTGAACCAAGTAGAGCGGCCCAAACCAGCTCCCATAATCTTGTGCTATGATACCATTTATTGGATACACAATATGATTCGAACTGGAGTTGACCCCTGATGTACGATAATGGACTGGACTCATATGCCTTAAAAGGAAATTCCTATTAAGGCCGAAACCAATCACAATTATCTACACCTCATGATTCTACCTTCTACCCGATGTTGGATTAAATTACCGATTATATTGTCACCTCCTTTGAGGGCTCTGTAGAAGCATGGAAAAGAATAAAGAAAGACCTATGCGACTCCAACAGAAGGATCCCCATGCGGCTCAGACGCCCATGCGGCTCAGGATCACCATGCGGTTCGAAAGTCCATGCGGTTCGGATAGTTCCATGCGGCTCAGAAAAAAATATCCACGTGGCCTTCAACAGTTCTTCTCTACATTCGCCTGCATTTAATGCCCTGACGGCTGACAGCTATGACAGCTCTGACAAAAAGACGTAATAATGACTCTGACATAATGACGCGATCCTAGAAAAGAGGAGAAAATCTCCTTACAAAGATGACAAAATCCACCAAGTCCCGAGGCCACTCCATGCGGCCGTTGCATTTATACGGCTGCCCATCTGTATCCCCATGCGGCCGCCCATTTGCATACGGCTGCCTATCCCCATGCGACTGCCCATTTGCATGCGGCTGCCCATCCCCATGCGGCTGCCCATTCCTATGCGGCTACCCATCCATGCGTGGCTGTCCATCCTCATGCGGTTGCATGCTCCATGTGGCTGAGAGGACCACCCATATGCGGCTCTGCCAAGACGGTCCAGTTGAGACACGTGGTGCTCTTCGTGAAAAGTGAGATACGTGGTAGTCTTATCTTCCCTGGAATTATGGGTACTAACAAATCCCAACAAAATTAGATTTGTTGCGATCGTCATAATGGCCCAAATCAAATCAAATCAAGTAAATTGGACACGTGGCAGGCTATCACAAGTCACGAATATTCATGACAATCAACATTTATTACCCATAAGAGATTTGATGCAATCACATTAATTGCTCAAATTTATTATATTCAAGATATACGGCCCAGATTGATAACTCTTAAGCCGCCGACTTTTCAAGACGGGTAATCATTTACAAACCCTAATGATCACACCCCACTCCTATAAATAGCAAGGTGCCATTCCCTTGCAAAGAGAACAGAGAGATAGACAGAGAGAGGAGAGAGCAGAGACAGACACATACAGAGAGAGAGCACTACAGAGACATCCAGAGAGCTATCAACAGAGGGCACAAGGGAGTCTCCCCACACGTCCAAGAGCATTTCTTCACCAGAGCCAAGGCTACGTCTGATTGTCCAAGGAGTAAGGCAGAGCGGCCGTCGTTTTCCCGAGCCTCTATCGTCACCCCCCAGAATCTAAAGTAAACAATTGTACTTAGACTGCTGTACCTAGATTTTCGTCCCTAGGCTTTCTTTGTACGAGCGAGTTTGTATTGTGAAGTAAAAGTCCAGTCCTCCGATATAATTGTTTTGTTCTTTTATAATCAATGGCAAGCACGATGGCGACTCTGCTGGGGACTAACTTCTCCACGGCTGAGGAGTTGGTGACGCAATCAGACGCAGCCAAACTTGGCTCCACTCAACAAATATTGGTCGCCCAGTTCGACCAGCAAGCGTTTGAAGAAATGTACTCCGATGGGAGCGCTGGCCCGGTCCAGCGGCGAGCCCGCACAAAGATGGCCGGCAAGGAGTGGAGACCCAAAAATTTTGCTCCTTCCCAACCTACCGAAGAAGTACTCTCTGCTGTCCAACACGGCGAAGGCAACTCTCATGCGGCCCCACTTCAAGCCATAGAAGACTCTGCTGTTCCCAAGTCCGGCAGAGGAAAGCAATACGATGCTGGACTTGCAGGGGCAAAGGGTGATTCTATGTGCTACAGGAAGAAGCCGAACAAAGTCACTAGCCGCAGGCTGAACATTCATGCGGCCAAGATTGCCAGCCGCATGCATGATGTCCATGCGGCCGAAACTGTCAGCCAGATGCAGAATAGCCATGCGGCCAAGAGTTCCAGCCGCATGGAGAAGACTTATGCGGCTAAGACTTCCAGCCACATGAAGAAGATCCATGCCAGCCGCATGAAGAAGATCCATGCCAGCCGCATGAAGACTGTCGATTCTAGTCGCATGCTGTCTGCTCCATGCGGCTCAGGCTCAGTTTTCGATCGCCTCTCCTATGGTCCCGATCTCTCGTGCTTCCGAGAAAATATCTCTGACTCTCTGCAGCACCACCTAGACTCTTTCTACTATGTGCCCTCACGCACTAGAGTGAAGAAGTCCAAGGCAGCGCGAGCTTGGCAAGCTCAGTCCGCTGTCCCGACCTCTGACCATCCGAGCGCTCTACATACTATTATGCGGGCCTATGATGGGAAGTTGTACAGAACCACTCGAGTCCAGCCCCCGGCGGCAAACGGACAGAGTGGTTCCCAAAAGTCTCCCAAAACCCAGGGAGCAAACAGGGTCGTTCCCGACCCATCTGACTTGCGTGAGGTTATCCTCCACAAGCGCAAGAAAAGTGAAGAGGCCTCGGTGTGCAAGGAATCCTCCCACGGACATCACTGCACCCAAGTCATTGTCAACTGCTGCTGTAATAAGGCGGTAGCACAAGCAGACCAACGGTCCGTCTTCCAACGGTTGCGACACCCGAGCTCAGAAGATGAGGCGCTCCTCGTCGCCTCCTGCAATTCTGCTCTAAGATTCCTGGCAGCGGAAGAGGGAAGAAAACAAATACCTCCAGCCCGAAAATTTCAACCGACGTAACCAAGAGACTTTCTTCTAAACGGTTGTCTACCACCGCTGCAGGAGGAGTTTACCAAGGGACCCGCTCAAAGACGAAATCTTCCACACTTGGGGATTTGTCGTCCACACTTGGAGACACTGAAGCTGGGGGTAGCACTCCTCCAAATATCTACGACAATCCAGTATTCCAAGAGGATAATCCGGACGCAGCAAATCCTGGCGTCCCTGAGGACATCCACAACTCTCAAGACGAGGCAAGCTCTGAAGCTGGGGGTACCACCCTTTCTGAGTCTGAACCAGAAGAGAACATTCCCACATACCCTGATGACTTCTCCATGCGAGGGTACGACTCAGAGGACACGTCCTCCACCGTTCCTTCCACCTCTCATCACATAAAGACGGTATTCATGACGGACAGCAACCAAGAGGGTCCCAGTGATCGCCAACGCATCGATATTATGGAGGCCATACTGCATGCTTTGGTCAAGTCTGTGGACGAGATCAAGGCGGCCATTCCCACTCTGCAAGGAAGGATACCTGGCCAAACAAGCATGGGTCCCGCTGTCAATGCGGACTCAAACTCAGCTGCACCAAACCCGGGTGATAATCCTCCTGAAATATCGGCCCCTACCGCTGCAGACGAGGCCAGGGAAGCAAGAAAAGAGGTCCAAGAGCTCCGAGCCATGTTTCAAGTACGAGAAACTTGCCAGGACCTCAGGGTACGACAACCGTATCCTGCCGCGTGGAGAGATGTTCCCTTCCCACCAAAGTATAAACCATTCCACATCAATCCATATGATGGAAAGATATCTGCAAGCAGGTACATCACCTACTTCGAAGTCACAACCGACCATCTGCCCCATGACGACGCCATCCTTACGTGGCTGTTCCTCGGAGCCTTGGAAGGGGTCACCTTCGACTGGTACCGCAACTTGCCGGACAATTGCATCCACTCCTTCACTGGCTTCAAACGCATGTTCCTAGAGAGGTTCTATGAAGTAGGATAAGACGTGACAATGTCCACTCTTATGGACGTTGTTCAGGAAGAAAAGGAGCTAACAAGAAACTATACCGAGCGGTTCTGCCAAACCACGATGAAGCTGCCTTCCGGCAACCCTGATTCCTCCTTGATCAAAATTTGCCAAAAGAGACTACTTCCTAAAATCAGCCTCTGGATGGAAGAAAGCCAATTCAGGGATTGGAAGACGTTCATCATCAGTGCCACTAGCGTAGAAGACAAGGTGAAGAAAGCCCGCCAACTGGGATTACACATCTCGGATGGGGAAGACAAGGGCAAACGCCCTAACGTCAACAACAACAACGGTGGTAATTCCTCCAACAACCGAGACAACAAGGGCAAGCAGGCTATGGTGGCCGACGTAGCCCCAAAGCCCGAATCAACGCCGGCAGAAAAGCAGTGGCCTCAGATGACCTATTCCTTCGAGGACGGCCATGTCAAGCCCATCTTAGACATGCTCATCCAAGAAGGACGAATTCAGCTCCCTCCTCCCATGTGTGAGCCCCGTCCTGCAGATATGGAGAGTCCCAAGTACTGCCACTACCATCGCTATGTTCACCATGCTACACATGACTGCTATCAGCTGAAGCGATACATCCAACATCTCATCGATTCTAATGCCCTGGCTATTGATTTCGAAGAAGTGACCGTGGCAGCCAACATGGTGTCAGTACAATTTGGCAGCTTTCCTCCGACAAAGACTCAAGATGGAGTAGTACCCATCCCCAGAGCAAAGATGGAGGTCTCTAACCTTCCACCTCCCCGAGACCAAGCTGCGGGTCTAGTGCCCCTCACCACATCCCGGGAGGAGATCATGTGGGTCCATCCGGACCTGGTATCTGAGGTGACTTAGTCCGCACCTCCCGCCACCAGCAAAAAGAAGAATGGGAAAGTCAAATCATGTCGCACGATCTCGACAGAGATCGAAGAAGCTACTGCTGTTATTACCCGCTCCGGCGCACAAACCCAACCTCCACCGGGTAGCTCAACTGAAGACCATCAGCCGACAGCCGCTGATGCTCCAGGACCTTCGCAGCCTTCGACGACCGACAAGCCTAGGCCGAAGGAGACTCGTTTCGACAAACCGCTCAGAAGAGAGACCCCTCAGGGGCTGGAGAGGCCGTACAACTTTGACATCTTGGCACAATTGGCCAACACACCGGCCAAATTATCACTGTACGAGCTCTTGAGGCTCTCCAAGGATGTTCGTGTCGCACTAAGCGAGGTACTCCAGAATGCCGATGCATATCTGGCACAGTCCAATCTCACTGGGGAGAACTCGTCGACAGATCTCCAGAACAGCGCTTGCACAGGGTCAATGCCAAACATTGTCTTTACTCCGCAGGATATGCTTATCAAGACCAACCTGCACGATCGCCCTCTGTATTATACTGGGTACATTGGCGATATCAAGGTCGATCGGATGCATATTGACCCCGGGTCCTCCATAAGCATCATCCCGAAGAGCCTGCTACGTCATCTGTGCATCCCAATGCACCGCCTAACGCCGACAAGCACTGCCATCAGCGGTTTCAATTCTGGCAGGAGCTATCCGATCGGAAAGATTCGCCTAAAGTGCCAAATCGGCAACCTTCAGTCAGAAGTAACCTGTTATGTCGTAGATGCGGATACTTCCTACAACATTCTCCTGGGGCGTCCTTGGATACATGGTTAAATGATCGTGCCTTCCACACTGTACCAGTGCTTCAAGTACGTCGATAAGCACAACCTTGTGAGGACAGAATTTGCCGACATCAATCCTTTCAAAAGGGTCGAATCCTACTACTCAGATTCGTGCTTATACGAGAAATCGAAGAAGCATCTTGCCGAAGGAGGCACTCAAGCTCAAACTGAGGCGACAACTGGATCAGAAGAACCTCTGACGATCCACCTCCAAGCCTGCAAGTCTGGCATAACTGCGCCCCTTACAGCCACTCTGCGTAAGGATGCAATTAGCCTCTCTGCACAAGAAGAACAGTTGATAATCCGACTACCAAGGTCGGGCCAAGCGCCAAGACCCACGACAGAGCCACTGACAATCAGGCTGCCAAGAGTTAGCCAGCAACAAGCAGGAGAGCTCAATCCCTCTGACAAGCCGATGACAATTCGTCTTCCCAGGATGAATCGGCAACCGAGCACTAAGCCAGGGACTGCTAGCCAGCCAACAACTCCCTACTCGGCACCGAACACCAAGCCGGGGGTGGCTAGTACGCCAACAACTCCACGTTCTGCTCCACCCATGGAGTCCATGATAATCAAGTTGCCCAAATCATCCTTTCAGTCTGCATTTACACAGGGGGTGGCTGAAGAAGAATCAGAGTTGGCCAAGTACGTGGCTGCTTACATCGATGTTCCATCCGCAGATGATGTAATCCCACTGAAAAAGATATCTTACTTCATCAATAAAGGGCTATCTTTAAATTATTTCGAGCTTAATAAGCTCTGTACAATGTATGCTATGGAATACGGTATAGGCACTCACCTGCACACACAAGTGACAAATGTCTACACCGCGAACCAACTTACTCCAGTGGAAGACGCTTACCGCATAATCGAGGGAGACGATCACCCAATCATCTTCGGCCGGAAGAACGATCCACAGCCCTTCAAGATAGAAAAAGTTGAGCCCGAACCTGACGCCGGGAGATTGTCTCTTTATCTGTATAGTTCCTAGTCCAAGTACCTTATACAAAAATAAGGATATGATCTAGAAACTACACTAGGCTTAAACTATGGCACCGAACGACGGTTGCCCTTACAGTCGCCGGCTCCCGCTGGGAAACCACGAGATTATTACAACAAAACCAGATGTGGGCTCGGTTATGTCACGCCTGCGACGACACCTGAAAGCTCAGACGAAGAATGCGACTGGCATTCACACTCAACCGGATCACCCACTTCTGATTCGGATGTCAGCATCGGAGACATGCTCAGGACAGTCTGGTCCGTCAATATGGCACTTGCCGATGTATACGAAGAAGACGAAGACATTCCCGAACTCCTAGAGCTTGAGCCATGGGCACAACAACTAGATGCGCAGGGGGAGAAACGGTTCGAACAAAGAGAGCCTTCCACCGAGGATGAGGTTGTACAAGTCAATCTCGGTGATGAGTCCTCTCCAAAGCCCGTCTTCGTCAGCAAGAATCTGACAGACGAAGAGTGAGAATCACTACTACAACTCGTCAGAGAATACATCGACGTGTTCTTCTGGAGCTACGAAGATATGTCAGGACTGAACCCCGAGATTGTACTTCACAAGCTCAACATCCATTCGGACGCAAAACCGGTCAAGCAACAGCAACGACGATTCCGTCCCGACGTTATGAATGCCATTTAAGCCGAGGTAAACAAACTGATAGCCAGCGGCTTCATCCGTGAGGAACAGCATCCTGACTGGGTCGCCAACATAGTACCAGTCCTCAAGAAAAGTGGAAAGATTCGAATCTGCATCGACTTTCGCAATCTGAATGAGGCGTGTCCTAAAGATGAGTTCCCTCTCCCTATCACAGACATCATGATCGATAACACCTGCGGCTTCGAGCGTATGTCATTCATAGATGGTTTTTTGGGGTACAACCAGATCAAGATGTTCTCTGACGACGAAAAGCATACATCATTCCGAACACCAATTGGCACCTACTGCTACACAGTTATGCCCTTTGGTTTAAAGAACGCTGGCGCCACCTATCAAAGAGCTATGAGCATCATCTTTAGAGACCACTTGCACAAGACTGTGGAATGCTACGTCGACGACATCGTCGTCAAAAGCCGCTCTAAGGAAGATCATCTGCATGATCTGAGGACAGTGTTCGACCTGATACGAGCATACAATTTGAAAATAAATCCTATAAAATCCTTCTTGGGCGTATCCAGCGGGAAGTTCTTGGGTTTTATCATTACTTCCCAGGGTATCCACGTAGACCCTGAGAAAACAAAGGCAATCATGGAGATGGGTCCCCCGAGAAATCTTCATGAACTCCGAGGCCTTCAAGGAAGGCTAGCCTACATCAGGAGGTTTATCTCTAACCTCTCCGGACGATGCCAGTCATTCACCCACCTCATGAAGAAAGGTGTTTCATTCGTATGGGATGAAGAATGCCAGCACATCTTCGACAGCATCAAAGAATATCTGACGAACCCTCCAGTCCTGGTAGCCCCGATTGCTGGAAGACCATTCTTGCTCTATGTACGAGCGATGGAACATTCTCTCGGTGCTCTACTAGCACAAAATAACGAGGCAGGCCACGAACAAGACATATATTACCTCAGCCGAATGATGATGGGGCCGGAGCACCGATATACTGCCGTAGAGAAAGAGTGCGTTGCTTCGGTTTTTGCCATTCAGAAGACACGACACTACGTCACGGGACAGACCATTTATGTCATATCAAGAGTCAACCCCCTCAGGGTCCTCATGACTAAACCAGGTGCACTCAGCTCTCACCTCGCTACTTGGGCGATATTACTATCCCCTACCGTATGATCTTCGTACCGCAAAAGGCTGTCAAAGGTCAAGCTCTGGCAGACTTTTTAGCAGCTCATCCGGGCTCGGAGTCAACCAAAATAGACGAAGAGATTCCAGACGAGGTCGCTAATTCAAATATGGCCTCCCAGGATACCATATGGCGAATGTTTTTCGATGGCGCTTCTAGAACCGGGCCCAAGGGCAACATCGTCGCTGGAGTCGGAATAGTACTGGTTTCTCCCACCGGGATGGTGATCAATCGGGCTTACTCCCTCACAGAGCCCTGTTCAAACAATGTGGCCGAGTACAATGCTTTGGTTATTGGCCTCCGACTGGCAAAAGAGCTGGGGGTAGAGCGCCTTGAAGCATACGGCGATTCACAGTTAATCGTCAACCAGATCCGGGGCTCATACGAAGTTCGCCATGAGGACATGATCCCCTACCACCAAATAGCAATCGACATCATCTCGTCCCTGGAGGGGTTCTTCATAGAGCACGTCCCCAGGCTCTAAAACATTGAAGCCGATGCCCTAGCAGGTCTTGCCGCTTCCTTAGCAATTCCCAATCACGC
The DNA here is from genome assembly GCA_029216955.1 of Iris pallida. Taxonomy (NCBI): domain Eukaryota; kingdom Viridiplantae; phylum Streptophyta; class Magnoliopsida; order Asparagales; family Iridaceae; genus Iris; species Iris pallida. The sequence goes on from JANAVB010021399.1 coordinate 3,470,769, forward strand.
TCATCATCTGGTTGACATCATAGGCCGTGAGCTAGTCTGTCCCAGGAATAATGTCCAGTGTGTGGAGAGTTACTCCGCTCTGACGGTCGACGAAGCACCAGACAGGAGACAACCGTTCATCGACTTCGTGGTCTACGGCATCCTGCCAGAGAATCCAAAGGAGGCCACTTCTATTAGAAAACGTTCTCTCAGATTCTTCTACGATACAGAGACAAAAATGTTGTATCGACGATCAAACGATGGAGTACTACTTCGGTGTCTGTCAAATACAGAAGCCAAAGAAGCCGTGCGTGAAGATCACGATGGCGTCTGTGGGGCCCATCAGCCTGGTCCAAAACTACAAGATTGCCTTCGCCGAATAGGCTACTACTGGCCCACGATGGTTGCGGATGCGATAGACTATGCAAGAAAATACAAAGCCTATCAAGTCCACGCAGATTTCATCCACCAGCCATCCGAGTTTCTACACCCGACGATGGCATCCTGGCCATTCAAAGCATGGAGAATGTATATCACTGGTCCGATCACTCCGCCTTCGTCCCGGGGACATCGCTTCATACTCGCAATCACAGATTACTTCTCCAAATGGGCGGAGGCTATTCCGCTAGCAGAGGTGAAGACTTCAAACGTGATCAGCTTCCTCAAGCATCACGTTATCTACCGCTTTGGACTGCCCTGAAGGATCATCCACGATAATGGTCTGCAGTTCACAAGCCACGCCTTCTATCGATTTTGCAACAAACATCACATCCAGAATATTGCTTCAACGCCATACAACCCAATGGCTAATGGTCTGGCTGAAGCATTCAATAAAACAATCATCAAGCTTCTCAAGAAATTTGTGTCATCAAACAAACGCGACTGGAATGAAAAGCTCGGCGAATGCTTATGGGTGTACTGTACCACAGTACAGACTGCCACCAAAAACACACCCTTTTCTTTGGTATATGGGAGTGAGGCAGTTCTTCCACTGGAGACTCAAATCCCTTCACTCTGCGTCGTTCTCATATATCGGTTGACGACAGATGATAATCACCATCGCCGACTACAAGAGTTAGAGGCCCTAGATGAGAAGCGTCTATTAGCTCAACAATGAATCGAGCTGTACCAGGCATGTATATCCCGAGCCTTCAACAAGAAGGTTAAAATCAGAACATTCCAGGTGGGCGACCTCGTTCTGGCAGTTCGGAGGCCGATGGTTATGACTCACAAAACTGCCGGCAAATTCCAGCCAAAGTGGAAAGGCCCGTTCATCATTGATGCTGTATTCTCCAACGGAGCTTACCGCCTCGTAAAACAAAATGGAGACTTGCTCATGTTGCCCATCAACGGCAAGTTCCTAAAGAAATATTATGTCTGAAATGACATTCTCCAAGGTGATGAGTTATGTACTCTCTCGTACCGCTGAACTCACATCCCGCCTACAAATCTTCAAGAATGATGAGTTACGTACCTGCTGGTACCGCTGAACTCACACCCCAACTACAAATCTGCCGAAGCAACGAGTCATGTACTCTTTCGTACCGCTGAACTCACAGGTCGACTCCAAATCTCCCAGATTGTCGAGTTATGTACCCGCAGGTACCGCTGAACTTACATTCTGGCCGCTACAGATGAATCTATATCGCATCTTCTAGGTACTCCCTAAAAGAGCTCCCTCCTTACGATCCAATACCCGCACTCTCAGTGCACAAAAAGGGTAATAGATCCACAAATTTTCTAAAACAACCACGTCGATGCTACCTCTGAGTTGTTTTCCTTCCATAAAAAACAAACCGCCCCTCACATAGAACCTCCATGTCCTTATTACCTCTGAGTTGTTCTATATTCCCTTCATGGAGCCCACTCCTGCCATGTCCTTATTACCTCTGAGTGGTAAGGCTCCATCGAAAAAACCCTCATATTTACCATGTCCTCATTACCTCTGAGTAAATATGTTGGTTCTCCCTCGACTTATTATCTGTACCAAAAAAAACTCCAGGGTACGCCAAGGATAATAGGTCCACAAATGTCCTCTATTGACCACAATTACCCTCCGCTGAGTCCACTCCAGCCATGTCCTCATTACCTCTGAGTAGGAAGACCCCGGGGTAAAACCCCCATACTTGCCATGTCCTCATTACCTCTGAGTAAGTATGTTGGTTTTCTCTCGTCCTATTATCCGTATCCTGAACCAGGGTACGCCAAGGATAATAGGCCCACAAATGTCCTCTGCTGACCACAAATGCTAGTACATGCACATCATCTCTCACCATGCCCTGGGAGCCCAGCTGCTCCATGGCATTCTTTCTTCCGATACCCAGAACATCTATACCGTAGAATTGTTCTAGGTATCCCCATCAAACTTGTTATCCGTACCTAAAACCAAGGTATGCCAAGGGTAACAGGTCCACAAATAAGTCCCCTCAAGCGGGGCAAACGCCACCATAACACCACAAGCACAACAAGCAGTACAAATAAAGGATAGAATAAAGCATACTTTTTTATTTGGAAGGCGAAAGTACTACACGTTCTGGAGACAATATCCCACTTAAAGAAAGAAAAAGAACGAAAATAAAAAGAAGAAAAAAAAAGCCGTCTATGGTTCGGCGGTACATAATTCAAGGAGACGGTTCTTCACCAAGGCGGTCCCCCGTTCAAGCCGCTGCTTGGCTCGACGCTCGGCTTCCTGGGACAACCGCTCTGCATCATCCAAATACATGTGTGCCCGCCAGTCATCCTCTAGCTTCTTTAGGGCAAGCTCCAGGCCAGCAGAAGCTCGATTAATTCTGTCAGCCTCCTGGATAATTAGCCCCCTTTCGGTGCGGGCAGCCTCAAGCTCGGACTCCAGGAAAGCTAACCTCCTCTGAAGTGCAAGGATCTGCTCCCGCGTATCAATAATCCCACGGGAGGCAGTCGCTTCTCGAGCCGTAATATCCTCACTCTCGCGGCTCAACTGATCATATAGCTCCGACAGATCGTAGAGGTCCTTCTGTATGACTGGTTTGGTCTCATCCCGAGTCGCCTTTATCTTTTCCACGACAGTTATGAGGAAACTGCGTTCTTGATCTATAGCAGCAGGCAAGTCAGCTTGCCGCAGCACATGAAGCTGGGCCACCAACTGATCAGCCTCCAGCAATTTCGCCTCCAGAAGCGCAGCTATCCCCGCCCCACCGGGAAGAGTCTTAAGAATATCAACGTAACCCTGGGCACATTGCCGGGCCAAGGCAAAAGGGGTCCCTCATTCTACGGCAGCCGCAACCCCCCTCTTCAAATGGCGATAGAAGCTGTCAACCACGTCCTGTGACGCTTCGTCCAGAACCTCCGTAGAGGACGGCGTCAAAGAAAGTGTAGTCGGCAGTGTCGAAGGAGGCACGCTAGAACTTGCCACCAGAGGGACAAATTCCGAACGGAAAGATGCGCGGATAGCGGCCAACTCCTCCTTCGCTATCCGAAGAGTCTGGACACTCGGCAAAGTAGAAAGGTCGATTCTCGGAGCCTCCCGAGTAGTAGAGGACGTAAGGACCATTGTCCCCTGCCCCGGCTGTGTCGCCACCTGACTTCCCGAAGTCAAGCCAGCGGGAGGTCCTTCAATATGAGTCGGAGGAGGAGAGGGTACGCTCCTTTCCGCCAGTTCCCCTTCGGCAGAGCGTGTCTCCACAATGTCCATCATCGGCACTAGAGAGGCAGGACCTGTATGTCCAGAGCAACCATCAATCAGTCTAACCCGAAAGATGTGATGATAGAGCCAATGGGCCTCCTTACTAGTTAAAATGTGGCTTATCTTACCAGGGGAGGGTTGTGAAGGCTGAGGCTCGTTCACAACCACCATAGCCCCCTCACCTGTGACCCCCAAGCCAAATTCAGCTGGCTCTTCTGCTCCAGCCGCCCCGGAAGGGGATACGGCCCGATCAGCGTCACCTTGATGAAATCCAGCCGTTTTAGGGACAGGTTCATCGGAGCCCCCGTCGTCTCGAGTCCTGACCTCAGCACCCCGAGATTCCTCTTCTTCTGACACCTACGAGAGGGAAGGAAAATGATTAAGATCGAAGCTAGAAGAAAGGAAGAACTAAACAAAGAGGGTAGTGACTCGTTTTACCTCCGAAGCGGAGTCAACCTCCTCGTCTCTCTCCCTTATAGTTAGCTTACGATGTCTGGTCGTAGCCAGTTTCCGGAAGTGAGGAATACCGCCAACAGGAGAGATTTGCCTGCTATGCTTCCGTACAGGACCAGGCACAACAGGTGGTTGATCCGCCACCACCTCATCTGACAAAACAGGCGACTGATCTGCCCCAACATCTTCCACTGGGAGGGAAGAGTTATCTTAGTCATGCTCGTCGTCCTCATCATCCGTACAGGTGGAGTCCGAATCTGGCACTTCGACTGTATTCTTCTTCCTCTTTTTCGTCTTGGTCCCCTGGGGCTTCTCGTCCAAGCCAGTACCAACAATAAAACTGGCAACCGGGTTAAAACCGATGGGGAGCTTGTTTGCCATAACATGGTATAGGGCCACCATATATAAAATCTCCACCGGTGCCTCAATATCAGGAACCGAGAAAGTGGTACGGGTGTAGAACGTATCATAGTAGTGCCAGGCCCTGATACCGTCAAGGAGGCCACCTTCAAAACCCAGACAAGAGCTGGGACTATCCAGAAAAAGCTGACTATACCCAAACTGTCGGGCAAACCTGCTGGGCAGGTAAGGCTCCAGGAAGACAGTATTGCAGTTGCGGTATACCAAGTAGGAAGGGCGGATGTTACGCAACCACAGAAGCATCTGGCCGTCTAGAAGCTGAGGAGGCCTAATACCGTCGAGATGTACGTTCGCTATTTCCTCAGCAGTGAAACGAGGGACGGATACGAAAAAGTCGTACCTATCTGCTCTCGCCAGCGCCATCCGACAGGCGCGCATGGTCTCGTACTCCCAAGACTCGTTACGATAACGGAAGATAAAAGCGTCATCAGCAATCACGCCATCGTCGGAACCCGGTCTCATCAAAGACGGACAGTACATTAGCAGCCATCCCATCAGATAATGATAGGGTAGCTCGGTTCGTTCAAAGTCTTTTGTCACGTTGCGGGCAATGGCTTTGGACGTGAAAGTACGAAGACCACGGTGTATGCTGCACACCATGGCCGGGAGGAGAGCTAGTTTGACTCCAAAAACTAGCTTCATAGCAGGGAGGATAAAATTACGGCTGATCCTCTCAATAGAACCAGCTCCTCCCGAGACTATGCAATTCCGCAGCCATACCATCAAGAATCCTGCCAGGAGCACCTTCTCTGACAGCTCTTGGGTATCCTAATAAAAATAACCTAGAGAGTCAGATTGACTCCCAAATCTGTTACTGGTAGTGGCCACCCTCTTGACTGACGACATCAAGGCCTGAACTGCCTCCCGGAATCAAGGACTTCGGGAAGTAACCCGGCCTGAGGCACCCGTCGAAAAGAGATAGCTTACGCAGGCCTTAGTGTGAGGAGCATTCCCTTCCGAGCTACTATCTTTCTTGGCTATCTGTTGGCACACACTATGGTGGCATAATATTTTCTGATAAATAACCACGAAGCCCGGATACCGTTCCTCCAGCTCCTCAAACTCCTCATTCGTAGGAGTGTACACCTCAAAAGCTTCATCCCCCAAGGAAGCTTGGAGACCACGTGCATCTCATGGAGTGCAAGCCCCATTTCCCCTACAGGTGTATAGAAGGTTCCCATACGGCGATTGTACATTTCCAGCAGAGCCATGAATAATCTCTTATTTATGGACAAGCCGTGGCTGGTACCCCGAATAGCGTAATAAAGACCAATCTCATGCAGAAGAGTCTCGTACTTTTACGAGATCCACATAGACAGATTGATCCATGGGGGAATGGGGTGTATCCAACTCGGGAGCGCCAACCGGCCGATTGGATAGGAGCCTTTCCGAGCAAGCTGGTTCAGGAAAGTGTCGGCTTCAGAGAACGTAAAATTGGGACCCGACACATTCAAGAAAGTACCCGGGGCCAATCCTATTACATAGCGGCTGGCATGCACCTTGCCCGCACACACTGACTTTATGCTGTTGTTATAATGGATGTCACCCACAAACATCCTATTCCGGGTCGGGGTCAAAGACTCTTCCATCTTCCTGTCCTGCGGGAGCATATTAAACCAAGACAGTGGAAAATGGCACTCCATTTGAGGGATGCGGATCGCCATCCCGTTAGAAATAAAGCTCTAATTCTCTTACACGTCCAGAACTTGACTATTCTCCACAGACAAGGCGTCTCCAAAGAAGAATGCAGGGAAAATAGAAGGGCTGGTTCTTGAGGGCATTCAGCCTCGCCAGAGGCTCGTCACTAGAAAGCTGGTCGACCACATACCGAACTATCTGGTCATACCTGTAGCCCATAGCGGCTTGGGCGCGACCCACCAGAGTGTAACACCCATATTCGGAATACGTATTTTATCAGGCGTGTACGTATTTCGGACCTGTATTTATTTTCTCGGATTTTGGCCTGTACTTGTAATTTACTTGACTTACGGATTTTAGATTTCTCGTAATTGGGTTTTACCTGGCTTGGTTTTATGTTGTGGAGAAGGTTAGTTTGGTTTGGTTTATTTTGCATTGGAGCACCTTAGCTAACCTCCACCCTACACTCAACTTATCCTCCACCATTAAAATCCCTACCTAACACTCTCTCTCTTCATTACTTTCCTCCATTAATTCTTCTTCCTCTTCCTCTACACAACACCATCACCCATAGGCAAGTGCACCTTGCCACCAAATGAGAACTACTTTTTATTTGTCCATTAGCTCGATTAGGCCATGGAGATTAACTTTAGAACTTGGCATTTTGTGATTTGGAGTCTCCATTGTTCTAGATCTAGGTTTTAACTATTTTTGGATTTACATGGTTTTGATCTATTTTGGTTGGATTTTTATGGATTTTGATGCTTTCATGTGGAAGAGAATTCAATTTTACTCAAGTTAGAACTTTAAAAATCTAGATTTGGCTTTGATTTGACTAAGATATGAAAGATTGAATTTTTGGGTGTTCTTGATGTTCCTCTCGGCCTGGAGAAGAAAATCTACAGTCTGCGCTCTTTAGCGCAGCACTGGACCACGCAGCCTCCCCGCGTCGTGCTCTTTAGCATTGGTCGCTGACTGTGCAGCCTGGCCGCTGCCCGATTGCGCAACCAACCCTGCGTCATCGGCTCCTGCGCGCTTGACCCCTGTGCAGTCTGCATCCTGTGCCATCCATTGCCTGCGCAGTCTAAGCTTGTGCAGTCTGCATCCTGCGCCATCCATTGCCTGCACAGTCTAAGCCTGCGCAGTCTGTATCCTGCGCCATCCATTGCCTGCGCAGTCTAAGCCTGCGCAGTCTGCATCCTGTGCCATCCATTGCCTGCGCAGTCTAAGCCTGCGTACTTCGCAGCCTGCGCCAACCATTCCTGCGCAATCCAACCCCCTGACCCCTTGCGCAATCCATTGGCTCTTGGAGTTTTGGTTTTATTTCTTTAAGCTTGGCTCTTCTATAGCCCTGTATATTGATATTTTATTAGATATTTTACGTCCATTTTATATCCTTACGCCTTTTGTCATGAACTTGATTTTACTTAATATATTTGGAATGACTATTGTACATGGCATGGTATGACAAGGAACTAGCATAACACGACAAGTGACCCGTAGTAGTGCACTCCTGGCATGACCAACCTGACATGATAGTGGCCCATCGTGGCGCACTCCTGACAAGTACCCTGACATAATTTATCTTGATAACTTGATAGTGGCCCGTGGCGGCGCACTCATGACTTGACTTGACTTGTAACTTGTAACTTGACTCGTATAATCAACTTGACACCATGGGTGTTTCTGCTTGCTTGCTTTTGCAATCCACTTGTCTTGTCTTGCATCATGTCTAGGACGTGACTCCCTGGTTTCCCATGGTCAGGGATTCGCACTGAACATGGATTAGGCTAATGACTAGATCTAACTATAGTTCATGGAGAATTTCCCAGTTACCTGTTGCCCCTTTGGTCCCGGCCTTATATATGCATATACATAGGATTTGTTGCTATCCGTCGAGATGAGCGCACTTCCAGCCCGCCGTCGAGTGTGGTACCTTAGGACACATGTATCTTACTACAGTGTGTTTGCTATATCTTGCTATCTTTTCCTTTTCTTGCTGGGATCACTCAGGTAGTAACAAACAGGTAACCGGACTTGGAATTCTCATTGTATCTTGCTAGTAACTAGGCCTGTGATAACCCTAGTTAGTTAAAGTAGCAAGCCGTAATTATTGCTTGGCCGTGATTGATTGGATGGAGTCTAGTCCAGCCTTGTCTCGTCCTGATCCTGTACAATTTTTGGCATGACATGCTTACTTATGCTTTATCTTAATTCTATATTATGAATAATTGTATGACCAGATTTCTTATATTTACTTTGCCAATAAATGGTGGGGAGAAACCAAGTTCTGTTCAGACGAAGGGTTACAACCCCGGTCCTTGTTTGGTTTACGGGTTGTAACCTGGTTATCTGAATAGTCCCATGGTTATCTCATCGTATATCACCCTGTCATGCTTTTCTATATGCTCAGTCTTTTATCGATTCAGTACAAGATTGTCTTTTATATTCACCTATCATGTTTTTCTTAAATTACTGTCTCTTATTACGTAATTATATTATTGTGCTAATTGCTGGCTTTGGTTCTTATTTTGTGGCCTCCTTGTGGCACTTGCTCTTTCTGGGGTCTGACCCAGCTGGTTTTGTATGACCAGATACTGGAGCAGCAGTAAAGGATCTACCTGTTTTCCAGCCCGATGGTGACAACTAGACGGAACCCGGGCCAAGAGTGGGTTTTCTTTTTGTCTTACCCACCTTATTGTAAAAATATTCTTCTGAGGCGTTTAGCCGTCGAGCAAGTGTTAGCTCGTTTGCAACTTTATTTAATGTCTGCCTACGGGCTGTAATCATGATTGGCAACTCGAGGTTGATCATGTATGACTTAACTCTTGCTAGTCCTTATATTTTGTACGACTAGCTTCATGATCATCTGGATATGTAATGTTTGGAACGCCTTACAATTGTATATTTGGTGATCTGATATCTTGTGATTATTATTAGTTGGTTGAGATTGAGACAATAGGATAATTTATGACCTTAAGAGACTGTTGGCTTGTAGATAAACCCTCACATATTTAGACAGCCGTAACCGTATGGTGAGATGGATTCCATTTTATTATACGTAGCTGGCTATGTCTGCCCCCGCTCTCCAGTATTCTGGTTCTGGGGCGTGACATCACCAGAGGTTCTCCAGCAGCATTAATTGGCAAATTCACTGAGAAGAAGACAAAAGAAATAAGTTAAAAAAGATGGCCAAGGAAAACCGACTGGTGCTTTCAAGCCTATGCGACTCGGATTCAATGGAGCCTTATGCGGCCCAACTCAGAAAAACTTATACGGCTCCGACTAGTGAGGCTCATGCTGCAGTGACTAAATAAAGTTATGCGGCTCTGTTTAACGCAGTCTCATACGACAGAGTTCGAATAAGTTTAAGAGGCTCATACGACAAAGCGAGTTCATGCGAGCCTATGCGGTCCATTTCAGATAAGCTTATGCGGTCCAGATCAAATGTGCTTATGCGGCACAATGTAGATAAGTTCATGCGGTCCAGTTTGAATATGCTTATGCGGTCCAATTCAAATAAACTTATGTGGTCCAGATCAAGCGAGCTTTTGCTGAGCTCATGCGGCCCCGTTAGCGAAGTGCTTATGCGGCCACAACAACAATTCTCATACGGCTTGGACATGGAACATACCCCATACGGCTCGAGACGTGCATACGGCACACATGAAGATGAAGGCTCGCGCATAAAAATATGCGACATAGCCATAACAGTTAGGGTTCCAAGCTCACGCAAAAGTCCTTACCAGCAATGGTGGGGTGGACGTCGGGGTGAACTACGGGCACGTCGGCTGGTGGAGGAGTTGCCACATTCGTCGCCGCAGTTGAAGTAGAGGCAACTTTCTTACCCTTCGCCGCAACAGTCTTCTTGGGAGCCATTACTGATGATCAGAGAAGGAAGACGAGGACAAGAGAGCTTGGGTAAGAGCAGAAAGTAAAGAAAGTCTTCTTTCCAAACACTCTGCTATTTATAGGCAGAGCCCCATAGACCGACGTATCGATCCATGTGCAGTATAATCGACTCTTCGGTTATCAAGGCAATCCGATTATTTAAGGCTAAACTCTTGGGATCCTGTCCCAAAAAGCGGCCTTAAATCTGACAGCAAATCAAAGGCAATCAATACAAAGATTTGCACACATGGCATGAAGACATGGCAAGAAGCCCATGCGGCTCAGATGGCCATGCGGTTGAGGAACCCATGCGGCTAAGGAACCCATGTGGCTGGAACGACCATGCAGCACAGATGGCCATGCGGCTCAGATGGCCATGCGGCTGAGGGGGCCATGCGGCTGAGACATCCATGCAGTCAGAACATCCTATGCGGCCCGAAGAGTTGTTATATGGCCATGCTTCTTATTCAAAGTATTTCAATTTTGCAAATTGAAAACTTTGAAGGGGGTCTTGTAGAAGCATGGAAAACAATAAAGAAAGACCTATGCGGCTCCAACAGAAGGATCCCCATGCGGCTCAGACGCCCATGCGGCTCAGGATCCCCATGCGGCTCGAAAGTCCATACGGCTCGGATAGTTCCATGCGGCTCAGAAAAAATAGCCACGTGGCCTTCAATAGTTCTTCTCTACATTCGGCTGTATTTAATGCCCTGACGGCTGACAGCTATGACAGCTCTGACAAAAAGACGTAATAATGACTCTGACATAATGGCGTTATCCTAGAAAAGAGGAAAAAATCTCCTTACAAAGCTGGCAAAATCCACCAAGTCCTGAGGCTACTCCATGCGGCCGTTGTATTTATGCGGCTGTCCATCTGCATCCCAATGCGGCCGCCCATTTGCATGCGGCTGCCTATCCCCATGCGGCTGCCCATTTACATGCGGCTGCCTATCCCCATGCGGCTGCCAATCCCCATGCGGCTGCCTATCCCCATGCGGCTGCCCATTCCTATGCGGCTACCCATCCACGCGTGGCTGTCCATCCTCATGCGGTTACATGCTCCATACGGCTGAGAGGACCACCCATATACGGCTCTGCCAAGACGGTCCAGTTGAGACACGTGGTGCTCTTCGTGACAAGTGAGATACGTGGCAGTCTTATCTTTCCTGGAATTATGGGTACTAACAAATCCTAACAAAATTAGATTTGTTACGATCGTCATAATGGCCCAGATCAAATCAAATCAAGTAAATTGGACACGTGGCAGGCTATCACAAGTCACGAATATTCATGGCAATCAATATTTATTGCCCACAAGAGATTTGATGCAATCACATTAGTTGCTCAAATTTATTATATTCAAGATGTACGGCCCAGATTGACAACTCTTAAGCCACCGACTTTTCAAGACGGGTAATCATTTACAAACCCTAATGATCACACCCCACTCCTATAAATAGCAAGGTGCCATTCCCTTACAAAGAGAACAGAGAGATAGACAGAGAGAGGAGAGAGCAGAGACAGACACATACAGAGAGAGAGAGCACTACAGAGACATCCAGATAGCTATCAACAGAGGGCACAAGGGAGTCTTCCCACACGTCCAAGAGCATTTCTTCATCGGAGCCAAAGCTACGTCTGATCGTCCAAGGAGTAAGGCATAGCGGCCGTCGCTTTTTCGAGCCTCTATCGTCAACCCCCAGAATCTAAACTAAACATTTGTACTTAGACTGCTGTACCTAGGTTTTCGTCCCTAGGCTTTCTTTGTACGAGCGAGTTTGTATTGTAAAGTAAAACTCCAGTCCTCCGATATAATTGTTCTGTTCTGTTATAATCAATGGCAAACAGGCTCAACCAGAAATGAGATACAATCCAACAATCTAATGTTGGGTCTAGTTTGTTGTCATAGGGATCGAACTTGGGCCGAGTTCGGTGATGGACAGAACTCTGTCCGAGTTCTATGATTTTTTTTCTAGAACTCTTCTGCAAGGACCAAACCAAACTCTGACAGAGTTTAATATCATCGAGACTGAACGATTTTTGGGTATTAATCAGTACAGTTGGATTTATGTGATGACCATATTTAATGGTAGATTATTTTAGGACTTCTAGTATGACGTAAAATAGGTGCTTCGTCCTATATATATAATATAATATAAAGATGGTGGACAAGGGGTGCGGGCTGTTAGGAGCTCCGTCGTGCGGGCTCCAGCTGGGAGCACCGCCGCTCGTCGGAGTTCTCCTAGTGATAGGCTGGCCTGCGTGGCCGGCCGGTTACTTCTCCGGCAGCCCGGGCCTCTCGTGCCCCCCCGTTGGAGCCTCCCCTCCTCTTCTAGGTGGGGCTCCCCAACCTCCTTCCCTTTCCCCCTCGGTGCCTTCGGTGACGCCGTCCCCGACGTACCCGAGCCAGGCGCCAAAAGCCTGTCCACCACCCTCCGGACCCCCCCACCCAGGGCGTCGCTCCGGCCCCTCTCCATCCTTCTCTCGCCGTGCCAGCCCCCGCGCCGCCCCCTTCTTCGGCCGCGGCACTCATCCCGGCTTCCCTCGCTTTCGGTGGCCTCCAGCTTCCCTGGCAGCATCGTCCTCGTGGGCTCCTCCTCCCGACGACCCTGATGAGGCCCTCCGTCGTCTCCTTCCAGCCACCGCCTCGATCCTCCTGGAGTTCCCTCCCCCTCCTCCAGCTCCGGCCACCTCCCCGGCTCTCCCGAGTGCCTTAGCCTTTCCTCCGACGCTTCCTCCCCCTCCTCCAGCGTCGTTTCACCCTCCGACGGTCCTTGCTGCAGCCATCGCCCTGCCCCCTCATTTTCTGTCGATGGAGCTGGCCGCCCTCTTCCTTTCGCCGACTGTAGTCCCGCTCCCCTTCCCTCAGTACTCCTGGGCCGTACCTCGTCGGTGACTGTCCGTTACACACTCCTCCTTCCGGCTTCTCCCCCAGGCTCACCGCCCTCTCCCGGTGGTACCCCCCGGCTCCCTGTCCCTCCCTCCCTCTCTGCCTCGGACAGTGCGTGCATGGGTCCCGAGCTCCCTGTCCCTTCCTCCGGCTAGCTTCCTCGTCGGTGGTAGGCGTCCACTCCCTCACCCAGAGGTCGAGCCCTCCATGCCTCTTCCCTCCCCACTTCTTCCCTCTCCCTTCCCTCGTTCTCCGTCTCGCCCGGCTCACTTCGGCAGCCTCCGGCGCTCCCCCCCGTGTCTCCGCTCCGCGTCTGCCCCTCCCCTCCGAACAGGCCCCCGGTCGGAGCCCCCGTCCTCAGTCCCTCTCCCGGTCGCTCCCATCGGAGCCTCCCTACTTCGGGATGATCGCCTACCCCCCTCGGGCAGTGCGCCCCTCCATAGGAAAGAGTGCCCCCTCGAGCAGAGTTTCCTTGGACTGCGTGCCCCCTCCCCCTTGGACAGCGCACCCATCATCCCCTATGGCGACCAGCGCTCCACGCGCCTGCTCGTGACTCTGAATTTTGAAATTTCGAATTTTGAAATTTCGTAATATTTTGTTTTTTTGTTTTCGAAATGTCATTTTGTCTCAAAATCTCGTTGCATTTAATATATATATATATATATATATATATATATATATATATATATATATATATATATATATATATATAAAATAAAAATGAGTTCTCTCCCTTGCTGCTGTTCTCTCCCGGGGACCCCCTAGGGTCTCCCCGCTCTGGCCGTCCAGATTCTAGTGCGCCCCGCCCGGACCCAGTGGGTCCTCTCCCAGCTGGAGCCCGATGGCTCCTCCCTGGCCAGCCGACTTCCTGGCCTTGGTAGGCCATCCCCCCTCCCACTCCCCGGCCCGCCCTGCCCCGACACCCCCTACGCCTCCCTCTCCTTTTACTCTCCCCCCCGCCCTCGTTCGGCAGTCCGGTCTTTCCGCCAGGCGTCCTCGGGAGTTCAGGCCAGGCTCTCCCTACGAGCTGGTTCGACCCCCCTGTCCATCCCTGGTAGCGGCAACCGACGGCACCCAGGCAACCCCCTCTTGGGCCGGGAGCATCCCGGCGGTCAGCCAGCGACTGATGCTTTCCCACCTCCCCTTTTTTCAAATTTCAAACGGGACAGCAGTCCCATCGGGTTGGGATCCCTCCTGCGGTGCAGGCTTCGGGCGTTCCATCGCTAGGCCCCTCGAGTCCGCTGCTAGAAGCTCATCTCTCGAGGTGGTCCCATCCCTCTACGCGTCGGCTGCCGTGCGTAAGGCTGATTTTCCCCTACCTTCTTTTGGTGGGTCCCACCTTGATCAGGTCGTTGGGCGCCTCGGTAGAGCTAGCCCTGGATTTTACGCAGCCCAGGTGGCCTCCCCTTACGCGTACCTCTCCCCCTCCACGCATTCGCCGGTGGGACCCCCTGCTCTACGCATCCCCCGCTCTACGCATCCCCTCTCGCATCCCAGTTTGCGCCTAACGCGTACCTTCCCCCTTACGCATACCCGGGTGGGACCCCCTTCTCTACGCATCCCTTGCTCTATGTATCCCCTTTCGAACCCCAGTTTTCGCCCAACGACTTTTACGCGGCCCCCACACCTCCTTTTCTCCTCTCTCCTCCCAGGCCCACGCCCCCCTCTCATTTAGCAGCACTATCTTTCCCCTTATACGTGTACGGGTGGGGGCCCCTCTCCACCCCAACCCCTCGCTTCTCCCTCCGTAACCCAGCTTACGCCCTTCCGACCATTACGCAGCTCCCCCCTCCTTCACTCCTCTCTCCTCCCAGGCCCACGCCCCCTTCTCATTCAACAGCACCCCCTTCGCCCCCCAATCCCGACGAGGCTCCTGCATTATCGGAGGTGGCGCCCTTTGTCTCCTTTGTTCCTGAGGCCCTCATTCTAGTGAACCCGGTGTTCCAGCACGCCCCGGGCGTGGCTGGCCTCAGGGTCTCCTCCGCAGCGACCCAGAATGCCACCCTCCTCCCTCTCCGGTAGCGGGCGTCTCACAGGCGACGTCTCCCCCTGTGAGCAGCACGGCTCCCGTCCTGTCCTCATCCGCCCCCTCGGTAGACCCTTCCTCCTTCCTTCCAGACAGATTAGCCCCGGCTGACCCCGCTTCCCTGACCCCCCGTCCCGATCAGAATTCCCCCTTGCCAGCACCCCCGTCGCCCTCCGGAGTGTCCCAGATCCCAACAACGCCTGAAATAGTTCCGCGATCCTTCGCCGCCATGCATCGCCCGGACTTAGAAGCCTCGAAGGGTCTCCAATT
Organism: Iris pallida; assembly: GCA_029216955.1. Lineage (NCBI taxonomy): Eukaryota > Viridiplantae > Streptophyta > Magnoliopsida > Asparagales > Iridaceae > Iris > Iris pallida. The sequence goes on from JANAVB010021399.1 coordinate 3,485,997, forward strand.
CCCTGACGTATCCCTCCTGGACATCGAGTACTCTCAGGATTCCCCAGTGCCTCTGGTCCCCTTCTCCGACTCGAAAGTGACCTCTCTGTCATCCTCCCCCCCACACATTTATCCAAAAATTTTCTACTGGCTGTCCCAAAATCTCCAGGGTGCAAGAGGCTATAGCCAGTTGGAAACTCTCGACGGATTACCGAGTGGCCCCCCTCGATCCCAGATATATTCTCCTCCACCTCTCCTCCGATCTCGACCACAGGACTGTCTAGTTCAAAGGCACTTGCAGGATAGATTCCCACCAGATGAAAATCATCAAGTGGTCACCATACTTTGACACCAAAGAATACTCTGCGTTGGTCGCCGCCTGGGTGACCCTGCCCAATCTACCCCTCATCTGTTTTGTCCCACCGGCACTTAGGTGTATCGCCAATTCGTTCGAAACGTACGTGGCCACGGCTCCGGAGACGAGCAACCTCACCAAGGCATACTACGCCAAAATCTGCGTGGAACTCGACCTCAATTTCGAACCACCCAATTTTATTACTATAGAACTGGGCAACCAGACCCACACCCAACAAATCCTCTACGATAACCACAATATGTTCTACAACCACTGCCATTTAAGATGTCACCTCTCAAAGCACTGCCACCGTCTTCACCCAGAACTGAAGAAGAAATCAGCCAGGAAAGACAACATGTAAGCTGAAGGGAGGACACCCATGCCACCCCTTCTACCACTTTCGAACTCGCACACTCGATTCGGCTCCAACGACGGCAAGTCAGACAAGAGCGAGGCCCCTAGCAAAGCCCTGATCCCCTTCATCTCCAACAAATTTGATGTTCTAGATTTAAGAGACGCAGATACGCCATCGGAGACTACAAGCCCCCAATCTGATCTCGCCCTCACCGTGATAGCACCCAACCCCCCTTTTCGGAGGAGATAGAGACGATCACTGTCTCCGGCGACGCAGATCAACAGCACACCATCGAAGACCCAGTTGAAAAAGCCCTTGCAATCCTCGGGCCCGACCAAGCCAAGAGAGGACTACAGGTCCAAGCCGCTGGCTGTCCCCTCCAGCAAACTATTCTACAGATTAGGAGCGGTAGTGATTCCCTAGCCATCCCCTCCGAGGATCCCATCCTAGACTCCGCGGAGGAACTGGTAGACCTGCCCACGGCCCCACATGAGCAATCCAAAAGCGACCCTCCCACACCGACTAAGTCAGTAGCGACTACCTCAGGCGGGGACAACGACAAGAGAGGAACTGTCGAAACCACAACCATCCAAACCAAAATCGTCGCCAAACGGAACAAAAAATCCTCCCACAACGTCATTAATGCTTAACATCCTATCATGGAACGTCCGTGGTCTGGCAAACAAACCTACATTAAGGAGAATTTCTATCCTTCAGAAAATCCATAAGATCGATATCCTCATTATTCTCAAACCCAAAATCTTCCCCAAAAGATTAAAATCAATCCAGCTGCAGCTGGGCCTCCCCACGGCCATAGCTGGCAGAAACGATATTTGGATCCTCAGTACGAAGGACATCAACATCGGGATCATCCAGGACTCCAGGCAGGCCCTTTCCTGCTGGTTAGAACACCACACGCTCCCTGAACGCGCTATCCTCTCAGCGGTCCACGGCAGCTGTGATGTTGCAGAGCGGAAACTCCTCTGGAACGATCTTCTTAACATCTATCACCACCATATCAACTCTCCTTGGCTTTGCATTGGGGACTTTAATGCGATCACCTGCAGAGAAAAGAAAATCGGAGGAAGGCCTCCACCCACTTTGGCCATGCAAGACTTCAACAACTTTATCTTCGATGCCCACCTCGCCTCTCTCCAGTTCTCCGGCAATGCTTTCACCTAGTGCAACATGCAGGACGGGGAGCGTCGTCAATACTCTCGCCTGGACAGGGCCTTCATGAATGCACGCTGGTACGGAATGGGGATTAACACCCACCTATCCCATCTCAACTGCGTCGAATCTGACCACGCTCCGCTGCTGGTCGAAATAAAAAATAATACAAACCCATCTAAGAAGAACTTCTAATTCTTCGACTTCTGGACCGATCACCCCCAATTCTTGGACATCGTAGCGAAAGCTTGGAACCGCAAGGAATCTCCCAATCCCCTCATTCGGGTGAGCAACAAACTCAAAGCAATAAGGAAAGCCCTGTCCAATTGGAGCAAACTTGCCTACGGGAACATTTGTCAAGCCGTTCGGGTTGCTGAGGATGATGTCACCCGCGCCGAAGCCATATTCGCTTCGGATCGATCCCCGGTGGCAAGGAAAGCCCTAAATCTCACCAAGGCTATGCTCAAATTCAGACTCAAAGTGGAGACAGAATTTTGGAAGCAGAAAGTGAGATTGAAATGGGACAACGAGGGGGATAAAAACTCAAATACTTCCATACTTGCGTCAACGGCCGCAGACAGAAGCTATCGGTTCACCACACCGCTGACAACAACGGGAACATTATCACTGACCATAAGGCCATCCAAGTGGCCGCAGTAGAATTCTACTCCAAATTATTCTCCAAAGAGACGGTTCATAAAGATAGATCCTTCCTGGACTAAATCCCCCTACTCATTAACAACACCGACAACGCACAGTTGGAGCGCCCACCGACTGAACAGGATGTTAAAGATGTAGTGTGGGCCCTGAACGAGTATAGTGCACCCAGCCCGAACGGCTTTTCGGGGGTCTTCTTTCGTACCTGCTAGGACATTATCAAGCAGGACATCACCGAAGCGGCTATCGCATTCTTCGAAGGAGCCACATACTCCAAAGCCATCTCTAGTGCAAAGTTGATCCTTATCCCGAAAAAAAAACCCGGAGACCTTCTGCGACTTTCGACCCATCAATCTCTGCACTTTCACCAACAAGATCATCTCTAAAATTATTGCTACCAGAATGTCAGGTATTCTCCCCAAAATCATTTTCGACGAACAAAGCGGCTTTGTTCGGGGGAGGAACATACATGAAAATATTATGCTGGCACAAGAGTTAATCACCTGCATGAAGTTTCCAGCAAGAGGGGGCAAAATCGCCGTCAAAATTGACATAGATAAAGCCTACGACAGACTGGATTGGCAATTTATGATCTGGGTCTTCAGGGCATTCGGATTCTCGAAAACTTGGACCAACACCGTGTGGAGATCTATCAGCAACTCGTAGTTCTCCACAGTTATCAACGGTCAATCCGATGGGTTTTTCAAATCCAGTCGCGGAGTAAGACAAGGCGACCCTCTATCATCCACTGTCTTCATCATAGCCGCTGATGCTCTGAGTAGGAACCTTAATAACATGGTCAACACTCCGAACTTCCAGCACTATCACACATCCAGTGGATGTCCTATCATTATCCACCTTGCCTTCACCGACGATTTACTCATCTTCTCGGCCGGGGACGTTGGTGCGATGGAGGTTGTCCACAGCACCCTACAGAGGTACTCTAGATGTTCAGGCCAGAGGATCAATCCCTCCAAAAGCGTCATCTATGCCCACCACAACATCAAAAAAGAGCACACAATCAGTCTCTCTAACTTAACATCCTTCTCTGTTGTCCATCCTCCATTCAACTATCTTGGCTACCCCCTGGGGTACGGGAGATCCAACGTTGGCATCTTCGAGAACTTGATCACAAGAATCAGGAACAAACTTGAAGGGTGGCATAATGCTACCTTATCCCCAGGCGGCAAGATGATCCTCATCAAAAACGTTCTCACCTCCATCCCAATCCATAATCTGGCCGCGTTCTCTCCGCCCATGAAGGTTCTTTCCTCCATCGAGCAGATCTTTTGTAACTTCTTTTGGGGGCAAAACAACGGACATGACAAGCACCACTGGGCTAACTGGGACTCCATGGCTCATCCTACAGAGGAAGGGGGTCTGGGTTTTACCAAACTCACTCACATCGTCAAAGCTTTCTCGATAAAATTATGGTAGAATCTCCGTACGAGAAAGAACTTATGGACCGAGTTTATGAAGACTAGGTACTTCAAGCACATCCCACCTCAGAGGCCATCGCCAACTGCAGATCCTCTGCGGCTTGGCGTCGTATCCTTATCGGACGCGACCTCGTCGAGCCGGCGATGAGACTCTACCTGGGAGTCGAAAACTCGGATCCTTTCCTGGAGTGATGGATTGGGGACAGCTTGATCCCTAGTATCACGGTGACCCCCAGAGAAAGAAGGATCAAAGACTTATGGAGCTCCAGTACTAACGACTGGAACTGGGACAAAATTCGCGAATGGTCCGGGAACAAAACCATAGACAGCATCCGCATGCACGGATTGAGTCTCAGACGCGATGCCGACGCGCTGAGGTGGACGATCGAGGCCTCTGGAGCATTTTTGATGAGATCGACGAGAATTGCTGTCCAAGGGATCGGGCAACCGCATCATACCCTAGCCCTCTTTTGGCATACATGCATCCCTAAGAAGTGGTCCTTCCTCATGTGGAGAGTCATTAAAAAGAAACTACCCACTGACGAGATCCTCAACACCATTGGGATTAGCTTAGCTTCTGCCTGCACTTGCTGCTCTGACCGTCAGATGGAGACCATCGACCACATCTTCTGCCAGAGTAATCTGCCAGTCAGTAACTGGAGGACCCTTAACCAGCTCTATAATATTGTTCCGAGTGGTGGACGCTTCCACGATCTGGCGGCCTCCTGGAGTTCGGCCTCCAACGGCCACCAGATCGTCGCAGCGGCCGCTACGTAGGTAATTTGGAAGAATCACAACAAGGCGAGATACGAAGGTCACCAATACTCAGCCGATCAGCTCATCCGGGAAGTCTTCCGCCAATGCCGTAAACAGAGCACCCTTTGCTCCCACTGCCCGAGAGCATTTTGGTCGTCGATGCTCCCCTAGCTCTTCTTAGCCGTGTTGTCTCCCCTCCTCTTTGTTCATTTTGGTAGTATACTTGTATAGGCTCTTTTTTTTGTGCCTTGTATACGTGGTCAGGCTTCGACATTTTGAGCCTTAAATAATAATATGAAAAAAAAAAAAAAAATATATATATATATATATATATATATATATATATATATAGGTTGAGGGTGGAGGGTGGAGGCATAAGATCAATATATATATGACGTAAAAAAATATATATATATAGGTTGAGGGTGGAGGCATAAGATCAATCTCGAAGAGCACAAGGTGGCATGGGAGATTCAGGATGATTGTCCATAAAGAATCTAAGAGAAAGTTGGTACTTTGCTCTTAGGGGTTGCCATCGAAGATAGCAGGATGAGAAAATATGTGCAGGAAGTCGTCGGCTTCGCATAAGGAGATCGTTACGGGTTATAGAGTGAGTGATTTCAAGTTGTAATCTTCTTCTTTCTACTTGAGTTTGGTGAGGGGGTTGAACCTTTGGGCAAATGGTTCAATATTGTTCTTATTCAATTTTGTAATTTTATTTGAGTTTTAAAGATTTGAATTTATCCAGATGACATAGCCACAAACCATATGCGTTGTTTGATATTTCTTGCCACTCATGGGTCGACTGGTTGGTTATCTCAAGTGGGTTGGCCTATGTTTTTGTTGTGGTCATATTTCAGACTCGGTATCGGAGTACGGTATTAGCATTTTGATCCCATCATCTAGTATCACAGCGAGGTTTGTTTGTTCTGGTCTGATACCATCATCTTGTATCAGGGCTCTCAGGTTATAGAGAGAAAGGTGCAACCATGTCTACGGAGTAGATGAACATATGTATAACCACCCTCACAAGGGAAAAATGAGAGATTTGGAAGCCAGGGATAAAGGATCGGCTCTGGTGCAAGGATTTGCATGGTCCGTTATAGGATGATAATTCCATGCTATTAGACAAGTCTGTTGATGACTAGAGGCTATTGGATTGGAAGGCATTGGATTTATTTGCCAATGACTGGACGATTCGGTATTCATCACATCTCTATGGAGAGTTCTGTAAAAGTACTTTAGGAGAAGTTGTATTCACTATACATATAGAAGACGACTGATAACAAGACATTTCTTATTCGCCAGCTCGAAGTATACGGAGGGTGCCTCAGTGGTACAATATCTGAAAGATGTTAAGGGGATCATCAACTGTCTACAGTGAAGTTGTTGATTGTTGATGAGTTTCAAGCCCTTCTACTTTTGAGTTATCTGGGAGAGAGTTAGAGATGTCAGTGGTATCGATTTGTAACTTTGTGCCTGATGGAGTTGTCAGAATGGAGGCAGTTAAAAGCAACTTGTTGAACAAGGAGGTCTGATGTAAGCAGTTGATTGAATCATCGCATGAGTTTGCTATGGTTGCTTCCTATGGGATAGGAGGACTCAAGTCACAAACAAGAGCACTGGTGAGTCCTCAAAATCTTACGACTGTGGACCACAAGGATTGATGTTATCACTGTAGCGAAAGGAGACACATTAATAGAAATTGTATGAAGTTCAAAACTGAGAAGGCTAAAGGCAAGGATGTTCAGGAGAATCTCGTGATGTTTGGAGATATCATCATCACAACAATCTATACAGAGGAAGCTTATGTCACGAGTCATTACAACAATTGGGTCACAGACACAGGGGCGTCGTATCACCACTCCACGTAGGAAGACCTTCACGTCATACCGAGGTTGTATGTTCAGAAATGCGAAGAAGGTCAATAAGGGAACTGTTGCAGTTGTGGGCATAGGTAATGTGCATGTCACAACGAAGTTTGGGGAGAAGCTGATTCTCAAGAGATTACGACATGTACCGAGTTTGCACTATAACTTAGTTTAGGTAGGAAGGCTTGTAGATGATGGCTGTCATACTAATATTCGGGGACAAAGACTGGATGCTTACAAAAGGTTCCCAATAGTTGGCTCGAGGAGATATTTATTGTGGCATATACAGACTCAAGCCACTGAGGTATGCAAGTGTAAAAGCATGGGAATTGCCCAGGCTCAGTCGAGACCAAACCACCTCAGGAAAAGTGCATGAAGGCCTAGAAGACCTCTATTGGGATGCCAAGTCCCAATAGCACAGTACCTCGAGGTACATTACCTTTGAAAAACCAAAGGCAGCTGGACCGCTTTATACGACCAGATCACATAATATTCAGACACTATGCGACCTCTTTTCCAAGAAGCCCCATGCTGCCAATGGAGCATGCGGCTCAAACGGCCTAACCAGTCTCCACATCAAGGTAGGTAGCTCGAGTCCTTGATTGAGCCACCATCTACACCAAGACAGCTGGTTTGTGCCTCGAGTTGGATCATCAACAACTGGTTTATGTCCTGAACCAGATCATCAACAGCTGGTTCGTGCCTCGATCCAGATCATCAACAACTGGTTCGTGCTCCGAACCAGATTACCTCAAATCCGGTTAGTAATGATTGAAAGGATCAACACCACGTTGATAGTGTGTCCACAATAACTGCCCCATTCAAAATGGAGATTCCCTCCAAATTATGACCAGAACCATGCATCAACCAAAGATCGTGCCAACTAGTTTAAGTTTTTCGTTTATGGCACGCACGTTACATAACCGCACCATTCAAATGACAGGTTGTCATAAACACTTATGCGTGCTGGGTCACCTATGATCAAGCCGTCTAGATAGACAGTCATAATCGTCAACAATCACACCCGAGGATCCTTAAAGTCCTCACGTGGAGTTCCTACATTAACGGACGCCCAATCAGCACCTCAACTAGGCCAAGCGGTTAATCAACATTCCTAAACAACTGTGATAACCCGAATGGCATCTTCCATGCAAGAGATATCCTCCCTCATCATTACCTCCTTGATGGCTTACCCGCTAAAAGACAAATAAAGAGGAGGAGAAGAAAAGAGGAGATTATCAACTGATATGATCCACTAAATCAACCTCATCATTGAGGGTACCAGATACACAAGAGAGAGAGAGCGAGTCATAGAGAGCACTTTAGGCAACATATAAAGAAGCACATCCAAAATTTTCTTTCCTCATCATTGCTAAGGTTAGCAACAGAAAGCAACAATAGTATCTTCGGAGTATTTGTTCTTAATAAGATAATTCGTGACACAAGGACCAAGTGTAGTATAATTTAAAGATTTGATATTAGAGAAATTTCCCATAGTATTAGAAAATAAGGCAATAAATCAAATAGTATCAGAAAACACGACACAAAAGATATCACAAAGATAAAGTGTAGGAAACAACTATTAAAATCAAATTAACTCTCCAATAGTATCAAAAAAAGAAAGTGAAAATTCCAGCCAAACAACATCAACTTGTATTAGATGTTGTTTAATAATGTAGAATTAGAAGGAAAAAAAGGGTAAACAATCAATGCAACTTGAGATATTAATAATATTTGTTCAACTTGAGATAATTTCAACCCAATTCCAGTGCATCCTTCTCAGGAACACCAGATACATTTCCTAAAGCCAATGAAGATCAAATTCTGATCACAAAAACACAAACAAGAAAGAAAATTTCCACATGGGTATCACTCTAAAAGCTAAACCAACATTTGAAAGCACCCATATTTTTGTAGTATCATTCCAAATCAGAAGTAGCAAGATGAAGTATCAGATCCTTAATTAAAAATAAAGTCAGATGAAACAAAATTGTTAGCTTAACACAAAATTAAAAGGATAACCATCCTTAAAATCAATTTTCTCGACAAAATAGGTCACATCCTTTAGATAAATTTGGGAATCGTTGTAAAACACTCAATAGTTATTTAAACACAAAATTGTCATAATTAAACATATGTCGAAATACATGATTATGTTTGTACAAGGCAAGATCTACGAAAGGTATTCGAAATCGCAAAAAAAACTTTAGAAAAATATGCCATTTCTGATAAAATTGGAAAAAGATTAGAACGAGAACTGGGTTTTCGGTTAGAAGCTTCCTTACAGTGGTGAAAATGGTAGGTACGAAGGTGAACATAGCCTGAAGGACTTCCGAACTATGAATTTGGAAGAAGAGAGTGCAAATATCAACTTACTTCCTCATTCTTTTTCTAATCGGCAATAATGAAGCAGCCAAGAAGTGTAGGAGCCATCATATCAAAATATTTTTCAATTTTAGCAAAGTATAACCAATGTTGGAGAATGATTCAATTTCTTTTATAAAGTTGTTGCTAGTACGTAGGGTGACCTGGTATGTAGGAGTGGGTGGTTGTTAGTTGGTTCTAGCTACTTCCTTTTTTACATTTTTGGTGTTATGTTCTTTTCCTATTTAAAGAGTAGTCTGAATGAATAAAATCACCAAGCATCATTGAACTTTTAGAAAAGTCCTCTGGCATTTTGTTCTCTTGCTTTGTTCACTTAACAATTTGGTACCAAAGTTTGGGTCGTATTGAAGCTGGGAGCAAATTTTCATCATAGGAAACTTGTTACCATTGCATTTCAAGGTTTAAAGTAGGAGTTACTCTAGTAAGTTATTTTTTATGGAAGAAAAGATATATTGTTTCTGCATCTATTATTTGTTTGATTTTTTTTTGTAAGAAAAAAGGAAAAAATAAATATTGGAAATGGCCTAAATCTCTCACAAACTTTGATTCATGTGTTTGGGGGTGAAAATTATGGTTTTTGGAGTATCAAGATGAGAACTTTTTAATTTCACAAGATCTTTGGGAACTTGTTGAGAATGGTTATGCAGAGACGGATATGGCAGCAGAAATGAAGGATTTTCGAAAGAAAAATGCAAAGGCATTACTCATATTGCAACAAGCGATGAATGACTCCATTTTTCGAAGAAATGCTAATGTTGTGAAATCAAAGATGCATGGAAAATTTTGAAGCAAAAAATGATGGTGATGGTAAGGTAAAATCTGTCAAATTGTAAACTCTTAGAAGTGATTTTGAGAATCTTTATACAAAGGATGCTGACACAATTGATGATTATTGTACCAAGGCCTATACCATAGTTAATTAGTTAAGAACCGTTGGTGAAGAACTTAATGATAACAAGATAGTAGAGAAGGTTTTGAGAAATCTTGTTCCTAAATTTGATTATGTAGTAGTTGTAATAGAGGAATCAAAGGATTTATCTACTTATTCTTTTAGTGCACTAACGAATTGTCTTATAGCTCATGAATAAAAATTAAACAGCACGACAGAAAAGAACGTTGAATGTGCATTTCAAACAAGAGTTAAAAACACAATCAAGCTTACAGGAATAAATTAAGGAAGAGGATTTGGAAGAGGTGCCTACTGTGGACATAGCAAGGATAGAGGCAGAGGAAGAACTGATTGGAACAATCAAAGAGGAGGCAACAATGATAGAGGCAATCAAGGAAGATCTGACTGGAACAATCAAAGAGGAGGCAACAATGATAGAGGAAATCAACAACAAAGCTACAAGAAAAAACAATGCAATTTTTGCAAAAGGTTTAGGCACACTGAAGCTTATTGCTTTGCCAAAGCCAAACAACAAGTGAACTACACAGAAAAGAGAGGTGATGAAGGTAAAGAAGATGGTAATCTCTTTATGACTTGTTTTAATTCTGGAAAAAATAGAAGTAATGTTTGGGTTTTAGATAGTGGTTGTAGTAATCATATGATAGGGACAAAAATCTTTTTGTCATTTGGATGAATCCGTCAAGACACAAGTTAGGCTGGGAAATAATTCCATTATGCAAATAGAAGGAAAAGGAACAGTTGCAGTAAAAACAAATTTAGGTATGGAAAAACTAATTCATGAGGTTTTTTATATTCCTAGTCTTGCGTATAATTTAATAAGTGTTGATTAATTGATTGGAAAGGGTTATTCAATTACTTTAAGGATAATATAGGATTTATTTCTAAAACTTATGACATGCCTATGTTAAAGATTCATATGGCTTAAAATAAAATGTTTTCTCTTGAAATTTCATGTCTCGATACTTATGCGTTAGTTTTTAATGTGAAGAATGAATCTCAGCTATGGCATTTGTGCTGTGGATATTTACATTTCAATGGCTTAAAGTTGTTAAGTAAAAAATTGATGGATTTAGGCTTACAAGGAATTGAATGTGTGGATACTATTTGCGAAAGTTGTATTTATGGAAAACAACATCGTTCATCTTTTCATGTTGTAAAACCTTGGAGATCTACTAAGCCTCTATAACTTATTCTTGCTGATATTTATGGTCTCATGCATACTCTATCATTAAATAAGAACATATATTTTATGCTCTTTATTGATGACTTTTCTTGAATTAGTTGGGTATATTTTATAACAAAAAAGTCTGAAGCATTTGCTAAGTTTCAAGAGTTTAAGGCATTTGTTGAAAAACAAAGTGGACATGATATAAAAATCCTCAGAACTGATAGACGAGGAGAATTTTTATCTACTGACTTTAACATTTTTTGTAAGAAAAATGGTATTTGCATGCAGCTTACAGTAAATTATACACCTGAACAAAATGGAGTCGCTGAAAGAAAGAACAGAACCATTGTATAGGTGGCTCGGAGCATGCTAAAAGAAAAGAGCCTTCTAAATGACTTTTTAGGCAGAAGCCATGGCAACTTCAGTATATCTTCTAAATCATTCGCCAACAAAATCTGTACAAAGAATGATACCATATGAAGCATAGTTTGGAAGAAAATTGAGAGTAAGTCATCTCAAGTTATTTAGTTGTATTGCATATGCATTTGTTCATCCCCAAATTCAAAGAAAGTTAGATGATAAAAGTGAAAAATGCATTCTTCTTGGCTATAGTAGTAAATTAAAAGTTTATCGATTATATAAACCGACAACCAAGAAGTTGATTATTAGTAGAGATGTAATATTTGATGAGAATGTTTGTCACGACCTGTACCCAGAGTAAGGGCACGAGTGCGTGACAACGTCCCAGCCGACGCCGCAGAAACAACATAGAACGCTGTCTAGTCTACTATCTAACAACAATTATAATATCAAAATCTGTCGAGATGGTCAACTCCAAACTGAGGACAAGCAATGACAATATAATATACTCAATCACAATATTCTAAGAAGGGTAAATGATACTGAAAGATAAAGATAACAAGATATTAAAATATCATCCAGAAAATTTGACACAGAAATAATACAAGTCCAGAGTCTCAGATTCAACAATTTCAAATACAAATTCTAATATAATAACATGCCAAGGTGTAATCTGGAGACAAAGTCCGGTACCAAACTAATCTAGCTGAGCTACCACTAATGCCTCATCGGCTGGAACTAACCCCTGCTAGACTACGGTCTCCCGGTCAATGCCCACTATGTCATGAGGACCATAGTAGGTAGAACACTCATCCTCATCATAATTTGTAAACAATTTGTCAACATATTCAGTCAGGATAGAACGAGCACAAATCTCCAATAACAGTTCTAGTTAGACGATAAAGAATATGTAGAACAGTAAATAGAGAATATACAAGGTAATGTGATATGTACATGAATCATGGTAAGGCATATCAAGACTGTAAATGAATGTAAGAGCAAGAGAACAATGTATATCTTGTATAGGAATCAGGAAAACTACTATCTATGTGAGTTAGCACTAGTTTTAACATGTGATTGGCTTAGGAACATGATACAAGATTTGGCCTGATTAATCATACGTGTGGTGTATGATTAACACTGTTCAAGCTTCATAACTTGATACAATGAGGGTATTGATCACATATCTACGCTAATACCCCCGCCCCCAATCAGTATAGCAGATCCAATCATGACACATTATGACACAAAATTCTTTGAAAATGTAGCTAGCCTTAGCAGGAATCACGTCTATACAGTGCACAAGGAACAAGGACAAGGCTCGCATAAGATATAACAAGGAATATAAGGAATAACATCTCATGATGGGATCCAGACAAATATCAATCTGCGTGAAAAATATGTCAAGAGGACATGGCTATCTACACTAAGTACAAGAAAGTACATAGATGATATTATAAAACCGAAATATTAACAGAGAATATGCTCTCCTGAGATTCGGTGGAAAATATTGATAGTGAATCGAGGCTTAGAGTGAAGTCACAGACCAAGAGATGAGATATACATGAGTTAAATAGGGTTTAACAGTGTTAGGCATGATTTTCTAGTATATGCTATACAATCTAAGTCAAACTCAATCAAACTAAGTCAAACTAGGTTGAACTAAAGTCAAACTAAGTCAAACTAACTCATACTAAGTCAAACTAGGTCAACCTAGGTCAAAGATTGACCTACAATTGACTTTTGGTCAACTGGTCAACTCCTAATCCAATCTAGATCAAACTAGGTCAATGGTTGACCTAAAGTTGACGTTTGGTCAACTGGTCAACTCTGGTCAACTCCTAGTCTATTCTAGGTCGGATGTTGACTCTACGTTGATTTTCAATCAAAATAGTCAACCTTGGTCAAACTAGGCCAAGTATCCTATTTCTAACCATTACCTATCAAGATATCGCAATCCTAACCATTACCTACCAAGATATCCCAATCCTAACCATTATCTACCAAGATATCTCAATCCTAACCATTACCTACCAAGATATCCTAATACCTTAGATACTAGGTAATACCCTTACCTTAGTAGTATTCTACCTTAGTCTAGGTAACAATACCTTAGTCTCCTATACCAATACCTTAACACCTAATATCAACCTTAGATATCTAGTATCTATCTATATACCCCAAGCTACTAGATAACCAATACCTTGCATCTATACTTTAGTTCCTAGGTAACCGCTTTACCATGTCGGTAATCCAATACCTTGAGGTAAAAGGTAAAACTAAAGATATCATAAGATACCACTATAGGTATCTCAAGATACAACTGTCTATATCCTAAAACACTAATCCTAGTATCCAAGGATACTTCTAGAAATGATACTAACTATCTATACTATCTCTAGACTCTAATATCCTATTAGAAACTCTAACACATAAATATATCTAACTCTAACTCATCTAACTACTAACATAGACTAAGATATAAGATACTAACTAACTAACTAACCATCTAATCTTCTAACTCTAACATATCATATACTAACTAACTAACTCTAACATATAAACTAACTTATCTAACCGTCTAACTCAATATCCTACCAATACCTTACCCTTAGACTATAGGTAATCCCCATTACCTTGTCAACACCTTAGACATTAGCTTAGCCTACTAATTTACACTCTAAGATACTCATTTGTATTTTAGGACACCCCCTCATCTGCATCCTAAGATACTAACCTAGATACTAGATACTAACCTATATCTTACCCCAAGATACCAACTTACTTTATCCTATAATATCTAATACTCTAACATCTAGTAGCCCAATCTCCAAGATACCAACTCATATGGTATTCTAACTCAAGACACTAATATATACCTTTACTAACTAGGACACCTTAAGATACTAACTTGTAGGACACTAACATATACATCTAACTAACTAACACTAACTCACAACATACACACACACAAACACAAAGGGGTTGTTGCTGCTTACTTTTTCTGCAAGCTGCTGCTGCTGCTGCTTATACAAGCTACTGCTGCTGTTGCTTCTGCAAGTTGTTGCTACTGTTGCTTATTGGCAGCACAAGCCCCTACCTCTTCTTTCCTATTCTCACTCACTCCCTTCTAATTTTCTCTAACTCTCTTACTCATAACACACACAAACAAGCACACACACTCTCAAACACTCTTCCCTCTTCACAAACACACATACAACACAAACACTCTCTTCTATCACTCACTTCTCATAAGCACATACACACTCTCATATATATATACACACACAATCTCATCTCTTGCCTCTCCTCACACACACACTAATACTAAACCACAACACAACCAAGCCACTTACAAATACACACACAACTCACAACTCCCCTCAAGCACACTCACACATGCACTTTTCCCCTCTCCTCAAACACACACCCAACACATATATATATAAACATCTAACATAATAAACCACAACCACACTCTAACATATATATATATATATATATATATATATATATATATATATATATATATATATATATATATATTTTATATATATATATATTTTATATATATATATATATATATATATATATATATATATATATATTATACAAAACACAAAGGTTTTTGAATCCTAGGGCTGACTGTGCCAAGATAAAGAGTGGTTGGGATTTAATCTTGGTGAATCAACGG